>JBCNJP010000019.1:15958944-15997922 GCA_039602395.1 Deinandra increscens subsp. villosa | reverse complement strand
TCACTTATAAACCGGCCATGAAACTTATTGGAATCTTATCTTTGCTTCAAACCCAAGTTACATCTTTCACTTTTAACATAAGTTAAGTTAGTTCCAAAACAAATACTTTATTTCTTTTAAACAAACACTAATTTTACTTTATATCATCTAACAAATGTGAATTCTTTTTACTTTTGTAAAGCTAATATCTGTTCACATTCAAACCATCACCAATAGTATACTGTAAATTGATTTAGCAATTATTTTCCCTTCTTAAAAAGCTTATATTCGAACTTTCAAAACTTTTAATTACCATCATTGATTACAATCGTTGTGCAATGTGAAATATCTATAAAAAAAAAAAATCATATTTCCAATTAACTAGAGAAATAATTATGATTTATGACGTCAAAAACTATCATATCATGTTTCTCTAAAGTCTAAACCACCGGCATAACCGTATTTACACGTTGATCCAATATTTCATACCCCAAAATCCAAAACAAAAAAAATATAGTTTCTTAATATGCATCATAGAAGAAACTGCTAGCGTCATCTAACTGTGACCCAACTGCTTGAAACCGACCAATCTGGCTCCCCCGTCACCAGCTCCCGTAACCTACTCGCCGCCGACGTACTTGTTTCCACTCCGTTCCAATCCTCCGATCCCGGCGAGCAAAACACCGGCGTCGTAAACGTCTGCTCCGTTTCCCAATCCGGAAAATCAAACGGATTTCTCGGAGAGACAGAGACTGATTGGACGTGATCCTCACCGTCGATGAACGGATGGTTTAAAAGCATCTCAGCCGTCCATCTTTTACCCGTCTCTTTAACAAAACATTTACCGAGAAAGTCCTTTCCCGCGTCCGATAATTCCCCGGGAATGTCCGGGGTTTCGGCGCCAACGCCGATTTTCATCAAAAGCGCGCCGATATCGGAACACGTCCACGCTGGCTTTCCGGTCAACATCTCCGACACTAAACACCCAACTGCCCATATATCCGCCGCCGGCTCCTGCTCCCCGCCGGCCACCGTCTCCGGCGCCAAGTAAAGCGGCGTTCCACGTATTTCGTACCCGGAATTACCCCTCTCCGCCGCCCTTTTTGCCAACCCGAAATCCGCAATCTTAACGTCGTCACCGTCGGAAAACTCGTCGGAAAATAACAGAATGTTCTGAAGCTTGATATCGCAGTGAACAAACCCTTTATGATGAATAAACCGAAGACCTTTTAATATCGATTTTGTGTACCTTCGAACTTCGGATTCCGACAACCTTAAACTCTCCGAACTTTTCAACTTGTCGGCTAAGGAACCGCCGGAGGCATACTCCAATGCGACATTATACAACTTCTCCCCGTTTTCCACCGTGAAACAATCCCCAAAACTTTTAATAATCTCCGGGCAGTCTTTAAGTTCACCCAACATCATAAACTCGTTCATCAAGGAACTGGAACTAGGGTGAGAAAACGCACAAGATTTGACCGCCATTAATGGCGGAAAACGTGAACTCTGGCTCGTGGGTTTGGCTAAACTGACCTTTGCGAACGTTCCGTGACCGATGGCTTGGCCTCTGACCCACTCCATAGAAGTGTGCATAATGTTTGTTTATCGGGACAAGTGTGAATGATTTGGGGAAGAAGGAAGATGGAATTGGGGTATTTATACGGGGAAAGTGTGATGATTTTGGATTATATGGAATTTAAAATTTGGAAACAGAAAGAGCGCGTGACAGATAGAGGATATTTATTGGAAGCGTTGTTCAGATGATTTTAGCGCGCTTAATATACTCGTGGCCAACTATTTGGGAAAAGATACACTGTATCCGTGTCGATTTAGCCGAGTATAATTAATGATGATTAAAGATTTGAGGATCGGGACTTAATTAATTTGGTCTGTTAGTTTTTTGATTTATAATCTAATATACTTATCTAATATACTTGAATATTTGTTTTTGAGTTATAAATTAGGTGTTTAATAATTACCTAACGGCTCTTGACTTAACGTATTTTGATATTGGATAAAACTAATGGCTATTGACTTAACGTATTTTGATATTGGATAAAACTTGACTTTTAAACTGGTGGGGATAATCCCGCTTAAAGACAACAAAAAAAAAAGTTGGTGTTAAAAAGTTGTTTGATAATAATTATTTTAGTTATATCTTATAGGTTGAATTTATTTATGTCATGAGATATGGTGTAAAAATACTTAAGAGGAAGATATTGATATGTTTATCGAATTGAATTCGTAAATTAAGTTGAAGATTATGTAGAGATATTAATTGATTTATTTATGAATGTGAGACATGGTTCAAACTTCCAAGGATCTTCATGGAATCTCCTATGAAACATTTAATGTGGCTTATTGATATTTATTTTTTAGATTTATACATCCTTATCATCTTTAGGTTGCTTTAAATGATAATTATATCATATCATATTACAAACATTTTCTTAAATAATTAAAACAGTGATATTCATCTTTTACTATACCTTTTAGGTTTATTGTATTTTATTAATTCAATTTATTACCAATTAACCAGTATTAAACTTAATTTAAAAAATGACTTACATTTCCCATTAATTATTATGTGAATGCAACTATGCACTATGTTAATTTTTTTTGAAAATTTAAAGGAATTTCTGAATTGAATACCGTGTTTGTTCATTCACACGGAACTCGGAAGAGTGCACATGAAACACAAGTTGTTGGTTTTGCGAATATGTCGGTGGTATTGTCGTTTTTGCATTACAAAGAGTGTGACCTAATGTTCAGTTTGTGTATTGTTGAGCATATGTCGCAGTTTGTTTTTTTTATGTTTCTTTTAAATGGAAAACAAATACACGTCTCAATTTTACATCACTATATATTAGGGATTTATTACATCCGTTTTTTAATTGCTAAGGAGTTGTATGTAGCTTAGGAAACAAGTTGATATTAGTATAAATAAAAGTTATATGATCATTATATTATGTATTATGTGTTGTTTTAGTATATTTAATAAAATTTTAGAGTGATAGACGAGGTGTTTTTAAATTCTGTTTGAACCAAACCGGCAAAGGGTTGAGATCAACTACTTGGATCAGAAAGGATTCAATCTCTTCAGCTAAATCTGAGCAGAGGATGAAGTTCAGATGATTGGAATATGGATCTGCACACGTAACAACGTGTTAGGACCAATGCAGGGTAGAGAAGGATGTCCTGCGACGATCCTCTGGCTTGAGAGTCAGTGATTGAAGTATCGGAAAAGGTTATATAAGTGCAGGTGGAGTTAAGAGTATATGTCGTACCTTATTTCTACTTGGAGTGTTTATACATAGAGTATGCATGAGGACGTCAGGTGACCGCGCGTGAGACGCAGGTGGAGTTTTTAGATACAGTTATGTATCAAGGGTTGAGATCAGGTGTAGAGATAAGATCGTGTTCCTATGTGACATGTGACATAAGCAGGGGCGGAGCTTCTCCCGGGCTAGACTGGGTCCGTGCCCCATCCGTATTTTCGCTCGTTAGTGTAAATTTATACATGTTCAGTCCGAAAAAAATTTATTTACATAGTTTGGCCCATGACTTTCAGCCCAAGATTCGCCCCTAGACATATGGTTGCTTGCTATACCTCCATCACATTTTTCAACATCATATTTTTTTTCTACCAACTCATCGTCATATCACCACCCCCACCCCGCACACTTTTTAAGAGTTATACTCACACTATACTTTCTCAACCCACACCTTTTTTAATATTATTTTATTCACTCCAAGTTAATGTATAATAAAACAAAAGCAATAACTAATTAATCTAAAAAAAAATTACATTGCCTAACGGACTCTAGATCCTAACACATTTGTTCTCGTTCCTTTCGATCATCTTCTATTGTCTTGCGCTCCTCAAAATGATTTTGTAATTGAAGTTTTTCAAATTGCATCTCATTGAACTTGTCGGGATCCTCGGAAACGTCAATCCAACATTTTGTTAAGGCGAGCTCCTCGTCGGGTGTCCAAGGTATAACAGCTCAGGGACCCTCTCGTTCTTGCTGTTTCGGTTGAGAAGTTTTGCCTCTTTTTTGTTCTCTTCTTAGAAGGTTTTTTTCCCCCTCTTTTTGTTGTTGTTGTTGCGGTTCGGGTTGGGTTTCCATGATAAATTTGGTATGTGAGGGTTGAGATTCGGGTAGGTAGTCGTTGTGGAGATAGGAGGGTTGAGGATTCTCTTAACTTTAACCACCCTAGTTGTGGAGCCGCAAATAGTTGAGACAACACAAAAGGAACGTATCCACTAGTTTGAAATGAGTTTCGTTTCGGGGTGGGAGGTTGTTGTTCGTATGGGTTGTTCGGGTTGAAGAAGTAGTTAGGATTCATTTTTGTAGTGGTGTTGATTAGAAAATAGAATGACAAAAGATGTAGAAGAATGGTAGAAAATGCAGAAGAAAAATGATGCGAATAAGTGAATGGGAGGGGAGGTTTATTTATAGGCTTTTAAATATATATGATTTTTAATTTTATGAAAGTAGCTGTTGGGAGGGGGTGGGACCCTCTCCAACGGTCGAATATTGCTTAAAAAATGGATGAACATCGTGCACTGCTCGATGGTAACAGGTCTTTCAGTTTGTGCGGCTGTCGCGGTGCCCACAATGGTGTTCTCGCATGCCACCACAACACAACCTGGCACGACCACATGGTGCGGTGCATGTATTGCAACTAACCTAACAAACTAATGGTCCCCTTGTACGTGAATATTATGTGGAGTTCAAGGGGAATTGATTGAGGTCCATGTGATCTACTTTCGTGATCTAGGCCAAATCCTAAATCGTAAAGGATTCGGATCTAGTATTCGGATCTATCATTTTCAAATTTTTTTTATGTGTTTTTGTATTGATATGATAATCATAAAAAACCTCAGTATTCTTGTTTTGCTCTTTGAGTTAAGTGAGAGTTGCCAACAATAATATGTTATATCAAAAATATACATGTTATATATAACTTATGTATGTAACTCGCAAGCATAGCAAAGAAAAAAAAATACGATAGTCAAACGTGCTTAGGATACAAAGCGCGGTATAAATGTTAGAGGAAAAATGACATCACATTGACCTCATCTCATAACTACTTTTATTTTTTTTACACCATACGAGTGGGTGTGTGGCATTTTAATTATTTATTGGACTAATTATACACATATATATAATATATAGGGTAAAGATCATACGAAAATTCTAATGCAGGAGCCTTCATACTACCCACACTCACACCATACAATGGTGATGTTTCAAGTTATTCACATGGCTCACGCATGGTTTCATACAAGTATATCGTATGCTCTTAGAAACAAATTAATTACCTCTTTATCATACTTGTAATTGGAATATAGTGTTGATAAAGTAAATATATACCAGCCATTTGAGTTGTAGCCCGTTAGTAACATGGAAAAACATAAAAATAAAAAGTTTCTTTGATCGAAGAATAAGGTTTTAACTTTGACAATGATAAGATTTGGTGTAATAATAAAAATTAATCTTAATAAAAAATTTAAATATATACCATAAGTGATGTCAGGATTGAGAATAATGTTACGTAGTCTCTTTTTTATCATATGTCATGGCATGCTTTAATTATTGACCAGGATATGATAGGATAATAACACACAGAACAAGGCCACTTTGGTCCAAAAGTAAAGCACCCCATTTTCATTAATGAATAGCTAGGTTGTGAAGTGTACAGTATCTGGCTGATTAAGATAGAGTTCTTTGGTTAGGGGTGGGAGCTTTTTAACATTCTATCAAGAACAACATATCTTTAACAACAATAATTTAGTCAACATATATGGTTATTATATATCATGCAAAATGTATTAACAAAAATAATTTCTCGTTCAAATATCATATTGCAATTATATTGTTTCTAGTTCTATTTTTTTTCCTTACAAAATATAATTAATGGATTGAATTAGTGTTGTATTTATTAACCAAATAGTGAATGGATATTCTAATTTGCTCAAGAAGCACACTTGAAAACGTAGGTGGTGGGCTAACCTTGACAGGGCCGGCCCCGAGAACTCTAAATTTTTTTTGGGCCCTAGGCGAAATAATAAAATGGCCCTTATAATATAAAGTTAAAAACCAATATATAAAAAGTCAATAATGTGATTGGAATTGTAATAATAACAGACAAACCAAAAAACGAAGTTTCCACGAAATACAAAAATTGTCCCAGGAAATGAAGGATGTTATATTTGGGTTTTTTTTTCCATCATCTGTGTTTGATCATAAAAAAAAAAGTTTCTATAATACAAACATAATCCCTATATGTTTGGACTGGTTTAAAAAAAAAAAAAGAAGGTAGCATATCTCGAACTTGTTACCTTTGGACTGGTTTAAAAAAAAAAAAAAAAGAAGGCAGCATGTCTCGAACTTGTTACCTTTATTTGGAAATCATACAAACTAACCAAGAGAGCTAAATGACAATTTGTTAAGATTTGTACAAAAATTGTATATGTACGTAAACAATAGGACTAGCTGGTTCAAAAAACAAAAGAAAAACCAAGATTACAGGTATCGAACCCGCGACATCACTTATTATTTACACGCGCACTAACCATCAGAGCCAAATGGCAAATTAATATTATTCTTTAAAATATTTTTTAAATACACTATAAACTATATATATAATATATAACAATTTTTTTTTTAAAAATTCCGGGCCCTCCGAGATGCCGGGCCCTAGGCGGTCAGCCTACCCCGCCTAGGCCCGGGGCCGGCCTTGAACCTTGAATACGTGTGGAAGCGGATTGAGACTTTTTGTACTCGTTTGGGTTGAACTTCTGTTCAAGATTACTTTGGATGATTGGATATTTAGATTGAGTTGTCGAAATGTTTGAATGACAAGCTTTCTTGCACTGGCGAAGCATATAAGGGACCCGAGTGGGGGGGACCCCTCCCCCCCCCCCCCCGGGTTTTTTTTGCCGTAGTGCTAATTTTTGCGATTTTTTAAATTTCTTTTTCTATATGTTGAGAACCGCCCCCCGGAATTAGGATCTATGACTTTTCGACCCCGCGACTTTTTCGGTCAAGCTTCGCTAATGCTTTCTTGGATCACAAATTGTGTCATTTGCTCCCGAGTCGCTTCAACGTTGTAATCCCAAACGTTTCTTTCATTTGTCATTGAAGTTTGACATCGACTTGGTTAACTTTCAACATTTTATAATATTTTCTTTCAATATGGTTTTTCAATGTTGAGTTTAACTCCATACAAAATAATTTGCAACACAACTTGTAACGAGTTTTTTTTTCTCCCGCTAGTTATGAAACACATGTCAAAATTGCACCAAACGTTGACATTTCTAATTGTTTCAAGAACTTGAGCCACCACACTATCATTAACAGAAGATGATGAAGCCATTTTGAGATATAAGAGTGGGCGGTATGGTTGATTTTGAAGCCTGAGGCTTCAACATATCCACCCAATAGTATGTCACTACAAGAGAGAGAATGATGATATAGTTTCAAGCTTGGAATTGAAGTCATAGGCTTCAAATGGTTCTCCTCGGCTTGGAATTGAAAGACGCCAAGCCGAGAGAGGTGGTATACAAATTTATCGAAGCCTTGCGAAGCCGTTGAAACCTCCATGATGAAGTTGTGGGTATACCGCCCACCCTAAGAAACTAGAAGGTTGTGTGATTAAACCAAAAAATCACAAACTATTTATGATAACTTGAAAGGTAAATTGTAAAAAAATATATTAAAAAGTGCAATTAATGGCTAACATAATAGGCCTTTTTTTGTGATTAATGTTAAGTGTGATTAGCCCACTTAGTAGATGTTTTGTCCTCTTAGTTAAAGTTTGTGGTTTCAAACCTAAACAAAAGTTTATGGGGTAGTTAAAGATTAGGAGTATGATAGGTTTACCTTTACAAAAAACAACACAATTAATGTCAATTAACCAACCGTTCAAAAAAAAAAATGGCAACTAACCAAATTAAGGAACTAACGGCTATCTACCAAACTGGTTTCAAAACCGGTTTTGGAACCAGGTGACACCAAATCCTCACCATTATCAACTCTCATTTGGGTCAATTTCGTCATCGATTTGGGTAGAAGCTTCTTCATTCATTTGGGTATCACTTTTAACCTACCCCACGGCTCTCAATTTGGTTACCTTCATTTTTGTAACACGCGTTTTTTTTTCAAAACATATTTCACAAAAATGCAGAAAATTGATACCATATTTAAGAAAATTTTCGGCATTACCCGTTCCAAAAATTCGAATTCCTCACGAAAAAGAAACCCGTAAAATATCATTTAAAAACAATGAAACTAATATCCCATAAACCAGTCGATTCAAGCTTTTCGTAAAATATAATTATGCTCCGAAATTAAACAAGCTTTAAGTTTTACTACCACTGATGATTAATTCATTTACCAAAGGATCCCCAAGTTTCAAAGTCACAAGATCTGTCAAAAGCCCATATTCATCGTAATCAAAACACCTTAAACCACATTAGTAATGGTTATACAATGCTTATCTAAACCCCAAGTGTTTAACATGAAATTTGGACACAAATCAATCTTGGTGTTGCCAAGAAACCTCAGGGCTCGAAAATAAAAACATTCTTACGAGATACAAAGATTTCTATTTCACCTACACCTTGAGGTTCAAAGACCTTAAACTTGTTTATAACATAACAACACCCAGTGAGGCTCGAGACCTTATGATCCGCGGTGATTCACAGATCCTAATTGTACGAGTATCATTCCCATTAAGGCTCGAAACCTCAAGATCCACATACAATGTCAAAATCACACATATATCATATCACAAATAATACCTCAAGCAGATATTGTGTGATGTGGTTCCTGTAGTTTTGACAGGAATTCAAGTGGCGGTACATAGTAGACCAGTGGTGATCAGTAATGGGTCAACCACATTTTAGATGTACTAAGTGTTATATATGATCGTGGTGTTGTTAATATTGAACAGGTAGAGCAACAAAGGAGTGGTATCAAGCAACTACGGGCATCTGTGGATCCTCGTGTGTTGAATATACCATTCCCTCTGGATGATGACATTGGTTATGTTCAGTAGCATAACTATATTTTCTAAATGAATGGTTTAATTGTTGGGTTCCCACTTAGCATTGGCTAACTTATGTGGTGTGAACCGTGTAGGTGATGTAATCATGACTAGGATGCGTTGCGGCCAAGCCTTATGAGACTTAGAGATGGAATGAATGGAAAATGTACAACCTGAAAACAAGTGGGGTCAAGGCTCGTGAAATCAAGTCTTGGGAACGGGTCAACAAAGTGGAGTAAGAGGTCTCACATTGACCATGTGGTTTTTTTATGGGTCGTGTTAACCCTTATGTCGTGTTTTTGAAGTTAAACTCCATCCTTTTCTTAGGTGTTTGAGTTTATAGTAACATGGTTAGTTTTGATCATGTATGCTTGAAATTTGTGTCATGTTGATAAAACAGATTGACCTTCGTAAGAATACTCGAACTTACGAATAGGTCATGCCAGAATTTTGATTGAAAGTTGTCAATTAAAGTATATTATACCAGTGGAGTTTATAAAAGTATGTTTCAAGTTTAACTTTGTTGGGTAATATAAAAATGGGCCTATCTTTCGCAAAACTCGTAATATTCTGAATTATGGGTAACAGGCGTTACAATTACCCTATAAAACATGTATCTATTATTAATGTTGAACTCACTAACATCAATTTTGAAAGTCAGTTTAGTATCAATCAACTGTTGAAGAATATCATTTCACTTGACATCTCCATCATCATCCTACCAATAGGTTGAATACATTTCACTATCAAATATATCATCTGCAGATTTTTTAGTATCTTCTTCGTTTCACTATCAAAAAGTATTAAATCAGCAAAAAAATGTTGAACCTATTGAAAAAAATTAATGTAAAATACAATAAATACATGCAAAAAAATGTATATTGAAAACTATTGAACTTTGGGAATGTATTGATGCAGACTCTCTATTTATTGTATTTTACCTTAATTTTTTTCCAATAGGTTCAAGATTTTATTAACAGTTCAGGATTGTACTGACAATGTTGATCTAACGCTTTTTTATAGTGAAGCGAAAAAGATACTAAAAAAATAGTTAGGTGATGTATTTGACAGTTTTAATACTGAGGTATATTATACATAAAAAGTTAAGTACATTTTTTTTCAAATTATAAGTATCTCTACTTTATGAATCATATAAATATATTCAACCTATTGGTAGGATGGTAAAAGTTAAGTACATTTTTTTTTCAAATTATTAGTATCTCTACTTTATGAATCATATAAATGTATTTAACCTATTGGTAGGATGGTGATGCAGATGTTAAGTTACATGCTGATCTTCAACAATTGATTGATACTAAGGTGCTGTTTGGTTCGTGCTGAATCATTTAGTGCTGAATGAATAAGTTGTCTGTATGCTATAGAGGTGCTGAATCATCAAGGTGCTGAATGATATTGTGCTGTTTGGTTGGACATCTGAATGACTGTATTATTATTTTTTTTAACTATCTGTTTGAGCAGAATAATGAATGACAAATAATTATTAAAGGAAAAAAAACTCAAACCATCAAATAATATCCAAATAAAACAATCATCCTTAACAATTCCCTTCAACCTTTATCTAAAAAATGTTCACATTTGAATTTGAAAGTCGAATGTGTAAGCAAGATTGATAACTAGACTGTATGTTTTATAACATATTTGAATTGAATTGTTAAGCCAGTCACTGATTTCATGGTTCAAATTTGATAGCTCAAACTTGTACCTTCAATTGATACATTCCTTGGTGACATATATTCAATCAGCCCAGTTAACAAACTTTGAATAAAATAAACAAACAACAAACAGAGACAAGCTCATCTTGTTTTTACAAACTTTGATTCATCGACTCTATTTCTACTTTTCTACCAGTCAACATCGACTCTATGTTCTACTTTTCTACCAGTTAACAATCAGCCCTAAACAATCAACATAATAATCAGCCCTAAACAATCAGCCCTAAACAATCAACATAATAACGATGGAATCAACAGCAGCCCTAAACCAATTGATGAATCTATGTTAAAAGAAAGAAAGAAAAAAATTAGGGTTTACCTTGGATGGAGAAGATGGTGGCGGAGCAAGCAGCGCCGGAGGAGGAGGTGACAGGGGAGGAGGCGACGTGGCGGAGCAAGCACCGCCGGAGACGGGACGGGATGGGAGGCGTCGTGGATGGCAAGGCGTCGCGATGGGAGGAGAGGGGATGGAGGCGTCGCGATGGGAGGAGAGTGGATGGAGGCGTGTTTTTTTTTTAAAAAAAAACCCTTACAGACAAGACTATATCATTCAGCAAGCAAACACCACCTATAGCATATAGAGGTAAATGTCTACGCGATTCAGACATTTTAGCCCAACCAAACGGTCTGAATCGGACAGACATTTACCCTATAGACATTTTATTTCATTAAGAGGTCATATGGGGTGAACCAAACAGCCCCTAAGCTGGCTTTCGAAGTTGATGTTAGTGATATCAACATCAATAATAGATACGGCGGAATCAATATTTACACTTTTTGTTTCATCTTATTCATAATACATACTTTTTCCTTATTTGGCCTTTTTTCCAACTTTGATGTAGAATTTAATTGATGGATTCCTGAATCAATCAAAGATATTTAATCTCATCAACTTGAAACTAAAACGGTAATTAATTTTAAAAAGATTTTAAAAAGTCTATAGTTTGTACTTAATTAACTGACAATTGTTATTCTATTTTTAGGAGGCAATCTCTATAATTGACATAACTCCATTATCTATGAACAAGGAGCCGAAAAGTTCAGGGATCATATCATTTGAAACGTAACCTAGATGATGTCTATGACTTGGATGATGCACTTATGTCTTCGGCAAAGACAAGATCATCTCCAGCTAAGGGTAGCTGGACATCAAATTATGAATGTGAAGGGGTGTTGTTAAGGACAACTTCTGGTTGTTTTTAGAAACACCGGATCTTTTAAAAACAATCAGAAATCTGAAGCCGATATTGTGTCCCAAGATGATAACTGCTTCAATAACGTGTCTATCTAGAGATACAATCTGAAGGCGCGTTCCGTTGCATAGGTCATTCCTCTGATCAATAATTCTAAGCAACATAACATTAACACCAACTTTCAACACCAGTCGATGATTTGGAATGCCAGATATGTAACGATTTTCAAAACATCAGGTGAATATAAGTTACGATCAAAGTTATCACCTACAATCTCATCTTGACATATAGAGTCTGAACTTAAATACTCATGTTTTTCACTTGGAACCAAAGAGAGTAGACAGTTATTAATATCATCAACAACTTCATTAGTAGGTGCGAGAATAGCTCTTTCAGACCAAAAATCTCGAGCACTAAAATTGTCAAGAAGCGAAGGGTAAACAAAGTCAATGAGATCTCTGACCGGATCCGATGAAAATCATTAATAAGAAGATCAACAGGAAAGCAATTGAGCGAAATCAACAATTTCTTGTATCTCTGATGGATTATTTCCTTATATACTTTTTTGAAGACGTAGTTTTTTGTTAACTTAGGCAAAGAATAAGTAACATCTTGATTAGAAACACCTTGAAGGACGGGAAGAAATTATCTGAAATCTCCCCCGAACACAACTACTTTACCCAATACAAAGGTTGTTCTCCCTCCGGGTAACAAAAGTGAAACAATACCGCTTGAGGCAACAGGTAAGACTATCTCACCTTTTGGTCTAACTGCAGTAGACAATGTGGTCCACAAAAGTCTTTCCCATTCCACAATAACCATATACAAAAAAGACACCATCGTCTTTATTAACCGCATTCATTATCTCCTGGAAGATTACTCTTTGCTCGTCCGTTAAAGAAGTAGACAGACGTTCATATTCACTTTCTTGATATCCTCTGTCATAATCAGTTGTTCATTGATCAAGACATTGCTTAAGAACTGTCATGACAAAGTTATCTGGGAATGACATGGTTGGAAAATTGGTTAAGCTTGAGCTGTCACGATATAAGACTTGCTTAATTTCACCCAATGTAAGATTCGTCATCGTAATAAAACAAACCTGAACATAATTTATTAAGCACCAAATTGTATAAGAAATGAAAAATAGACAAGAAAATAACTAATGAAAAAATAGGGAGTAAGAACCAAATAGGATATTGAACGAAATAGTAGGAATATCGAAACTCGAGACTTTAAGAGGTGTCTTTGTTTTTGAAGGATTCCATCCGATAGATGATTCCAAGAATTTTGCCAAACAAAACTCGGGTCTTGATATACAACATGGTTACAAAAAGATTCCTCAAGTAATAACCAGTACCATAGAAGCTTGCTCTTGAATAACTTCAATACATTCTTTGTCGTCGTCTCAGTCCCATGGGGTAACGGGTGTCCCCAAGGTAGGATGTACGAGTCCATTAACGGTACGAATATCTTTAAACAACTTTGGTCTTTTCACTTTGTTTAGAAGAGTTCGTAAAAAAATACAGTTTACCAAGAGAATGAGCCACTGAATGGATTCTTCCAATGCAAAACCCTTGTTTCTTTGGTTGCCAGGACCTTTTTTCTAAAAACCTAAACAAACTTTGTAGGAAATTCAACATAACTCATTTACCTTGCTTCTTCATAAATCTGGTTGCATTTCATCCAAGTTAAAAACTTTAGAGAGGCCGCGGAGGGCTTGTTAACGACTTCATCCATATCATCCTCTTCATGAAAGACAACTTGTTGTTGGCCAGGAAGATGGAAAGGAAGCCTAACAACCGAAGGAGTTCTATAATGAACATCAAATTTTTTAATACGCCATGCCGCTTCATATGCAGAGATGTATCCTACACTCAAAATGAGATTTAGCTTCATTAATCGGTTGACCATTGCTATAATAGTTCTTCATTGGCAACAAATTTTATAGTTGTTCTGTCAAGCCGTTTGTTTATATATTTGAAAAGATACTTGATTGAATTTGCTTTGTTACACCACTCAATATAATATATATGCTTGGTATCTTTTCAGAAGAACATTATTGTATGGAACAACATATCTGTAATCTAACTCAACACTAGGCTTAAACACTTTTGGTTCACCTTCACATCTTCGATAAAGAGGATATCCATTCGTATCAACGAAATTATATTCACGGTATGCATTAGGAAAACATTTCGAACAATCCTTACCGACCATGCATGGAGATTTCATGTTGTGAACGTCATAAGGACCGTGTATCATAAACTCACTTAGAAGTTCATATAATTCATGACCGTCATCTTTATTCGGTATTTCAGCTGAAATATAAGGATCAACATTTTCAACACAATGAATCTTATGATCCGGATGTATGATTAGAGACAAATGTGGGCATGCGACAATCCACGCTTTTGAAACTCAACAGTATAGACAACTACAAAAGTAAAAATATAACATAAAAATATGAAATAACTTATAAAAAATTAAACTATCCTCAGGAAGTAGAGTTCGCTTTAATCTGGAAGTAGAGTCGTATCGGCTAAAAATCTTTTGAATAGTCTACATAAGATGTCTGAACTATCCTCAGGAAGTAGAGTCGTATCAGCTAAAAATCTTTTCATTTCGAGCTATTTGGGATTACAAGTGGTGGTGATAAAAAAAGTCTGGATAACCATACCATTTGCAAATAAACATTGTATCTAAATAATTCTGTAACATATATCTCGCACCGCCAGTAAAAGAGGATGGAAGTATAACACGCTGACCTTTCTTGGAAAGATCCGTATCACCTGAATTTGGAGCATTATTGATTTGATTAAAAGTAGTACATCTGAGCGTGCTCTGTTTGTTACGAACAAACCACGGAACGGATCTTACTACTGGTTAATCGATGAACACGGAAGTAAATAGAGCTTTGCTTTATTGATTCACAAAGATGATTACAATGCTAGAGAGAGACACACTCAGTTACACACAGTTAAGAAAATGAGCATGACAGAACTAGTTAACTCTCTCTAACACGAACTATTTATAGTCACTTACATACTGGCCGGCGTACCACCTGGCGGACCAGTTGGTACGTCCATACCAACTGGTACGGCGAACCATATGGCACGGCCATCTTGGTATGTTGACTATATGACTCACAAAGATGCTCTAGTCTAGATAAAATACACAAGACACAACGTAGCATAGGAATATGCACTAACAAGTGTTTCAATCATAGTTATAAGCGTCAACCAAAAGTTGTTGAAATAACCTCCTTGAATTTAAGATTAAAGAAAAGCGGTTAACACGCTCTTGTATTCGGTAACAAAAATACACCCTCATCGTACATCTCTTATTCCTTTGATTGGATTGATCAAGAATGACATCTCTATGAAGAATATCTACATGGTAACAATCTTCACCGTATGGAAAGAAGCGGATATTGTAGAGCAAGAGAAGAAGGATGTAACTCGCTGATTCGCTATAAAGTCCAGTTTCGTCCGAGCAACTATATCATGGATTTCAATGTTGTCTTCAAAATCTCCGATAATTAAAGCAGCAACTTCAGAAGCGGTTGGGAGATTAAATTTTCTTCCATCTTTTGAACGTTTACCAATAAGGCGTAATTTCAAATCAACTTTTGAGGATTTTCTTCATAAGTATCTCTAACCATCCTGTATGTTTTAACTAACTAGTTTTGTTAGTCTAACATGTCTTTCAATTGTAGAATAATTTCAACCTCCAATTGCCATGTTGATGAAGTAGATGTTATGTCAGAATCATTGTAAAAAAGAATTAAATTAATTTAGTTCTTTTTAATTTGTTTATTTTTTACAATGATTCTTACATTACCACATCTTATTAATTTATTTCTTTTTAATTTATTTATTTTTTAAAATGATTCTTACAATACCACATATTATTAATTTACTTCTTTTTTACAATGATTCTGACATAACATCTATTTCGTCAACATGACAATTGGAGGTTGAAATTATTCAACAATTGAAAGACATGTTAGACTCACAAAACTAGTTAGTTAAAAACATACAGGATGGTTAAAGATACTTATGAAGAAAATCCTCAAAAGTTGATTTGAAATTACGCCTTATTGGTAAACGTTCAAAAGATGGAAGAAAATATAATCTCCCAACCGCATCTGAAGTTGATGCTTTAATTATTGGAGATTTTGAAGGCAACATTGAAATCCGTGATATAGTTGTTCGAACGAAAACTGGAACTTTATAGCGAATCAACGAGTTACATCCTTCTTCTCTTGCTCTACAATATCCGCTTCTTTTCCCATACGATGAAGATTGTTACCATGTAGATATTCTTCATAGAGATATCATTCTTGATCAATCCAATCAAAGGAATAAGAGATGTACGATGAGGGAGTATTTTTGTTACCGAATACAAGACCGTGTTAACCGCTTTTCTTTAATCTTAAATTCAAGGAGGTTATTTCAACAATTTTTGGTTGACGCTTATACTATGATTGAAGCACGATTATGGTTTGTTCGTAATAAACAGAGCACGCTCAAATGTACTACTTTAAATCAAATCAATAATGCTCCAAATTCAGGTGATACGGATCTTTCCAAGAAAGGTCAGCGTGTTATACTTCCATCCTCTTTTACTGGCGGTGCGAGATATATGTTACAAAATTATTTAGATGCAATGTTTATTTGCAAATGGTATGGTTATCCAGACTTTTTTTATCACCATCACTTGCAATCCCAAATAGCTCGAGATGAAAAGATTTTTAGCTGATACGACTCTACTTCCTGAGGATAGGCCAGACATCTTATGTAGACTATTCAAAATGAAACTTGACTCTTTAATTACAGATTTAAAGAGAAGCTCCTAACTTGGAAGAGTGCAAGAAGGTATCATAAGTTTAAATTCTTATAAGTTATTTCATATTTTTTATGTTATTTTTGTTTCAATTCTTCTATATTATATGTTAATTTATTAATTGTTATTTTTTTACTTTTGTAGTTGTCTATACTGTTGAGTTTCAAAAACGTGGATTGTCGCATGCCCACATTTGTCTCTAATCATACTTCCGGATCATAAGATTCCTTGTGTTGAAAATGTTGATCCTTATATTTCAGCTGAAATACCAGATAAAGAGGACGGTCATGAATTATATGATCTTGTAAGTGAGTTTATGATACATGGTCCATGTGACGTTCACAACATGAAATCTCCATGCATGGTCGGTAAGGATTGTTCGAAACATTTTCCTAAGGCATACCGTGAGTATACTTCCGTTGATACGGATGGATATCCTCTTTATCGAAGATGTGAAGATGAACCAAAAGTGTTTAAGCCTGGTGTGGAGTTAGATTACAGATATGTTGTTCCATACAATAAGGTTCTTCTGAAAAGATACCAAGCACATATATTATATTGAGTGGTGTAACAAAGCAAATTCAATCAAGTATCTTTTCAAATATATAAACAAAGGGCCTGACAGAACAACTATAAAATTTGTTGCCAATGAAGAACTATTATAGTAATGGTCAACCGATTAATGAAGCTAAATCTCATTTTGAGTGTAGGATACATCTCTGCATATGAAGCGGCATGGCGTATTAAAAAATTTGATGTTCATTATAGAACTCCTTCGGTTGTTAGGCTTCCTTTCCATCTTCCTGGCCAACAACAAGTTGTCTTTCATGAAGAGGATGATATGGATGAAGTCGTTAACAAGCCCTCCGCGGCCTCTTTAAAGTTTTTAACTTGGATGAAATGCAACCAGATTTATGAAGAAGCAAGGGAAATGACTTATGTTGAATTTCCTACAAAATTTGTTTTGGTTTTTAGAAAAAAAAGGTCTTGGCAACCAAGGAAACAAGAGTTTTGCATTGGAAGAATCCATTCAGTGGCTCCTTCTCTTGGTAAACTGTATTTTTTACGAACTCTTCTAAACAAAGTGAAAGGACCAAAGTTGTTTGAAGATATTCGTACCGTTAATGGACTCGTACATCCTACCTTTAGGGACACCCGTTACGCCATGAGACTTTTAGACGACGACAAAGAATGTATTGAAGCTATTCAAGAAGCAAACATCTATGGTACTGGTTATTACTTGAGGAATCTTTTTGTAACCATGTTGTTGTCTAATAGTCTATCAAGACCCGAGTTTTGTTTGGCAAAATTCTTGGAATCATCTATCGGATGGAATCCTTCAAAAACAAAGGCACCTCTTAAAGTCTCCAGGTTCGATATTCCTACTATTTCGTTCAATATTTTTATTTGGTTCTTACTCCCTATTTTTTTTCATTAATTTTTTTTGTCTATTTTTCATTTCTTATACAATTTGGTGTTTAATAAATTATTTTCAGGTTTGTCTTATGACGATGAAGAATATTACATTGGGTGAAATTAAGCAAGTCTTACATCGTCACAACTCAAGCTTAACCAATTTTCCAACCATGCCATTCCCTGATAACTTTGTCATAAATTCTTGCAATAATTCTTGATCAATGAACAACTTGATTGTAACAGAGGAGATCAAGAAAGTGAATATGAACGTCTGTCTACTTCTTTAACGGACGAGCAAAGATCAATCTTCCAGGTGATAATGAATGCTGTTAATAAAGACGACCCTCCCGTTTGAGAATCTTTGTTCAGAGTAAATGGAGAAGAAAGTGTGTGTAATTAGAAGGTGTAGAAGAGCATGAATAAAATACATGTGCAACTCAAAGTATTTATACTTAGGGTTGTATGGAGAGTGAGCTTAAATGAGCTGCGCGTGAAGGATACGTGAATGTCTAGAAGCGGTTACGATTGGAAGGTCTGGATTAGATTAGGATTTTAGATCCTTTTTTGGTGGCGACACATGTAATAACAGAATTCAAGGGCCTTAAATGCTTGATTAATCCGTGGGCCCCAAATAATTCGTGCGAGACCATGATGAGGTCATGAGAAGTCTTGCGGGTTAAGAAGATCTGCGTAGGATCTAATGGGCCAAATCCGGATCTGTCCTCTTCAATTGTGATATTGTAGTAGTTCTCTTGCAAATGACCAAATGTCTTTCATAAAGATCTAAAACCCAAAAACACCTAGGCAAATGCTGACTGTAACTGAAAATATGTGAGTTTGGTCTTGCGAGTATTACCTTCAATGATACACCTAGTGCAATATTCTCAACAGTATGTCACTAACTCATCAAAAGTATAGCTTATGATTTGAAGTTAGAACCTGCCTATTATTAGCTTTACTTATTTTGAGTTGTGGCAAGTTAAAAATGCCTTTGTATTTTATTTTTGTTTGACTTCCCTATTTCATTAAAATTGACCCGTTAGAGTTTCAAACATAACCTAAATTGACCCGTTATCCTCCAAAAGTCTAGCTATTTATATATAATATAGTCCTTGATTGAAATATACATGCTTATCCGACTATTAGAATTTGCTAGAATCGATTGTATTAGTTTAATTATTTTTTATTTTGTTAATAATCGATTTTGTTCATGTGCATTATGTCTAGCTGTTTTGAAAAGGTTTAGTTTTGACTAGAACTCTACGTGTGAGTTGATTTTTTTTATTTTTGTTCTAGTTTATTATTAAATATTTGGTTTAGTGCGTCTTAAACAATGGTGGTTTTGTTTTGATTTGATTGTTTTGTAGGTGTTTAGCATGATATTTGCTTTGGTTCTTCGTCTTTATAAGTTTCATCTTCTCTTGATAAATTTGGATGTAGTGAGTTTATAGGAGCTACTATTTATACAGATCGTATTGTAGCTTTATCACTAACTTCTCATATAAACTACAACATATGATGAATGAATCTTTTGTAATACTCAAAACATGATAGTAATTACTAAGGAAATGTCAACAATTATAAATCACTTATAAGGCTCAAAACACAAAAAGTCAAAATATTAGATTATAATATCTAAACATACCTGGCCTATAATCAATCGCAATAAGACTGCCGGAAAATCGTGTGATTCCAGGGCTTTGGTACGCCGTCGGTGAAACGAGTGGGAGAGAACGACGAAAAAGTAGATCGGAGATAAACACGAAAATTCCAAACCTTGTCGATTTATTTTGCCGTTTTTCTTCTTTTTCTAGTACAAGGCTAAACAAATTAAAAAGGAGCCCTAAAGTTATGGGCCTAAACCCTTGCTTTTAGAATCCGGTCCATTGGACTGGTACCGGCTTCTTAGGGTCCGGTCAATTATGTTTCAATCTCATATATCGTAGAATCTTCAATTTATGTTACCCACTTGTCACTTGGGTACTTTGCCTAGGGGGAAAAGTTAGCGTAGAACTTTGAGTAAATTAGGAGTGTATGTTAGGGTAGACAGTAACGCCATCGCAACCCATTCGAGTAATGGCTTCAGGTTAGGGTAGCGGGTATTAGCCTACTCGTAATGTAGATGGCCGTGTTTCAAACAGACAGTCTTAGTCGACATGTCACATCACTTTTTTACTCATCATTCCTACAAATAGCTTCGTACTTCAACACTAACATACATATTATTCTCACATACAACCAAATTGAAATCCATTGTAATCGGGATGGATGTCACTCGTCGCCAAGGGCTTATGCCTCCAATGCCACTTGCCCAAAGGGCGGCGGAGATGGCACAAAATCAATCCCATAGTGAGCTAGTGTTTGAATAGCCTTACAACCAGTTGAAATGTGTGCGTTGGGTTTTTTTTTATTTAATTTTTTTAACAATTTAAGCATGCTTTTGACTGTTGGTTGACGGTCTAATTCAATAAAATAGGATTTTTTATTAACAATATAAATATACATTTTTATATAAAAAAACATTCCTTCTTTGCTTCTTATACTATTCTACTATACTCGTATATTTAAGAAAAAAATCATCCTCCACCCGAAAATTATACATACCAAAAGTCTATTTGAGTCAAAGTGAATCGATTCTACCCTACCATTTCAATATCCACAATACTAGCCCTCCTATCCATCTACACAAAAATGTCCGTTTAAAATACACTGGGTCAATCGTACCATTTATGAAACTATGAAATGAAATGAGAGTTACTTATTCTTTAGAAGTTAATGTAAACAGTAATTCTATGTATAAGGCTGCCATTGTATTGTATTATTTATATATACAGTATATTAGTGAGGTGTCTGTATAATACGATGGAAAACACAACGCATTTATAATAACCAACTTAGGAGTAATGTTAGGGTTCAACGTGTCATGCACAATAATGTCATGACACCTAAATCTTTGAATTTAGTTTTTAAACGACTTGGTTTTGCTATATAAAAAGGTTTAGCGCCACAGCTTTTGCCCGTTTACAAGGGGGAAGCTTTTAAGGGGTCAGACAGGGCCACGGCCCGGTCCATTTTTTTCGCTTCGTAGTGTAAATTTATACTCGTACGATGCGAATTTTTTTTTATATACTTAGTACGGCCTTATCCGCCTAACCGCCTTTAGTCCGGCCTCATCTCCATTTCAACCCAAACTTCGCCCCTACCCGTTTGCTTTCTATCCCCTTGCAAAAAAAAAAAATGGTGTTAATACAATTAATCAAAATACTTGGGAGTAAATACAAAAATTGATGTTTCATATATAATCTGAAAAATTATAATCAACTTTACCTGTTTATTTATTTTGCTATAAAAGTTTATTAATGGAGAGAATATTTTCTAGAATTAATTTTTTTCCAAACCATATTTTTTTTTTTGAACAGCAAATTTATTCAACACCAAAAAAAGAAGCCCAAGAGAAGCAAGGACGCTACCCGTAATCTCCCAACCCCATTTACCGTAAAGCTATACTCTAATTAAGAACATTTGCCGTTCAAAAAATGTATTAACGGAGAGAATATTTTTTGGAATTAAATTTTTTCCAAACCATATTACCACCCCCATTTACCGTAAAGCTATCCTTTAATTAAGAACATATGCCGTTCAAAATAAATTAAAAGTATTTAATATTTGATAAGACATAATATCACCCTGTTCCATTACAAAGCTTATATGTAATTTAGATTGAGATAACCTTTTTGGAAAAAGAAAAAGTAGCTGTTGCCTGTTAATTGAACCAATAAAATAAAATTTAAAAAGAAACACGCCCAGTGGGACTCGAACCCACAATCGCCTGATTAGAAGTCAGACGCCTTATCCATTAGGCCATGGGCGCTTGTTGTTTATTTCTTTTAATATCCTTTTTAAGTATAAAATTTTGACTCGAAGCACTCTAGCACTAGCACCTTCTCGCTGACGTATTCTTGTTCTCACACTGTGGACTGACATTTTCAAAGAGTTCTACAATCCCAGAAACAATAATTTAGTCTAACGTAACAACATATGCTGATGATGATTTCAATATATACCCTAGCTAAGCCCTAGGTACTTTATGGGCATGCGCTAATAATAATAATGAACTCAAGGTGTTTGAAATAATTAGATTGCCTGATCGAGTGAATTTGCTTGCATCATCCATTCCCCACTCGTTTGTGCCACCTTTTTCACTATTTTTTTTCTCATTTAAACCAACAATGATGTCACGCTTTGCTTTATTTGCAGCTTCTCATCTGATAACTAGTTAACTACACACTAAACTAATCAACTTGCGGACCCATATCCACCTTTCTGACCCATTTCTTTGACCCGCTTTGAATTTCAACCGAACCCATCAAGATTACCCCTACGGATGAAAGACACTGATTCCAATTCTTAGAAAGACATATAATTCTAGCGTTAAGAATGCATTTTTTTTGCTCATTCACATGAAGGGGGTAAAAGAACAAGAAAAGGTTTTTTTTTTTTTTTTGGTTAAATCATGTGAGGATGTCAGTGTGGTTATGCGTGGATTGATTGTTTTCCATTCAGAACTCATGGCAGCAACCATGCATGTGCTTTTCTAAAGACACTTTTATCATTGTATTTACTTCATATCCTTCTGCTTTAGTTTACCCTACCTTGGTCTTAATTATCATCATATCTTGCATTCATGCTGATCAATACCTTTCTATACAGATTTGAAATCTATATAACTTGTCACCAGTTAATGAGTCCATCAATCAAGAATCTGAGGTCTTTTTACAAGGGAATTAAGACCTAGTTGGAAAACTGTGGCTTCAATTCTTTTGGTGGATTAACTGTAAATTGTTCAGAGTTAGTTGTAGTAAGTTTTGAATGGCTTTTTTGCAGAGAGATATGGCAGAGTGAAAAGGGTGAGAAAGAGAAATGAGAAACAAAATGGGCAGACAATCTGAAAAAGAAGGCAAGTCTAGTAGTGGAATAGGGGGTATCCAAAAAAAGAAAGCAAATTAGGTGTCTCCTATTCACAAGGAAGAACACCCATGAAAGGAAATAACTTGAAAGCAAAAGCCTGTGTAATCAAGGAAGATGAAAGATTGGACCACTTCTTTATAGCCTGTAGCTATTGCTGCACTACAAGATTACAGTCAATTGCCATCTAGTTTGCTGTTTCTTGATAAAAAGGTATGAACACAAGATTTGTGGTTTTATTCAGTTTGCATCTACTTTTTTAAACTAGAAAACTTTTCCTTTGTTTTATTAACTCGGTTCTTTTTTATCCCATCTTTATCTTCATCTTAAATTCCATTAATTGTATAACATGATTAGTCACTCCATAAACCCTAAATTGTAAACCTTTATATTATTTGTATGTTACTTGTTGGTTATCTAGCTAGGTTTTAATTAACCATTTAAACCTGGATTTCAATTCCTTAGAAGATCATGCATGCATGGTTGATTTATATGTAATTTTTAGCCTTTTAGGTTATCTTTCTGTTTAAGTTGGAGGTTGTTTCAGTGATTTAATTCCTTAGAAAGCATAAAACATTACATGTTCTTATGATAATGCTTTTATTGATTGTAAATATAGTTGATATAAATTAAAATAAAAATAGACCCACGTGCTATAGTATGAGATAAAAAGAAAGAAAGTTTGGAGGTCCATTTACTGATATAAAAGTAGATTTTGATTTTGAAGTTGTGAATGGTACAATATATATTGATTAGGGGGTGCAGCCAT
The DNA here is from genome assembly GCA_039602395.1 of Deinandra increscens subsp. villosa. Lineage (NCBI taxonomy): Eukaryota > Viridiplantae > Streptophyta > Magnoliopsida > Asterales > Asteraceae > Deinandra > Deinandra increscens. The sequence continues at coordinate 15,973,959 of JBCNJP010000019.1, read as the reverse complement.
TATGCATTGAAGGCTTGGACAATATCATTGAATGTTAAGTTATCATGATTTGAGTGGGACAAACTAGAAAATGGAAAGCAACACGAGACTAATAAGTCAAAGGGTTCCCTGACCAGGACAACTCCATTTTTAGCTTCTGAGATCATATGTTTGCCCACTTCACTAGCTTCCAAAACCATCATTTTTTCATTATCATATATCATATATAATTTGCTAATTTAATTTAAATAATATACATACTTTTATAGTTGTTTATTAATATTCTGTGTATATAATAAATTTGACCATAGTCCATATATGAAAAAAAAAAACTACGCTATAAGAACATTTGTAACGTGGTCTGTTTACGCCCACGGATAGTCATCTGTAAGAATTCGATACAGTTGTTTATTAGGTGAGATTGCACCATTGTAGATGTAAAAATGAGGGGAGTGTAAGGTGGTGATGTAACTCTACGTTGACTAAAAAGTAAGTGAGGGAAGTGAAATGTAAGGGGAGGGTATTTGAATAGCCTTAGTATATATGTTGTTTTGGGATTAAAAGTCTCATTATGCTCTAACAACTATTTATGGTATTAAAGAATGATTTGTATGCTAGTGGTCCTTAATGGACCTTGTCATATTATAATAATAAGTTTTTTAAGTTGCACAAAAGCACATTTAGTTATGAGAAGTCTTTTAAATCACATTAAGTTATTACAAAGTCTTTTTTAATGTTAAATACATTATTAGTACACCAATGGGCTTTGTCATGTGCTAGAAAGTAGGTTTAGATTAAACAAATCCACAATTCATTTTGGTATTAAATAACACATAACTAGTACACTAATAAGCCTTAGTTTGCCACGTATTGCAGTTCTTGTACCCTGGCATTTCCCATATCCACCATAGTGCATGTAATTCATAAGACATGAAATTCATGTGACATATGAGGTGTGATGTGGTTCCAATCGATTAAATAATGGCCAAGAAGAAACTAGAAAGAAGCGAGATAAAAATATAAAAAGAACTCAGACTTTTCATAAACTTTTCTCTATAATTCATTCCCTTCATACGATATACATATAAAGAATTACAATGACTCCAACTAACTGCCTAAACCTACGGAGTACATGTAGAGGCATGAACCCCACGGCCAATTAATTTGGCCAAGTAGAGTTTGGGAATTAAAGTAACATAATTAAAATAATTAACATGCAGTTATCCTCATGAATACGTGACAATATCCATGCGTGCTTTTCCATATCAAAGCTCATTTATGTGGCACGTATCAAGGTGCGTGTTTCCTAATTTTGCTTCACTAAAGAAACTTGCGAATAAATTATAATTTCTAGAGATATATAGAAAGGAACTTATGCAAATGATTACATGCACATCTTATGAACACATAAAAAACCATGCAAAACCATTTCTATCTTGCTACGGAAGACTTCCATTTCAAGACCATCAATTCCAACATTAATCAACCATGCATATAGATACTTGTGGAAACTCATTTCGTATAACCTATAACGTAAGCTGGCACACACGTACGTATAAGTCTAGATCATCACATACATACGAAGTTTCTAATAACACTTTTTGCAAAACTACTGATACAGCCGGTTCGAGATGGCTAGTCTTCTAAGATAGACCCGTTGAGTGCGTTAGGCTCCAAGAAATATAGAGAGAAACAATACTAAAACTATCATTAATTTTCTGCTTAATCTCTTAGTAACAATTAATTGCAACTTAAATATTCAAACAAAGTTGAACAAGAGATAGAAACGTGGTATCTAGCTATTTTAATGCAACTAAGTCCTATCTTAATTCAACTACTATCCATCATGCATAGAAAATAAGTTGAATGGACACAGTGGCGGACATAGGTTTATGGGTACGGGTTCGCCCGACACCCATGAACTTTTCTCGCGGTGTGCTAAATTTTTGATTTTTTACGAACCGAACCCCAAGAAATTTTGTGACCGAACCCCATAGAATTTTTATACCGACCCTCAACTTAAAAAAAATATTATTTTTTTTTTCAAATCACTATAATTAATAATAATAAACAAAAAAAAATTAAAAAAAAATGCCAAATAATTAGTAACTGACACCAAGAATTGCATTTGGGCTTACCTTTAATTACTTATAAAAAAACCCAACCCTTGTCCCTTAATTACTTAATTTAGGCCCAATTGCGTAACCGAATTGGAGATGAAAATTTTAGTGATAGTTGTATATGTTATATTGAGAAGGAGTTGCTTAAAAAGGTGTCTACGGATAATATGATTGATAGGTTTCAAAAAATAAAAACCCGTAGAGAGCAAGTTTAAGTGTTTTGTAATTATTTAAGTTGGGGAATGATGAAGTTTGTTATAAGTTTTTTATATTTTTGTCTTGTTTAGTAATTTTTTCTCGAATGTCGATTGACCCGTCGCCGACCCGACCCGACCCGAACCGAATTGGTCTAAAAAATTATTTGAAGGATGGTGGACGATCAAAAAAAATTTATACACCGAAAATTTCTGAACCCCATAAAAAAAATTCTTGGGTTCGCCAGTGGTGGGCTGACCGTGTGTTTTACGGGTCGGGTCGGATAAATGAAGACGTATCACCAACCAACGTTCCCGACATCCCTGGAGATATATATGGCCGATTTTAGTTTTCAAGACCACAAATTCTAATAACCTGTTATCACAAAATTACAAAGAGGTCCGTGGAATATATGTGAAAAACAAGGACATTTGAGGAGAATAAGAAAACAAAAAGTGCTTATATATAAATTAATTTCCTATCAATTACTTTTTTCTTTTAAATTTAATAACACAACGGACAAAGACGATTTGTTCTCTTAAACCCTTCACTATTAAAATAAAGAAATTTGTTCTCCTTAAATATATTATAATAATATATGGTATGGAATATGGATACTCATTTGAAAACAAACAAATTTAGTTTCCATCTATCTATAGTGATATGTTTTCTCAATCAATTACCAACTCATTAACAAACACCAGGACATAAATCTTATCTGAAATCGATCTTATCTTTAGTTTAATAGATGGTTTACCTCATGAAAAATTCCCATTGACAACGAAAATTACAATGGACTCGCGCACTTTGCATGTTGGTTCATCCGCAGTCCAGCGATGTAATTCTTTTCTTTTCGTGTGGGCGCGCTATCAGTCGATGATCCGTCGGTAGTTACTAAGTGCTACTGATCATTGATACTTAAGAATTTTACTTTTGATTTTCTTAGTTTTTTCAGATGTGTCGGGTACCAAACAATGATGATCTTCTATCTGTAATGCTAGCTTTAGCAGTGATTATATTTAATTTTTGGTGTTTATTACCTTATAAACTTTTGTACAATATATACTGTTTGTAGGATCTTTATCATTTCCGCATAATCTCTTTGCATTGAGTAAATGCTATTAATAAATGACTCGTATTTTTTTTTTCTCTCTTGATACTTTTAATTATTCTATTTTGCTAATATGAGAAAAGGCGAGAATCAGACTTAGATGTACATTGCAGAGAAAAGTTAGGCTAGAGTCAAACCAAATGATAAACAATATATAGGTGGTAGTTGTTTCACAAGAATATTAGACCTCGCTATGCATTTAACTAAATATATATATTTTTTCATATAATTTGATCTCCTGTCACAATCACTATTGGTATACAATATTTAGGACAAATAGCCTTCCTAATTTTGTTACATTAATTAGACAATGATATGATGGGTCTAGGTCTCTAGGATATATAAACATTATATGGTTTTTGTTTCATTACATGTCCAACTTCACACTAATAAGTTTGTGTGAAAGTTAAACAGTACATGTGATGAGAAAATTTTCATATAAATTATAAAGTTCATCTCTAAGCTCCCACTAAAGCTAGATGGCTAATTAATAGTCCTCAATTATGTAATAATAGTGTATACAACAGAAATCTTTTGAAGTAAACTGGTCAAATTGGTTAACATAAGAGTTTGAGGGCTTATTTGTCAATCTCTGATTGATAAGGGACTGGAGTTGTCAAGACAGGTTAATCTTCGTGTTAGCCGCTTTAATCTTTTTTAAAGGGTTGTTAGAATTAGTTAGGTTAGCGGTGTAGGTGATTTCGGGATCTTCTTGTTCATTCTTTTCATTTCATGATTTTGTAATCTCTCATTTAGTTCATCAATAATAAGCCTTCGGCAATTTCATTTTTGATTTGATTTCTTGTTTATTGATCTAATTTTAAAAAATTGGTATCATAGCTTGTGTAATAGCTCGATCGAAGAAATTGAGAATCAATTCCGCAAATTAAAGGTGATGACAGCTTCCACAAAGTTTGAACTCGAGAAGTTCGATGGTAAAAACAATTTTGGCCTATGGAGAATGAAGATGCGTGCTCTTCTAGTCCATCAAGGGGTCACCGGCGCTCTTCTAGGTGAAACCAATAAGCCGGAGGGGTTTAGAGGATAAAGATTGGAAGATCATGCTTGCCAAGGCTCATAGCGCAATTGTTTTGAGGCATTGGGGATATAGTTTCAAGAGGGGTGTCAAAGGAAGCAACAACAATTTGGTTAAAGCTCGAGTCACTGTACATGACTAAGAGTTTAGCTAATCGTCTATACTTGAAGAAAAGATTGTATACTTTTTAGATGGCTTCTGGTAAGTCCATTGAAGATCACACAGATGAATTTGATAAGATAATTTTGGATTTGGAGAATATTGATAACAAGTTAAGTGATGATGATCAAGCCATTATGTTCTTGACCTCATCACCTACTTCTTTTGAATATTGTGTGGATACCATGATGTATGGTAGAGACTCACTTACCATGGAGGAGGTTCTTGCGGCTCTAAACTCTAAGGAATTGAAAAGAAGATACGAGTTGAAGAATGATCAAGGTGAATGGCTCTATGTAAAAGGTAGGTCATCCACAATAACTATTAAAGGCAAGAAAGGACAATTTAGATCCAAGTCAAGGACTAAACTAAAGTGTTTCGTTTGTGGCTGAAACACCTTAAAAGGGAGTGTCCAAAAAGAAAGAAAAAGAAAGATGAACACACAGTCTTATGTTAATACACAGGCTGCATCTCAGCTGCCATCACCTTCTACATCGCTCATAACTATCGATCATTATCGTCTTGTATACTGTAATCACCTCATATTATTCCGCTCTTTTAAGTTTTAATTTTTTTTTATTTATAGCCATTTTGTTTGATCTTATATACAAATTTTGTTGAAGCTTCATTATTACCAATTTAACAATTTTATGTTACTATTAATATCAGCATACATGGAGATTAAAATTGATGTCGTTGTATTGGTAAATAACGGTCATTTAATTTAAATATAAACTATTTTCATTTTTATATAATAATATAATATAATATTCATTTCAATAAACAGATAAAGTAAATAATTATTATTTGTTTATAACTTGCTAGATGTAATATCTTTTATATTGACACATGAGAGAAAAAAGGTAATGTGATCATTAATGAGCAACACATTTTTGTGATGGGTTAAACAATATTTAGATAGGAGTCAATTTTTCAAAACTGGTCCACAGTCCACACACATGACATGTGATAATGGGGTTTTCTTAAAGCAACCACAATACTTTCAAAGTTTCACAAATCAACACCCTTCCATTTTCACCCCATTTCTCTTGCTCCATTTACCTCATTCCCTTTTCCCCTTTTTCTATTTTGACAATAAGGTCTTGCTTTTGGTTTATAAAAAGTTTCAAATTATATTAATTTATATAATATACAATGCAAATTGTAGTTGAATAGGAGACTTTTTGTGTGTCAAACTTTGGCCACATGATTTTGCTTCCTTAGACAAATTTAGTCCTTCTCTTTTCTTTACGTTTTTATTTTTTCCCTCTGCTAGTTGTGGCATCCTGTTTTCCTTTTTCTGTGTGCTTCTTTTCATAATTGCTCAAAATTATTCTCTCTCTCCTCATAGACATTCTTCAAGAAAGTTGCAGAGAAGGGTTCTTTCTTCTGGTTTGCTACACTAAGACTTGATCTCAGGCCTCCATCTCTGCCATTTTCGCCGTCGATTTGCACCTCTGTGAACCGTCATCACCCAATCGTCTCCCAACGATGATGGCGCTTGGTGTTTCGTGAACCCATTTAGGGTTTTCCCCGGCGTTGGTGTTGCTTCGTGTTTTGCCGTCGATCGTTATCGATGTGGTGGTGCTTGATGGTTTCAATTTTTTGTATGTGTTAATCTAAATTGATGATTGTCCTTGTAGATTTCTTACGTTTTCTTTATCTGTTTTGTATTTTTCGTTCTTTTGCATGTTCGATATTCAATTTAGAATGTGTTATTCTTAAGTTTGTGTTTCTAAATTGTGATTTCTGCTTGCATGTTTGATTTTCAGCCCTCTTGGTCTTTTTCTTCAATTTTTCCACGATGACGGCATGGACATCCGGTACACAATCTTCCCCTGACGAAATCCGGCGGCGCTGCTGTTGTGGTCGATTTGGGGTCTTTTAAAGAGAGAAAGAATCTTTCTACGGCGTTGTTGTCGTCGAGGTCTCATTTGGTCAGATTTTGGTCCTTTACCCTTTCAGATCCGTTTACTTTTCTGGTTTTTGTGGTGTTCTTCCGGTGTAATACCGCCAGTAACAAAATGCCGTTCCTTAATCTGTTTGTTGTAGAGGAAACTGATGGATGAAAGATGGTCATCGGTGGGCTTCGGCGGAGGTGAGATTATAATCCTTCTTCAACTTTTACTGATTTTGACGTGTCGTTTTTGGACTGCTCTCTTCGAGGTTCTTCCTCTTTTAGTTTCTCAGGTTTATGAATGCGTTTTTGAGTTACTGTCAACGATCACCTATGAAATTGTGGGTCAACTGACATCAAATACGGGAATTCGCATCATACCTTTTCGGTAATCTATGGATTGTGAGTGCATGTTTGTTTTCTTTTGGAGTTTATAATTTTTACTTACGGTTATCACCATTAATAGATTGTCACTTTATTTTGAAGTGTTCAGTTTTCCAAATTGATAATCTCTCTTTCAACTCTCCGGTTTTAGTTTTGTTTTGGGTGATTGCTTAGCTCAATTTTGTAAATTTTTATTACTGTTGGTTTTATATTTCTTATAATTCATAGTAGGTTTGATGAAATGTTTTCCTTCAAAGTTTATTTCAAGTGTGTTGCTGAACCTTCCTGTTGCTTCGTGATTACATTGAAGTCATTAATAAGATTTATTAGCTTTTCACTTTTATGTTTGTAATCAGTTTTTGGACAGATGTTTATAATTTCTAAATATAGCCTTTTTGTCAAACTTTTTGATCTTAAAGAAGTTTCTTGCTGAACCTTTCTGTTGCTTTGTAATTACATTCAAGTTAATCAGATTTTATAGCTTCTCACTTTTGTGTTTGTAATCACTTTAATATGATTTTGTAGTTTTTCGGTTCTGAAGATTTTTAATGTCATCATACTTTTAGCTTTATAGTTACGAAAGTTGTGGTTTATAACTCTCTGTTGTCATGCAGTTGATTCAAATCCTGATAACTAAAAGTTATGATGTGAATGTTTTATTCTTGATGGGTCATCAATAGCTTTCAAATAGATTGTTGTTTTGTTGCTCTTTGAAAATGGGATTGCTTTTGGGTTTCTTTACAGTTTTGATTGTTTATGATTGACCTTTATTTGCTTTGTTGGCTGAAGAATCGTCAATGTTTGATTGATTGTATGGAGTGATTAGCTATAGAATATTTCCATATAAATATTGATGTTAATAGGGTAAATTCTTTTTCATATTATTTCTTAACTGTAACTGATCTTTAGTATATTTTTGCTCTAATGTAAGTTCAGTTTGATGTTACCTTTCTTTTGGTTCAAGAGATGTGCTCATACATAGTGTTTTATGAAATTAGCCTATGTTGTAATTAGTTTTTGGACAGATGTTCACAATTCCTAAATAAAGTTGAGTTGTCTATTGATTTTTACTCATATACATCATCACCTATGTCTAATTTTTGCAGGTAAGTCTGGCATGGGTTTCTTTTGCAGGGAAATCTGTTGGTTGCTGTTTGTAGCATGAGTTGGTGTTTCTCCTCTTTAGACATGTTGAGTGTTAGTATTTATTTAGACATGCTTATTTATTTGTCATTCCCCGCTTTGTTTTTACTTTTAAGTTATAGATACTGTTTGTTGAAATAAGTGAGTCAAGTGTAAAGAAATCATGGTACAACTCACACTAAAGAAAACACATTTCTGGAATATACTGACTTAATCTTCAACTTCAAATCTTGAAACAGGTATTGCGTTAATGCCATCGTAATGGACAACACAACAACACTACCAGTAGTGTTTTTCAATGACATGATCCAAGATCTGCTTGGCTGCCTTGACATAACTTGCAAATACATGGTCATCCAAAGATAATTCCCAATCACATTTTGTCGCTCATTAGCACTCCAAAGAACTCCAGCGGCGCCTCTAAGAGAACAATATGAGTCATTTAGCAAGTATCTGACATCACAATTCAGAAAGAACAGCGACAACAATAGTTACACCTGAGGCCACCATCAACAAAAACACCTGCAGGGAAGTCCATGAGAAAGCATGTTCACGACTCACAAGGTAAAGACTTCAAAACTTAATAGTAAAAACCGTACAGCTCATCCATAGTCCCTGCGATAACAAGAATATTAACATATACAGATGACAAGCAGCCACCTATGAATAAACCAAAAAAATGAGGAGGAATAGTAAGGAATGTGACTGTCAATTGTCGCAAGTGCATGCTCATCTAAAAGACCGGTAACTCAACACTCCGCATTTTGTACATCTCATATTAGTAGGATCATTAGCATCAAGGTCTTCAGTTTAATGATATGGGTACATTTTGTACATCTCAGTTTGATTCCGTGGTCTTTTGTTTGATTATGTGGGTCATTGTTGTGCTACATCAGAATGGAATTGTCAAAACAAACGAGGATGGCCCGCCGCAACGCGCGGGCGGGTCACTTTCTCGTTTCTTATATGATATATTGTAAGTATATATAAGAACAAATTACAAAACATGTAAAATACATATTTACACAATAAATACACCATAAAATTCCACTAATTACCCACTTAATTTCTAAGATTTAAGCACTAATTACTTAGGTGAACATACTAGAAAAATGGGCCTAATGCAATATTTTTCTTCATAAAAATGTTGCATTAGCTAAAGTTGCATTAAAGTTGCATTAGACCTAATACAACATTTTATTACCTAATGCAACTTTTTCCCCAAAGAGTTGTATCATGAAAATGTTACATTAGGTTTAAAAGGTTGCATTATGTAAGAAAAGGGTTGCTAGGTCTAATGTAGCTTAAGCTAATGCAACCTTTTATGAAAAAAATATTGCATTAGGCCTATTTATCTAGTAGTACTATCGAAGTCAATGCCCATTGGCATATAAAATACATATAACAAAGTGTGGAGTATATATGCAAGTATGAAAATAAAACTAGCTACTTTATTTTACAAGATTTCCTACCCGCGCGTTGCCTCAGGGATAGTTTTGACACAAAAAACCGTCTATACAATACGATAGGCTCAAATGAATCGTATGATAGGCTCAAACGAATCAATCGCAAATAGAACTATGTTACAACATTAAAATTAGAAACCGAACGCTCAAAGTGTTGAACCTATGACTTAAAAATTATGTTACACGAAGGTACTCGTTACACCACAAACTTATGTGCTAAACTCGTCGCATACGGATATTTTCAAAAAGAAAGATAGAATGGTAAAAATAAAGAAATGGCATAATCGTAAATATGATAAATGACATAATGATAAATATTACGAAAGAAGGGCAAATGATAAAAACATAAATAACATCATGATAAATATGAGAAAAGAAAGCGGAAAAATGGTAATTAAACTCACAAAAGTTATGTAATGTATATGTAATTTTGAGAGTAGAACACTAATTACTTTAATAAAAAATTAATATTAAATCAATTATAAATATAAACATAAAACAAACACTTTCCCATATAAAAAAAAATACTCTCATACACGTGTTTTCTATAATATATATATGTGTGTTTCTCCATCATCACCTTCTTCATCTGACTCTGCGGGCGAGTTTTTTTATGAGCGGTCGTAACCAATATCTAACTTGAAGGGTGTTAATTATTTGAATCGGATTCGAATAATCTGAAATCCAATTCGACTTGAACTTACATAAGGCATTCGAATTTGAATTTTGCTTTATTTGAATCGAATTCTTTTTGGATTCGACTAAATAATTCCAATACGAATTGAATTCTAATTTTTATTTTACCAATTTGCAATGTTTTAAAACCTGCTTGAACCGACCGGTTCGACTGGTTGAACCATAGACTGGAGGCTAAGCTGGCCTGCATGTGTATGGTTAGTCTAATTCCGAGTTAATTTTTTACTCGGCGGCTTTTACAGTTCAACAAGCAGAAACCTGAAACTGGTCCGCTAATTGAACTGACTTTTTAAACTTAAGTCATGCACTCACACTAAATGATGAAGAAGTTGATGCATATAATAATCCATTGTAGCTTGTCTGGATAAATATAGTTTAATTAAAATTTATATTAACGTTTTTTATAACTGTAATTTGTTGTGAACTTTATTGAAGTTTTTCTTGACCTTTTTCGTATTTAAAGTTTATAAAAATGTATATTATTAATTTACAGGTTTGAATAGTCAATCCGACTCGACCTTTCGGGTCAACCAGTTGAACCCTTTTTCACACAAGTCCGATCCAATTTAAAAATCCCATTTTATAACACTGCTAGTTTGATTCGATTAGTATAAAACAAATAAAATTAAATATATATTTTTAGATACTATAAGATTTATTATTTATAAAACATCTTGTAAGCTTTATTGGGCTAAAAAGATGTGTTTTAAATTGATATTCAATTAAAGTCCAATTTCATTTGTATTAACCTAGAATACGTTAGTTTTATCGTTTAATTCATCATGGAATAAACTAATAGCTATCGCCTCATCAGTGCATCTTCATCCATCTGACCGACTTTCCGAGTTTGTCCATCAATCACTAGTTCAGTGATTCAAAACCTAGCATCACTCAACGCCTCAACTACTTTGGTTCAGTGGTTAGTAACCCAGCCACTTTGTTGGTTCAGTTTCTCCTTCGTTGTTGTGTTCAAGTCGGTTTCGACTTTCGAGAATGCTTAATCTAAATAAATGTGTCATTGACGAGTACCATTTTTAGTAAAATTGCCTAGAATATGAAAGTACACTTTGACATGAACTTTGACATGGCTGTGAGACAAAAAAAAAAAAACGTTTTACGTGTCTACATGTACTACATGCTCAAGATTTTTTCTTGCGATCCCTATCGGGGGTAAGCCAACATATATATTTCGTAGATGGACTATTTTACTATCCTTAATTACCGTCTCATGATTCCCTTATTTCTGATTGATGAGATATGTTTTGCTTGTTGTAAAGCGTGTTTCAATTCTTTTGGGGAGCATGTGGTCCATTGTAGAGATCTCTTGGGGTTTAAATATCAATACAATTTTGCTAGAGATGTTCTTTTTTTTACATTTTCAGGTGTTTCGAGATTTCTACTAAAGAATAATCACCTGTGAATTTCTTGACCAACCCGTTGATAAAGTATCAACACTCAGACTAGTTGACATTTTAGTTTTTAGATTGATATGAAGGATCACACGTGTGTATGTGAATCTAACGGGGGTTTCCCTTCTTATGCGCTTGAGATTGTACTTTCACAGGGGGTTAAGCTGCTTTAAAGCTACTTTAGCCAAAGTGACCAAAAAGGAAAAGACGTATCATAATAACCAACACATGTTTATAGGATTTCTATTTTATACATTTGGTTCCCTTTCACCTAAGGTCGTGGAGCTACTAATTAGTAGAGTACGATGAGTCATGCATAATAATGTTATGACCCCATGATATGTGAATATAACTTTCAAACGTCTTATAGTTTTATTATCCAAAAATGATTAACAATTTAACGACGCAACTTTTGTCTTCTACTTCCACGTAATTGTTATGACTTCTATAGTTTTATATAGAATTCCCCTAATATTTTACTTTTATATAGCTCTTAATAATGGGTATAACAAACAGTAATGGTCATATTACAATTTAAAAGTGAATTCTATGGCTTGCCGTACGTGGGATGTTCTAAGGGACACGAACAATTGTGTTCAGAGTTTAATCTTGTAAACCAATCAAGATCGTGTGCATAGCGAACAAATTTAATATTCAGATTTCAGACAGAAAAAGTTCAAATGAAGTTTTAATAAATTACCTTCCGATCCTTCCATAATTTAATCATAATTTCATATACACTACACTGTACGTATTCAAAGAGACATAAATATCTGATCGATTATCTGTTGTAGCAATAAATACGAGCCCTAATATAACCGCATTTATAAACGTTAGGCTGTTATTATTTATATATACCCCTCCCACTTTCCACATTCCTTCATCAGTACTTCTACTGTGCTATTCACAAAACCCTAATTTTCCATCCACTCTCAAATGGACATGATGATGATGGATCTAGATGATGATAATCATGAGTTTCCAGACCACTTTCATCTTCCTTACCACCAACACCTTAACTCCGACTCCCCACTCCCCGAATTCCCGCCACCACCGCCGCCACAACCGCCGCTTATTTACCGTTATCCACCACCTCTTTTAACCATGCAATCCCAACAGTTGAGGATATTCCCACGAGGTGGAGCTTGGTTTCAGCAGAAGCCGGAGTCGGTGGAGGCGATGAGGGAGATGATATTCCGGATGGCCGCGTTGCAGCCGGTGCAGATAGACCCGGAGTCGATCAAGCCGCCGAAGAGGCGGAACGTGAAGATATCGAAGGACCCGCAGAGCGTGGCGGCGAGGCACCGGAGGGAGAGGATCAGCGAGAGGATTAGGATACTTCAGAGATTAGTCCCCGGAGGGACGAAAATGGACACGGCTTCTATGTTGGATGAGGCTGCTCATTACATGAAGTTCTTGAAAAATCAAGTGCAGTCTTTGGAACAGGCGGCGGCGGCTGCTGCAGCAGGTGGTGGTGGTCTTATGTCAATAAAAACACCACCACCTATGCCGCCACAGCCGCCACCGGAGTTTAGCATTGCCGGGTGCTGCCTCACCGGAACCACCGCCACCACTGCCGCTATGAGCCATCATGGTCATTTGGTTAGAGCCTGTGGTCAGCCATCTACTGATCAAGGTTCTGATCATATGGTAGGCTCTATGGAGTTGCTTAGGTGATTTGTTTTATTTTATTTTATCTTATTTTATTTTATTTGGGGTTGGGAACTTGGGATGGAGTTAGAGGGTGGAGGGTAGTTTAGTAATTTGAGATGTGATTTATGTTATAAAATGTTTAGGGTCAACTATGCTATTAGTTATATTAATTTGTAGTGTGATTTGAATTAATCAATCTGTCCGGGTTATATAAACTAAGGTAGCGTTTGGTATGCAGAAATGGATGGTGGAATGGAATGAGTCATTACATCGGAATGAAATTGACATGTTTGGTAGAGCATTAGAATGGAATGGACCATTACATAAGGAATGCAATTCCTTCCATTTTTAAAGATTTTTATTCCATGGTGGAGGGGTGTTTTTTTTCGATTCCTTCAAGGAATGGAATGAAAGTTTTTTTTCTCAATTAAATTTCTTCTTAAAACTTTATGGAAAAAATGAAAAAATTTAAAAATAAAAAAAATTAAAAATCAAAAAATATATACAAATAAAAATAAGACAATAAATAAAAACCAAAAACAAAAAGTAATAAAGATAAAACTAAATTAGAAAATAAAAAATTAAAAACAAATATAATAAAAAATGTAAATTAAATTATTTAATAAAAATTAAAAAAATAATAATTTAAAAATTTAAACATTGATCAAAAATATATAAATATAAAACATATATATTATCTTTAAATAAAAATATTAGTAAAAGATATTCGATTATTTCACTTTTACTTACCATCAAACAATACGAAACAATTATTTATTTCATTCCCACATGATAACCAAACACGACGCTGGAATGGTAATGATCTATTTCATTCTCTCGACCATTCCATTCCCTAGTCCATTCCATTCCTTCGCTCATTCCATTACCTCATACCAAACAGACCCTAACTTTATCATGCATATATGATGCACACCTAGTTACAAATCTCAGTTTGGTTATAATGACATTTCTGTTATATATAATGACAAAGAAATGTTTATATTTTTTAAAATGTGATACAAAAATATACAACTAAAAGCTTCAAAAACATTTGATTATATATTCTGTACATAGTATAAGTAGCTAGATGTGTATAAAACGTGTTACATTCTAATTCTAAGTGGTGTGGTTTGATGTTTTATGTTTTAAAACAGACAAAAAGATGTAGATTTAAAATAGAATTAAAGAGTGTATATTTTATTTTTAAACAACAATTTTTTTTCATCATAAGATTTGAATCCTCACCGAAAAAACAAAATATTATCTGACACAAAATACCACTAAACAAACTAAAGATCTTTTGATGAAGAGTGTATAACTAAAGAGTTAACCATTCTAAGAAATTAACCTAATACATGCCTCTTTAAATTTAAGATAGTACATAAGTTGAATTTAATCAATGGTTTAAATGTTTAATTGTATAACTAAATTTAGCGATCGGAACACGTACAAACTGATGATAAAATGTATAAAAAAATAAACAAAGATAAAGAAAATAATTAGTTTGTAATATATAGTGTGCTAAGAATTTTTAAATTTGTACGCATAACAGGTAAAGAATTTTGTGTTACGATTTAATATAAAGAAAAATATGAAATTATTTTTGGGTAAACAAGGGAATGAGTATTTTCATTATTTATTTTCTATTTTGGGCGTGGTGAGGTGATGTAGGGCTTCCCTTTAACTTAAAGCTTGGTGGAAGAGTGTAATTGGTTATGCTTGTCTGTGCCAAATACTTTAATTTTATGCGGCTATTTTCAATTGATA
>JBCNJP010000019.1:15943215-15958444 GCA_039602395.1 Deinandra increscens subsp. villosa | reverse complement strand
ATCGCACTCGCCCACGTGCACGCAACACCAACATAATGAGGTGCTTTAATGGCGTACTTTAAACTCCGCTCACTTGAGAGCCTCCTTTATGTTGGTTTGTGGCGTCCGGACAATTGAGTGGTCGGATGAGTGTTACGTGAATGTACATATCACTTACGCAACATGCAATTGTGGCATGGATGGGTGAGGTGTGTGATAGTGAGTCACAAACTCGTGCGATGTCAAGACGTGAAATGTAAAAAGGAACAGTTGGTCCAGCTGCAGAATGACATGGCACGGTGTACGAACGCAAGTAGTGACTAAAGCGCTACAGATTTTGTCTAGATATACGTGCATGCATCTAGATCCTTGTTGTCGCAGCCCATCCGGTCTGAAATACCACAGTTGCGACTATTACAGAGTTCCACTTCTACAGAAGCATAAACAACATCATTTCAATCTCAAATAGTCACTAAAACTGAATGAAGTGTATTGAGACGTCTAATGCAACTTTTTTTTTGTTTACTGTCCCTAAATGTTTTTTTAACAGGAAATATGGATCACTGACGGAGGAATCGTTTATTTGGGTTTCAGGGAGCCTTCCAGAGTTGTTTATAGCTTTTAGATTGGTTATAGTCAGTGTTTGTCATTTTTAGCAAAATGCCAAATGGGTTAGTTCACGAGGGTGGATCAGGTACTCTTTTTTTTATTGGCCCCTATTAATCTCAGTTATCACATATTAGCCGATAATAATCTCAGTTTTTATTTTTCCCTATAATAATCTCAATTATCAAACCATTGGCTTATATTGAACCGTTGTTAACTATACACTAACCCAGTTAGTGTGAGACCACCCGATCATCTCAATTCCCCATCAGTAGAAAAACTCACCATAGGTGAGAAAACCCTTTTTATTTTTATTTTTTTATCACAGATGGAACTTGAACCCAAAATCTCCCGCTCGAATGAGTTTTGATGTTAGATTTTCTTTTATCAGATCTTGTTTAATTAATATTTCTAACCGCCTTTTAAAAAGAAAAAAAATAGATAGCTCATGTACATTACATTGTATCAAAAAGTTAAAAGAATTTAAGTATATTTAATTCGAGTATCATATATACTATATATTGAAAAGAGGGCATTTTAATGGTTTAATGCATGCATGATAAACATTTTGGTTCACTCACATAAATGCATTGAGCTTTGTTATAAATGTGACATTTCACATAAATCAAATTAAATTGTTGCTAAATAGTTTGGTTATAAATGCAACAACTATAAAGTTACTTGACAAAGATCTAACACCAACGAAAGATTGTTTACTTTCGGAAGCCCATTGAGAGCGATTTTAGAGTATTACAGATTTAGGAGAATAGATAGCGTTTTTTTATTATTGTGATTAAAACAACACATCCAATACATATTTAGAGTAACACATGGAGGCAAAAGGGTAAACAAATCTCGAGGGTCAAAATTGGTTCCTGCCGAAACTCCAAACCCATCCGAAACTGATGGGTTAACCGGGTCCTGGCATCAGAAACTCCAAACCGAAACTAATGGGCCGGGTCCTAACCGGTTCTTATCAAACCAGTTACAGTTCCGAATTACAAACCGGTTCTAGTTCCCGAACTATTTTTATACCTCTGGATATCTTAACTAAATCTTTTGAAATTTGAGCCCTTATCAAGTTACATGGCCCTTGATATTGCCTGATAATTTCTAAGCCCATGTCAGTTGGACGCTTACACAGTTACACCTAACTCATGAAATATCTCTCATCAAACATGTTTTAACTATGAAATTATCTTTTCACCCCCAATCAAAACACTCGAGACAGTGTACTTTCTTAGGGTGCCTGAACCGTGGCTCGAAAAGAGTCTCGGATTGGATTTCCCAATCAGAAGCACCAGCACTTGGTTTGTTCCCCGAAAAAGCAAAGCACCAATTCGGCATCAAAACTATAATATATATTACATCTCTACTGCCTATGGCCGACATGAAATGATATTTGGGTTTGTAGTACATATATTATACTTCACCTTCACTGAAGTTAGAAAATACGTTGGAATACATGTCACCTTTTGTTAAAAAAAATGGGCTTGTTTTAAGAATATAGGTCAGAAACGGTACAATCAATAGCTACGTTTTTTATTTATTCAAAAATACTAGAGAATTGATACCAAGTTCCCTTTTCTTTATAATCCATTGGCCCTTGGAGAGCATTCATCTTGATACTAACCAATCATTCCCAAAATTGCATGAAGATGCTAGAAACATGCTTATAGTCCACCATTTTGCATAATGAAGCACAAGCTGTACCATAGTTACCTACCTTGTCACTGTTGTCTTCAGTTTTCCAACTTATGACTTATCTGCAGAAACTAAAAAAAAAACAATTCACATTCCTATGTCTTGAAAAAAAATAGGGATATTTGCCTATATTGGCAAAAATACTAAAAATAAATAAATAAATAACTATATAGTCTAAAGTCTAGAGAAACCCCATTTTTTTTAGCTTTCTTTAGCAAAAGGGATCCATTTATTGAACATTTGGTGATAGAAATATGCTCATAGTTTGAAACAAATAAACTTGAACTCCAAGGTAAAACAAAACAAAAATTGACCTCAACAGTTTTATACTTCAAACCATGGTAGCAAAAGTCGCTAGGCACTCCCAAGTCGGGGGAGTACTCGGTCACCTCGGACGGGTTTTACAACAATGCTTCAAACATTAGTAAATTTTGCAGTAAATCAATTTTATTTTTCTTTTTTAACAGAACGTTAGATCATACAAACAGAAGTTGACCTGATTCAAGGGTGTTTGGAACGAAGCAGCGGGTGAGAGAAATCTTTGGATATCTGTGTAAGAACATGATCTTGTGGCTGCTTCTGGGAGCCTGATCTGCTGACATAGTTTTTCTCATTTCTTGGGCCTTCATTTGAGCAAATCTTAAGCTTGTTCATGATTTTGTCCATGGCTTCTGATTTCTTCTTTTCCAATTTCATCTGTAAAGGAAATAAAAATTCTTTAAAACCACTCAACCTGAATAGTTCTCATTTAATAAATCTTACAGATCACAGAAACCTCAAGGAAAATAATGAACACTCAAAAGTAATAATAAAATAGAAATAATTAAAATACGTTGGAACCGGAGGATATATTAAGTTGCATTAATTGTCATGGTGTACACACCTCAAGTTTTCGGATTGCTGCTTCTGCGTTTGCATTCTGCAGATTCTCCCAAGCAGTGATCCTTGCTTCCTCTTTCTGGAGCCTGCAGATGACATTTAAAGAGGAAAATACATTATTGATATTACTGATGTACACATGAAGATATATAAATTCATTAATGAGCCTAACGCTTTCCCTTTTAACCAATAACAGAATGGAATATCACCAAATGAAACAATTCACTTTAACTTTTAAAGATGGCTGCCAATATAAACTGTTCCATGAACTTTACTCGTTGAATCTCAAAATTAGCAATGGTAATTAGTGCATTCACGAGTAAATGATAAAACGTATTGCATCAAGCATTCTAGAAAATTGGGTTTGAACTTAGAGGCATACTTTGACAATTCCATTTCTCCTTCTGTAGTAGGATTCCATGTCGAAACCAGGTCCTTGACCTCTGTTGACCCTTTCTTTTCTGTTATTTTTGTGTGTCTTTTAGACCGCTTTGTCATGGTAACTCTTTTATCCACCTGGACATCTCTGACTTCCACTCTGGCAGAAAGGGAGACATTAGGCTCTACTGGTGGAGGTGATGTGGACAGCAGCAGCCTTCCCTTTGGTGATGACTCTGGGCTGTCCACTGGGCTCATTTGGGTAGCCATATCTCGCCTTGATACAACACGAGTAACATAGTTTCCATCAATCTTTTCATCTGTGGATTAGTTAACAAGTCAACAGCAAACATCTAATAGACTTATCAATATATACAAGACTACAAGTATATACAAGAATAACACATTTAACCAAATATACCTATCAAATACCATAGGAGCTACCAAAATTATAAAAGAACACTTTTGGTTACAAATCTAATCAGGAGGCCAAGCCAATTAACAAGGAGTGTGATATTAGAATGCAAGTATAAGATAGAAGACAAAGGTATCATGATTATACCTTGAGAATCAGGATATGAAGACTCCATAAACATTCCCGATGGAGCCACTTGTTCATCCATTCCACCATAATGAAAAGAATATCCATTAGGTACCAAGACACCGGTTGTAAGTGGTGAACCTGCAAAAAGACTCTTTGTTCTCCCATCTTCAAGCAAGGGGAAACCAGGTGAATAGCTTGAAAAGTATGTGTCCCCAGGAGTCGGTCCCAATGGTCCACTCTTTGACTTGGGTTGCCGCTGAGGTTGCGATACTATAGCCTTGAAAACTCCAGAACCAGACACTGGACTCGTAATCCACCTCTCTGCATCATCCCATTTTGAAGGCAATGCCCTCCCGTTATTGAAGGGCATCAATACATTGAGACTAGTACGCTTCTGCTTACTATAATTGTTTGGCAAAGGTACCCTCTCTGAGCACCAACCCTTTTGTAATCCCCTACCATTGTTATCACCAAAATCAGGACTACCCGGGCTTGAGTATGCACCCGAGTTACGAAAAGAAGTTGAATCCTTGTTCATGGATCTCAATTCCGGCGAATAGCACTCATGCATTGCATCAATATCTCCTAAAAGTTTTACATAATTACTACATTAGGAAATAGAGAAAACTTAGAAGCCAAGTTTCTTCAAGCAAAATCTGCAGTTAAATAATAGAATAACTGCACTCTGTCTAGTAAAACTAGTAAACTACAATACAACTAGTTTACAGTCTTACAGAAGCTTGCCAGTACTAAAAGTAGGCATATATCTAGGGAGAAAGCTACAGGACATGTCAATTTGCGTAATTAATTCCTTGTGGTCACCGGTGGAACACTCGTGAAGATACAGATACTTCCAAGCTCCAAGTTGAAAATGAGACAAACAAACGATAATTCAAGGCGATTTCTACGGCTAGAGCTCAAAGCAAAAACGAATACAATTATCAAACAAATTAGATTTCGACGTTGAACTTACAGGTTTTTAAATCAATCGAGAGAATGTGATAAAACATTGACAAGGAAGTAACAGATGCAGCAATTGCGATGAACAGTAAAAGTTTACCTGATGAGGATGGAGATGCTTGAGATTAGTGGAGACTGGATGTAGAAGGAGATAGATGCTGTACTGTTGAGTAAGGAGTGGGATACTGTTGGTTGATAGAAATTGCAGGGAAGGTGTTTGACGAAATGCTCAAGTGAATCTTAATCAGATATAATGGTCAGGGTTTGCCTGATGATGCTAAATTCGGACCTGCTTGGGTTTTGTATATGCATCGCTTGGAGCCAAAAACTGTCTGGTCAAGGTGACATCAGCCATGTGCATCGGGCCCCGCTCTCTTCCTTCCTATCGTCAATTCTTTTCTCCTCCGATCAAATTGTAAAATTAAAGCACCACACGTTGATTGGTTTGGTTTGAGATTTTACCAACGGCTCATTTTTATTTGAGAAAATTACACGCATTGTTCAAGTTCTTTCGTTTAAAGATTTGCACTTTTATAATAGTTCTAGTTTCTAACGCTAACTTCCGTTTGATTTTTCTGTTAAATTAGTATAAAACAACCATTATATCCCTAACATTTTATTTTAGGCTATTTGTAATGGTCACCCCTCACATTTCACTCCCCTTACTTTTTTGCCAACTCAGCGCCACATCAACACCCCTCACTCCCATCACTTTCACATTTCACTTCTCTCACTTTACTTTTATTATTATTTTATTCAATAATAAAATAATAAAATGTTATCACCGGTAGGAGCCTTCTTCTTCCCCATTTCTTTCTTCTTCTCACTCTCTATTTCTCACTCTCTATTTCTTCTCTTCTATAGCTTATCACCGTTATCACCGAGATGTGGATGGCGGGGAGCGGGGACCGAGCTCACCACCGCAACCACCTCACCGTAGCCCACCCAATGGTGGCACCGCGTGAGACCGAAGCCACATCAGCCTCCCCGAGGCTCGGGGGAGGCATTGCACATAGCCTTATCTTCAGGATCCACCAGAGCATGTTAGTGGTAACCAGTAGGGATGGAAAATGGGCCTGATCCGGTTTAGAAGACATTTTAGTGGCAGACTAATTAAACTGAAAAGCTGACTCGTTTTATTTAATTAAAGCATGTTTACTCGTTTTCTTAAGAGATAAGTTGTTAACCGTAATCTAGTATTATTTATATGGTAATTAGTACTTGTAATCCTGTATCACAAAAGGTATGAGGCATAAAGCAATAAAAAAAATCACGGTTACATCCTCGAGATATGAGAGCATCCTCAACCTGTTTGTGTATCTCTATCTTCATCTTTAAATTTTAAGGATAATCACTAAGAGCATTCACATCAGTTTCTTTATATTAAATTTTATCTTTAAATTTTATATTGTCTATTTTTCTCTTATATCAGTATCTTTATATTTAAATCTTATACTTAAATTTTAAGAGATAAATTTAAGATATTTGTAAATAATCCATTACACATATATGAGTTTTTGATTGCCGAATGTGATGTAGAGTATTTTTTAAAAGTTTTTGAATTTTGTAGATAAATGTCTTTTTTAATAAATTATTTAAAAAAATAAAGACCTTATTGGTAAATGCTCTAAAAAGTGACTCCTACTATTCCTTATCGCTATACATACGTATAATTTGAGGAAAAAGCAAAGTGATTCCCGATATTTAATAAAACGCCATTCATCCCCAATATCAATTATTTATATTTCTGTGAGTGGATGTAAGGGGTAGAAAAGAGAAAAATAATAATAAAGATAATTAAAAAAAATACTGTTTAATTGAATAGTGATAGATATAGGCTATTTGCAACGGGTTCCTGTCACCTTTCACTCCCCTCACTTACTTTTTTGCCAACTCAGCTTCACATCACCACATCTCACTCCCCTCACATTTCACTCATTTCACTCTCAATACCCACCTTTCACCTTTCACTCTACTTTTATTATTATTTTATTTAATAAATTAAAAAAAACATATATGATACACACAAGGCCGGCCCCGAAAACCCTTAAAAAAGTCTGGGCCCTAGGCGAGAAAAAAAGTGGGCCCTTATAATAATAATAGTCCCTCTATTTTAGAAAATAAAAGAATCGGCCAAAAAAAATATGTTTGCAACTTACGAAAATCGAACCTACAACATGTGGGTTATAACACCGGAGGTAGAACCAACCAATCTAAGAAATCAGTTGTTTATAGTTCGCGCAGTTAATTATTAGTATACAAAATTTAATATATATATATATATATATATATATATATATATATATATATATATAACAAAAAAAATTAAAAATTGCGGGCCCTCTAAAATCCCGGGCCCTAGGCGGTCGCCTACCTCGCCTATGCCCGGGGCCGGCCCTGGATACACACCACCGAGATATTGCATGCGGGGGGCGGTAACCGAGCTCAGCGCCACCGAGATCACCGAACCACGTTCTCAATACCTTCACCGAACTTCACCGAGAAATTTGGGCCATGTCATCACCCTCACCGAGCCCTCGGTGAGGGTATTGCAACTAGCCTAAGAATGAGAAGTGAGACACTTTTAGAATATGAGAGCTCACTTTAGAAAATATATGTTTGTTAATTAAATTACAGGAATGTTGATGGTGAAATGAGAGACACCTAACTAATTAAAGAGATAATTATTACTTTTAAACATCGGAAAAAATGAGCGTCCGGATTTGTTCTACTTTTTTTTTTCCCAGATAGATAGTGCCAATGATAAACATGGATTTGTTCCGAATAATTTGTATTTTCTCTAGATCTCTCCTCCATATACACATACATAGGAGGCGGTTCCCATATAAAATGAACTTCTGTGTGACTGTCTGAGAATCATATGAAACAACAACGAAGTGAAACAGATACATAAATGTGGTCTTAATGCACGGAGGTATTTATGTACAAATATTTATAGGGGGCAACTGCATCTCTTCTTCTAAACCTCTAAATTCTAAAATTGCATATTTCCTCCGATCATGTTTAAAAGGTATTATACTTAACGTTAACTTAAAATTTTTTTACGGAAAATATACAATTTTGCTTCAAATTAGGGGCATATATGCAAATATTTATACTACCCGTAAGGCCCCAATCCCAATTACACGTATTAACCTCGTTTTTAATATCAGAGTGTGAAAGTTCATATTATATATATATAAAACGTCCATTACCATGCCACATTTACAAAATCAGGTGTTTGCACCATTAACCCCATAGCAATACACAAAACATTCACATTAACAAACATAAACATCTAGGTTCCAAAAGATGTGATGTTCGGTTCCAAGCTCTTCGATTCGATCCCGACCCGTCTACGATTGATTACCTGCCAACAACACCAGTAACACATTAGTATTGATGGCACATATCAGCATTCAACACAATACATCAATTAAAAACAAGAAAACAAAACAAAAACCCGGCCAGCAGCTCCAAGCGTATCGCTTGGAGCTCCTGGACTTCCAGGCGATACGCCTGGAGCCTGATTTCCAGGGCTCCAGGCCAATTTTGCCATACTTAGCCATTTTTCTGCATTTTTCAGTTTGGTTAACCACCAAACTATCAAACCTGGATTTTTAGCACCATGAGCTTATAGTTACCTGCAATATGAAGATTTCACCCAAATTCACAAATGTCATATCCGAATTCGTTATTCCGAATAAGGTAATAGGAACTTCTTACCCGACCCGTTTGACCCGCTAACACACAAGTCACAAGATCAGCTTATGTTTATGCTTTCAATTAGAATTCCTTCATTATAATTTTCCCCTTAGCACACACACTATGTGCTAATCCACTTAAATTCGATGTTGGGACAATTCGAGATCCCCAACACTCTCATAGTTTCTCGTCTTGCCACAACATCCAGCTCAACCCAATTTGGGTCATATACTACGATCCTAGTTAGTCATTTACATAACCAACTTCTCAATTTGATTACCCAATACCCTCAACACATAAAGCTCATCAAATTTTCTGCTTTAACATCAAATTGTAACCAACTAGTTAACACCAATCACTAGCTACTACGTGTTACCTTTTAAGCTTTGTTCTTGCCTTCACGATGTTGAGCTGCACCTCCACTAGTTTCACCTATAACCAAGTCATTGATTAAATTCCTCAATTCCACATTCACAAAACATACAATCTGCATTTGATTACCAATTCAAGTTCATAATTTCAGCACATTCACATTGTCAATTTCATTCAAGCATTTCATCGAGCACCTAGTGTGCATACCTATGTTCATACAATCAAGAAATCCATGGATCATCATAATTTCCACAATTGATATCAAGCACTCCCAATTCAATCTTCTATGCATCATTTAACAATTTCCTGATGATAACCGTTTCTCTAAATCAAAATTAACCACCCAATCCTCCCCCTTTATACTAGAAATCGATTTCTAGGAGATGGGTATGAACACCCATCTCACACTTCACTAAATACACACAAATTCAGCCATGCAAGATGAAATTAAGCATAATCCAAGTTCTCTAACACATGTACAACTGAATTCATGCATCAATTTGACATCTAGCTAAAGCTCATAAAATCATCCTACTTAATTTTCACTTACTTGGCAAGATACTCAGAAATCTAAGGTAGAAATCGAGATGTAGAAGGTCTCCCAAGCCCAATTTCGACTTCCCCTTCCAAAGTACCCAAACCACAAGCTCAAATTTGAGGATTTCTCAAGAGTTAGGGTGTTTCTCCCTCTCCTCCCCTCCTGGTCGCGATTCTTGAGTCTGGGGTAAATCCCAGACTTGTTTATTCCTCAAATATTACAGCTAGGTCCCTCCAATTTCATATTTTATAAAAATTGAGCCAAGACCCTTTATTTACACAATTAATCCTCTAACTTCCTTTAGTTTAACCATCTATTATAAAGTTAACCTTAATAACTAATAAATCCCTCATAAACAACCCGGTTAACCTTCTAAGTCCGCTTACTCTACCAAAGCTCAAAATAAAACATAATTAATTTTAGTCACCCAAATATTACGAAACTCGGGATGTTACATACCCATAACGAAATGTTACAAGATGTATAATAACAATGCAAACAAACTTTGTTCCAAATTAAGGGGATATATGCAAATATTTATACAACCCATAACGAAACGTCACAAGATATATAATAACAATGCGAACAAAGACAGACACGCCGTAAAATGATTTATAGCAATTTATAATCACATATTATAGTACATTTTTTAAAATGTCATTTTCTAAGTTTTTAAATGCATAATGTACAATGTTCTTTAAGTATGATTTAAGAAAAAGTTTGGACTTTTGAAGGAAATATATGCAAATGCCCTCACTAGATTCTCTTGACCACTTAAGAGTACATCCACATGTCTTATTCTTATTCTCATTGAGTGTCGGATGTGAATATAAGAAATTTGTCTGGTCAAAGGAGATGGTGAGACCTTTGAAACAAACAGTCGTTGCTTGTCATCAGAGAAAACGAAAGATCCATGGTTGTTCTTAAAAAACAATGATAAAGTTACTAGAAACTCCACATATACGTCAATATCATGTTGACCAACGGAAACAGTAGTTTGTCATCAGACTATCCGAGAAAGTGGAAGATACGGACTTTTCTTAACCATGAGAATGTTATCAGAAAAGAAAAAAGAACTCCAGGATCCTATAATATTATGTTAACCGACAGGGTTAGGTAAATCACAGCATCTTATCATCTTATGATAAAAAAAAATAATAACTATCTCTCTTCTAGAAGTGGTATATTCTATTAAAAAATCCTACAATATACAGATTTAACGGATTAGTCGTTAAGAATAGATTAGGTTAGGTTGTTTTTCACCAAAGACAATAGAACATTCACGTTTTGTTTTCCGCCAGAGAAGAGCAGAGGTCATGTTCATGACAAAATGCGCATAATTCACAAGTAAAATGACAACGTTTTTGCATTCACTTATATTAATTGTGCCGTAAGATTGAAGTTTGGTAAATGATACATATAAGAATAGCGAATCTATCTGAACGTAACTACTGATTTTACGGCATATATTGGCAACGGTACGGAATAAAACACATCCAGCAGATAATAACACAAGTCTTACTGCAAAATAAACACTTGATACAGAAGCCAAAAAAGAACCAGTCCCTCATATGACAATTAAATATTGATGCGACATGGAATCACCCTCTTAGTACTTGGACCGGCTTCTCACCCTGCAAAATTTTCCTATATAACTTGAAAAATATAGCTTCTTTTGAACAAAACTATACAAAAGAAACAGCATGGTTGCTACCTTGGAGAGCGTGAGTGAGAGATGGACCGAGAACGAGCCCGCACAGGGGTCACAGACCGGGACCTCGACCGGGACCGAGAGTGGTATCTTCTAGAACTTCTGCCCCTGCTTGGACTTCTACTGCGCCTATATCGTCTGGAAACTTAGACATGTCTTATATGAGAGCCTAGCTAGTTTTACATAATAGCTAGGTTAACTTTTATAAAAGGAAGAGTTGGCAACTCTCGCCAATTTACTTTAGCTCGGTTTGGGCAATTTTTTAAAAAATCTAGCTATTATTGGAACAGGATAAACTGGGCTGCACGGGTCATCATAGACCTCCTAAATAGTTCTATTCACTGATTCAAGTTATTATTGTAATAGAATTGTTTTCTATCCTAATTTATGCACTAGCTACTTATATTTTTCAAAAGAGTAGAAGACAAATAAAACTGTTCAAATCACCCCAACATATTTTGACCCATAAATGAAAACCACAGTAAGATACCAACCTTGGAGGTGAGCGACTGAAACTTCTGCTTCGGCTACGATGCCTGTATCTACTTAGTCGGTTAGTTTCAGCAAGTTTCTCAAGCCTCTGCTTCTCCTGTTCTCTTTTCTTAGCCATTTCAGCAGCCGTATCTTTCTTGACTGTAAAAAAACATGTAAATCATCACAACATAAACATTACCAAAAATCATGCCAAATTTGCAGCATCATGTTGCTAATAAATTAACATTGACAGACAACAAAATCAACAAAAAGGATTTAAAAAAATATATACTTTGCTTATTTAGCTGTTTGCTCATAATCCGCTTAAGTCGCTCCTGAGGTGTTTCTTTTTTCTCCTTCTGTTGCTTAGCAAGGCTTCCGCTACCAGAAGGCTTGCTTAATTTTGCTAATCCTGAGGAAGATCTGCCAATATATAACAAAGAATATAAAAATGTTATGTACTGTAAACTTTTAAGCTAAAAACAGGAAAAGAAAGTACCCGGGGGTTGGTTTTGACAATTTGGTAACCCTTTCACTGTCAACAGACACACCAGATGCAGGATCAATATGCAAGGCTTCAAGAATTTGACCAGATGATGGCCTGCAGAGAAGAAGCTTTAGAGGAAGATCGTTCACATTCTGACCACCTAAAGTCTAAACTACATAAGAGACTGCTATAAAAAAGTGAATGAATGAGCTTATTATGAAAGGGGTGAGATAAGCTGCAGCAGAGAAAGACTGTCGAATCAATGTAGCTATGCAATAATTAGTAAAAATGCTCCGACCGGTTCAATGCACCAACATGGGATGGAGGAGATGATGGTGGAGTGTATCCCGCAAGCTTTGGTCCATCATCATTCTGTGAGCCCCCAAATTCTGTGATGTATTCTATTTTTGGTGCCCTTGGATTACTCCGGTGACTATCGTCAGAATTACCACGACCATGACGCCTTGAATTTGTTGGAGAGTATGATCGTGATCTTGATCTGAAAGTCAATATGTTAGCTATTATTTTAAGGTTCCTATAAACTATAATAAGTTGCTTTCAGTACTAAAAATAATTCCAGACATTCACCTTCTAGAGCGTGAATAAGCTTCGTATGTGGGACTTCTTCTAGACTCTCTGCAAACATAATGAAAGCAGTCATGGTTTGACTATTAGACAGCATCATGTTGCAACATAGTCCCACTTAAAAAAAAAGTATCTTCTAGCAGATTTTATGGTAAAGCATGTACCGGTATGGATCATGATGAAGCACTCGACTTCCAGAAACACGTGCTGATTCCCTCTCTCTTTCCCTTTCTATTTGGGAAGCTTTTCTTCTTTCTTTACGACTCAACTTCCTCTGTAGTTCAAATGGAAAATTTAAGCGAAAACCAAGTGTTTGTATTAAAAGATTAATTTCAGGTTAGAATGTATTGATTGGTGCATACAATTGCAGGATCTCCCTTCACAATTTCTTTTTGTCTCCTTTCTTCTTCCTTGGCTCTTTTATCCATGTACACAAGCCACCCGTACCTCTTCACTCCAAATTCTTTAGCAATTATATCCATTCCTTCATCATTGCTATCATCACTGTTGAAATCCTCTTCATCCACATCATCATCATCGTCCTCATCATCATCTGAATCTTGATTTTCGTCTTTCCCGTCCCCATCATAGGAGAACCCCACTTGTGAATATGAACCTTTATTTGCTGGAGCTTGAGCTGTTTGAGACCTATCACATATATAAAAACTAAATCAAGTGAAAACAAAGATATAAAATCCAAACTTGAAATTATCCCTTGTTAAAGATTATTTAAACATATTTAAAGAAAGATGAGAACCTATCAAATCCAAGTAAGGCAGCAGTTTTAGCCTCCATTTCTTGGTTAACATGATGTAGACCTTCCTCATCGCTAACTGTTAATAGACAACAGTGGCTTGTAAAATATGCATTGAAATAAGATATAATACCACCTTATAGCAATGACTCGTAAGAGTTTGCCAGGTCATTCTTGCAGATTGCCTTGTCACTAACAGTAGATGTCTAAGATGACAATAACTTTTTAAAGTGAATAATTTAAAACATGATCATCAAACTGAAAGAAGTACCGACATCCTCTACGTCGATGCTTAATTAAATCCCGGTAACGCTCAAAACTAACAAACTCTTCTAATTCTTCCTCTTCTTCAGTCTTCTCAATGACACGAAAACGTCTAGAATCAGGATCTCTTATAAAATCAAGAAGAGCACGGCCATCAAATCTACAAAATCAAAATAATAAACACATAACAAGTTCAATGAACCTTCACAAACTGTCAAAAATTTAAGAAAGAAAGGATCAGAGATCCAGTACCTGTCTATCATGATGTCCTGTTTCCCGTTCCATGGAATCCTGATACATAGTAGTAAAAGGTTCATGATTTCAAGGAAACACAGAAACTAATTTCCACAATGAAATTAAAATGGCTGAATCAGCTCAGATAAGAGGCCATATAACATACAGTTCACATAAACTCCACAACAGTCGATAATTCTGGTTCAGGGATTGAAATTTTCTGATAGAAGCTACTCGGCTAGTATAAGCACTCACAATAACAACAAAGAGTAATGTTTGTGTAGCAACCAAATGAAAACATGAAGAAAGATTGGCATTTGTTGCATGCCCAATTTTAGTAAACATGCAATAGGGTAACGAAATGGCATAATAACAATGGACATAAATGATAGCTTATAGTATGGTTAATCGAAGTAGGGTAACGAAATGGCATAATAACAGTGGATATTAACTATGACTTTGTTCTAGTAATTTAAACAATCAGTCAGATTACGTCGTCATAATATCATATCACTCCATGTTCCCCTATTCTCCCCTCTGTTTTCAACCTAAAGTTCCTAGGGCTCTCGAATTGGAGATACAAAATAAATTCAGGATACAGGCTAATCTGAGTGTAATTACAATTGCTAAGACACCTACCTAAACTAGAATAGACAGCGTCAACAATGAACAGCAAAATAACGAATCAAAAAATCAACAGAAGGCTCCATATGATATCACGATAAGGAAGAAACATACAGTCCTTGTTGATCTTCGGTGGCTTGATAGAGGCCATCGTCACGATACATGCGGCAGCGAGAGCCTGAGACCTGTATGGCTTGTTGTGGATCACCGCGCCGCTTGGCTAGATACACGGCGCGCCTCTGCGCCCTCTTCCGGGCGGCGTCCATCATATCATGGACCTTCCTTTCCGATCGACGAGCTTCGTGCCACATCGTCGTTACTCGTTCTCGATCGATTGATTTCAATTTCCAGATAGACGAAGACTGTAGGCGAATGAAAACCTAATTCCCAAAACGCTGAATAAAATATAAAGGTTATGAAAGAAACTAGAG
>JBCNJP010000019.1:15905505-15942715 GCA_039602395.1 Deinandra increscens subsp. villosa | reverse complement strand
ATTATAACAGAAATGTCATTATAACCAAACGGAGATTTGTAACTAGGTGTGCATCACATATGCATGATAAAGTTAGTTTATATAACCCGGACAGATTGATTAATTCAAATCACACTGCAAATTAATATAACTAATAGCATTTGACCCTAAACATTTTATAACATAAATCACATCTCAAATTACTAAACTACCCTCCACCCTCTAACTCCATCCCAAGTTCCCAACCCCAAATAAAATAAAATAAGATAAAATAAAATAAAACAAATCACCTAAGCAACTCCATAGAGCCTACCATATGATCAGAACCTTGAGTAGATGGCTGACCACAGGCTCTAACCAGATGACCATGATGGCTCATAGCGGCAGTGGTGGTGGCGGTGGTTCCGGTGAGGCAGCACCCGGCAATGCTAAACTCCGGTGGCGGCTGTGGCGGCATAAGTGGTGGTGTTTTTATTGGCATAAGACCACCACCACTACCTGCTGCAGCAGCCGCCGCCGCCTGTTCCAAAGACTGCACTTGATTTTTCAAGAACTTCATGTAATGAGCAGCCTCATCCAGCATAGAAGCCGTGTCCATTTTCGTACCTCCGGGAACTAATCTCTGAAGTATCCTAATCCTCTCGCTGATCCTCTCCCTGCGGTGCCTGGCCGCCACGCTCTGCGGGTCCTTCGATATCTTCACGTTCCGCCTCTTCGGCGGCTTGATCGACTCCGGGTCTATCTGCACCGGCTGCAAGGCGGCCATCCGGAATATCATCTCCCTCATCGCCTCCACCGACTCCGGCTTCTGATGAAACCAATTTCCACCTCGTGGGAATATCCTCAATTGTTGAGATTGCATGGTTAAAAGAGGTGGCGGATAACGGTAAATAAGCTGCGGTTGTGGCGGCGGTGGTGGCGGGAATTCGACGAGTGGGGAGTCGGAGTTAAGGTGTTGGTGGTAAGGAAGATGAAAGTGTTGTGGAAACTCATGATTATCATCATCTAGATCCATCATCATCATGTCCATTTGAGAGTGGATGGAAAATTAGGGTTTTGTGAATGGCACAGTAGAAGTACTGATGAAGGAATGTGGAAAGTGGGAGGGGTATATATAAATAATAACAGGCTAACGTTTATAAATGCGGTTATATTAGGGCTCGTATTTATTGCTACAACAGATAATCGATCAGATATTTATGTCTCTTTGAATACGTACAATGTAGTGTATATGAAATTATGATTAAATTATGGAAGGATCGGAAGGTAATTTATTAAAACTTCATTTGAACTTTTTCTGTCTGAAATCTGAATATTAAATTTGTTCGCTGTGCACACGATCTTGATTGGTTTACAAGATTAAACTCTGAACACAATTGTTCGTGTCCCTTAGAACATCCCACGGCAAGCCATAGAATTCACTTTTAAATTGTAATATCACCATTACTGTTTGTTATACCCATTATTAAGAGCTATATAAAAGTAAAATATTAGGGGAATTCTATATAAAACTATAGAAGTCATAACAATTACATGGAAGTAGAAGATAAAAGTTGTGTCGTTAAATTGTTAATCTTTTTTGGATAACAAAATTATAAGACGTTTAAAAATTATTTTCACATATCATGGGGTCATAATATTATTATGCACGATCCATCGGACTATACTAAGTAGCTTCACGACCTTAGGTGAAAGGGAACCAAATGTATAAAATAGAAATGGTATAAACATATGTTGGTTATTAAGATACATCTTTTCCTTTTTGGTCAATGACACATTTATTTAGATTAAGCATTCTCGAAAGTCGAAACCGACTTGAACACAACAACGAAGGAGAAACTGAACCAACAAAATGGCTGGGTTACTAAGCACTGAACCAAAGTAGTTGAGGCGTTGAGTGATGCTCAATGTTTTAAAACCCGGTTCGAACCGGCCGGTTCAACCGGTTCGACCGGGAACCGGCTCCCTTTCCGGTTCTTTAATGTACGGTTTTTTGTGTTGAACCGACCCGCTTTAAACCGGCCGGTTTTCCGGTTTTTCCGGGTTTTTCCGGTTCAACCGGTTTTCTGATTTTTTTTAAATTTTTTTAAACTTTTTTTTATTTTTTTTATTTTTTAAAGTTTAAAACTTATATTTTCTTATGAAATACATATTTGATATTATTTTTGAGTGGATTATAATTGTATTTTAACTACTTTTGTTGGGGTGTACAAGTTTATTAGCATTTTTATAAAAAAATATATATAAATCCTCTAACCGGTTCAACCAGCCGGTCTAACCGGTCCGACCGGTCGAACCATTCCCGGAAGGTTTTCCGGTTCGACTAAAAAACCGGTTTTTAAAACATTGGTGATGCTAGGTTTTGAATCACTGAACTAGTGATTGATGGACAAACTCGGAAAGTCGGTCAATGGATGAAGATGCCCTGATGAGGCGATAGCTATTATTTTATTCCATGATGAATTAAACGATAAAACTAACGTATTCTAGGTTAATACAAATGAAATTGGACTTTAATTGAATATCAATTTAAAACACATCTTTTTAGCCCAATAAAGCTTACAAGATGTTTTATAAATAATAAATCTTATAGTATCTAAAAATATATATTTAATTTTATTTGTTTTATACTAATCGAATAAAACTAGCAGTGTTATAAAGTGGGATTTTTAAATTGGATCGGACTTGTGTGAAAAAGGGTTCAACTGGTTGACCCGGAAGGTCGAGTCGGATTGACTATTCAAACCTGTAAATTAATAATATACATTTTTAT
Source organism: Deinandra increscens subsp. villosa (assembly GCA_039602395.1). Lineage (NCBI taxonomy): Eukaryota > Viridiplantae > Streptophyta > Magnoliopsida > Asterales > Asteraceae > Deinandra > Deinandra increscens. The sequence goes on along the minus strand of JBCNJP010000019.1, from coordinate 15,939,963 downwards.
AAACTTTAAATACGAAAAAGGTCAAGAAAAACTTCAATAAAGTTCACAACAAATTACAGTTATAAAAAACGTCAATATAAATTTTAATTAAACTATATTTATCCAGACAAGCTACAATGGATTATTATATGCATTAACTTCTTCATCATTTAGTGTGAGTGCATGACTTAAGTTTAAAAAGTCAGTTCAATTAGCGGACCAGTTTCAGGTTTCTGCTTGTTGAACTGTAAAAGCCGCCGAGTAAAAAATTAGCTCGGAACTAGACTAACCATACACATGCAGGCCGGCTTAGCCTCCAGTCTATGGTTCAACCAGTCGAACCGGTCGGTTCAAGCAGGTTTTAAAACATTGTAAATTGGTAAAATAAAAATTAGAATTCAATTCGTATTGGAATTATTTAGTCGAATCAAAAAAGAATTCGATTCAAATAAAGCAAAATTCAATTTCGAATGCCTTATGTAAGTTTAAGTCGAATTGGATTTCAGATTATTCGAATCCGATTCAAATAATTAATTAACACCCTTAAAGTTAGATATTGGTTATGACCGCTCACAAAAAAAACTCGCCCGCAGAGTCGGATGAAGAAGGTGATGATGGAGAAACACACATATATATATTATAGAAAACACGTGTATGAGAGTATTTTTTTTATATGAGAAAGTGTTTGTTTTATGTTTATATTTATAATTGATTTAATATTAATTTTTTATTAAAGTAATTAGTGTTCTACTATCAAAATTACATATACATTACATAACTTTTGTGAGTTTAATTATCATTTTACCGCTTTCTTTTCTCATATTTATCATGATGTTATTTGTTTTTTTATCATTTGTCCTTCTTTCGTAATATTTATCATTATATCATTTGTCATATTTACGATTATTCCATTTCTTTATTTTTTACCATTCTATCTTTCTTTTTTAATATTAATTTTTTATTAAAGTAATTAGTGTTCTACTATCAAAATTACATATACATTACATAACTTTTGTGAGTTTAATTACCATTTTACCGCTTTCTTTTCTCATATTTATCATGATGTTATTTGTTTTTATCATTTGCCCTTCTTTCGTAATATTTATCATTATGTCATTTGTCATATTTACGATTATGCCATTTCTTTTTATTTTTACCATTCTATCTTTCTTTTTGAATATCCGTATGCAACGAGTTTAGCACATAAGTTTGTGGTGTAACGAGTACATTCGTGTAACATAACTTTTAAGTCATAGGTTCAACACTTTGAGCGTTCGGTTTCTAATTTTAATGTTGTAACGTAGTTCTATTTGCGATTGATTCGTTTGAGCCTATCATAGGATTCGTTTGAGCCTATCGTATTGTATATATAGACGGTTTTTTGTGTCAAAACTATCTCTGAGGCAACGCGCGGGTAGGAAATCTTGTAAAATAAAGTAGCCAGTTTTATTTTCATATTTGGATATATACTCCACACTTTGTTATATGTATTTTATATGCCAATGGGCATTGACTTCGATAGTACTACTAGATAAATAGGCCTAATGCAATATTTTTTTTCATATAAGGTTGCATTAGCTTAAGTTACATTAGACCTAGCAACCCTTTTCTTACATAATGCAACCTTTTAAACCTAATGTAACATTTTCATGATACAACTCTTTGGGGAAAAAGTTGCATTAGGTAATAAAATGTTGTATTAGGTCTAATGCAACTTTAGCTAATGCAACATTTTTGTGAAGAAAAATATTGCATTAGGCCCATTTTTCTAGTATGTTCACCTAAGTAGATAGTGCTTAAATCTTAGAAATTAAGTGGGTAATTAGTGGAATTTTTATGGTGTATTTATTGTGTAAATATGTATTTTACATGTTTTGTAATTTGTTCTTATATATACTTACTTACAATATATCATATAAGAAAATAATATAATTTGAAACTTTTTATAAACTAAAAGCAAGACCTTATTGTTAAAATAGAAAAAGGGAAAAAGGGAATGAGGTAAATGGAGCAAGAGAAATGGGGTGAAAATGGAAGGGTGTTGATTTGTGAAACTTTGAAAGTATTGTGGTTGCTTTAAGAAAACCCCACTATCACATGTCATGTGTGTGGACTGTGGACCAGTTTTGAAAAATTGACTCCTATCTAAATATTGTTTAACCCATCACAAAAATGTGTTGCTCATTAATGATCACACTACCTTTTTTCTCTCATGTGTCAATATAAAAGATATTACATCTAGCAAGTTATAAACAAATAATAATTATTTACTTTATCTGTTTATTGAAATGAACATTATATTATATTATTATATAAAAATGAAAATAGTTTAAAATTAAATTAAATGACCGTTATTTACCAATACAACGACATCATTTTTAATCTCCATGTATGCTGATATTAATAGTAACATAAAATTGTTAAATTGGTAATAATGAAGCTTCAACAAAATTTGTATATAAGATCAAACAAAATGGCTATAAATAAAAAAAAATTAAAATTTAAAAGAGCGGAATAATATGACGTGATTACAGTATACAAGACGACAATGATCGATAGTTATGAGCGATGTAGGAGGTGATGGCAGCTGAGATGTAGCCTGTGTATTGACATAAGACTCTGTGTTCACCTTTCTTTTTCTTTCTCTTTGGGCACTCCCTTTTAAGGGTGTTTCTCAGAGTCACAAAACACTTTAGTTTAGTCATTGACTTGGATCTAAATTGTCCTTTCTTGCCCTTAGTTCTTGTGTATGACCTACCTTTTACATAGAGCACTTCACCTTGATCATCCTTCAACTCATATCTTATTTTCAATTCCTTAGAGTTTAGAGCCGCAAGAAGCTCCTCCATGGTAAGTGAGTCTCTACCATACATCATGGTATCCACACAATATTCAAAAGAAGTAGGTGATGAGGTCAAGAACATAATAGCTTGATCCTCATCACTTAACTTGTTATCAATATTCTCCAAATCCAAAATTATCTTATCAAATTCATCTGTGTGATCTTCAATGGACTTACCAGGAGCCATCTGAAAAGTATACAATCTTTTCTTCAAGTATAGACGATTAGCTAAACTCTTAGTCATGTACAGTGACCCGAGCTTTAACCAAATTGTTGTTGCTTCCTTTGACACTTCTCTCAAAACTATATCCCCAAGGCGCGCTCAAAACAATTGCGCTATGAGCCTTGGCAAGCATGATCTTCCAATCTTTATCCTCTAACCCCTCTGGCTTATTGCTTTCACCAAGAAGAGTGTCGGCGACCCCTTGATGAACTAGAAGAGCACGCATCTTCATTCTCCATAGGCCAAAATCGTTTTTACCATGGAACTTCTCGAGTTCAAACTTCGTGGAAGCCGTCATCGCCTTTAATTTGCGGAATTGATTCTTAATTTCTTCGATCGAGCTATTACACAAGCTATGATACCAATTTTTTAAAACTAGATCAACAAACAAGAAATCAAATCAAAAATGAAATTTCCGAGGCTTATTATTGATGAACTAAACGAGAGATTACAAAATCATGAAATGAAAAGAATGGACAAGAAGATCCCCAAATCACCTACACCGCTAACCTAACTAATTCTAACAACCCTTTAAAAAAGATTAAAGCGGCTAACACGAAAATTAACCCGTCTTGACAACTCTAGTCCCTTATCAATCAGAGATTGACAAATAAGCCCTCAAACTCTTATGTTGACCAATTTGACCAGTTTACTTTAAAAAAATTCTGTTGTATTCACTATTGTTATTACATAATTGAGGACTATTAATTAGCCATCTAGCATTAGTGGGAGCTTAGAGATGAACTTTATAATTTACATGATAATTTTCTCATCACAAGTTTAACTTTCACACAAACTTATTAGTGTGAAGTTGGAAATATAATGAAACAAAAACCATATAATGTTTATATATCCTAGAGACCTAGACCCATCATATCATTGTCTAATTAATGTAACAAAATTAGGAAGGCTATTTGTCCTAAATATTGTATACCAATAGTGATTGTGACAGGAGATCAAATTATATGATAAAATATATATATTTAGTTAAATGCATAGCGAGGTCTAATATTCTTGTGAAACAACTACCACCTATATATTGTTTATCATTTGGTTTGACTCTAGCCTAACTTTTTTCTGCAATGTACATCTAAGTCTGATTCTCGCTTTTTCTCATATTAGCAAAATAGAATAATTAAAAGTATCAAGAGAGAAAAAAAAAATACGAGTCATTTATTAAAAGCATTTACTCCAATGCAAAGAGATTATGAGGAAATGATAAAGATCCTACAAACAGTATATATTGTACAAAAGTTTATAAGGTACTAAACACCAAAAATTAAATTAAATATAGTCACTACTAAAGCTAGCATTACTGATAGAAGATCATCATTGGTTGGTACCGCGCGACACATCTGAAAAAACTAAGAAAATCAAAAGTAAAATTCTTAAGTATCAATCAGTAGCACTTAGTAACTACCGACGGATCATCGACTGATAGCGCGCCCACACGAGAAGAAAAGAATTACATCGCTGGACCACCGATGAACCAACATGCAAACTGCGCGAGTCCATTGTAATTTCGTTGTCAATGGGAATTTTTCATGAGGTAAACCATCTATTAAACTAAAGATAGGATCGATTTCAGATAAGATTTATGTCCTTGTGTTTGTTAATGAGTTGGTAATTGATTGAGAAAACATATCACTATAGATAGATGGAAACTAAATTTGTTTGTTTTCAAATGAATATCCATACCATATATTATTATAATATATTTAAGGAGAACAAACTTCTTTATTTTAATAGTGAAGGGTTTAAGAGAACAAATAGTCTTTGTTTTTATTAAATTTAAAAGAAAAAAGTAATTGATAGGAAATTAATTTATTATATATAAGCACTTTTGGTTTTCTTATTCTCCTCGAATGTCCTTGTTTTTCACATATATTCCACGGACCTCTTTGTAATTTTGTGATAACAGGTTATTAGAATTTGTGGTCTTGAAAACTAAAATCGGCCATATATCTCCAGGGATGTCGGGAACGTTAGTTGGTGATACGTCTTCGTTTATCCGACCCGACCCGTAAAACACACGGCCAGCCCACGTCCATTTAGCTTATTTGCTATGCATGATGGATAGTAGTTGAATTAAGATAGGACTTAGTTGCATTAAAATAGCTAGATGTGAACAATAATGCAATAATCAATCGAAGAACATGAGATCAAAAGAATGGAATTTACAACACAAATGATTCGGATCTCTTATTGAAATGAAATCAAACATGAAATTGAAAGATTACAAGAATTTGAGAGAGAATTCAAAAATGAACAAGCTACCTAATCTGAGCGGTAAACTAAGCTTATATGCTGTTAACAACGATTAACCAAACTAGTTATGAAACTGACAAAACTGGCCCCTGAAACTTTCACCTCTAACTTTCACCAACTTGTCAATTTTAACCCGAAACTTTGTGTTGTACTCTAAAGTTAATCAACAAGTATTGATTCAAACTAGTAACATGTAACTATTGCAATAACACACTCAGCATCATCGCATGCTAGTGACCCAATGGGTTTATGCATACTAATGTGCCTAACATGCTACTACAAGTAATAAAGTCACTAGTACACTAATCAAACTTGTAACCTCTATTGTGATCTCAAAGCTATACATCACAATCTCCACCTTAGCTTAAGATCACTCCCTGTCCTTTAAGTGATATCCAACATATTCTTACACTGCTCAAATTTGACTTTAGGTACTGTTTTAGTCAAATAATCAGCAGCATTCACACTTGTCTTGACATACTCTACCACAACCTCCTTTGACTCTAACACATCCCTTATGAAATGCAATTTAACATTGATGTGTTTACTTCTCTCATGAAAAACATGGTGCTTTGACAACTGTATGGCACCCATGTTATCACACCTAACAGTAGCAGAGTCAACTTGAAATCCAAGCTCATTTAATAAGCCTCTAAGCCACATTGCTTCTTTTACTGACTCAGTAAGAGCCACAAACTCTGCTTCTGTTGTAGACAAGGCTACAACCTTCTGTAAAGAAGCCTTCCAACTCACTGTTCCCCCTAATACCTTGAATATATATCCTGTTATTGACCTCCCTTTATCAGGGTCTTTGGCAAAGTCACTGTCAACATAACCTGCAATAACAGGATCAGTAGTAATATATTTACCAAAAACAAGACCTACATCTTGTGTACCACACAAGTATCTCATAAGCCATTTGACTCCTTCCCAATGTTGCTTTCCATGATTGCTCAAGTACCTGCATAATATGCTTACAGCATTTCCAATGTCTGGCCTAGTGCATATCATCAAATACATTAGGCTTCCCACAGCATTTGAATAGGGAACTTTCTCCATATATGCTTTCTCTTCCTCTGTCTTTGGAGAATCATTTAATGACAACCTGAAATGCATTGCAAGTGGAACACTAACAGGTTTACAGTTAGACATGTAATAAGTAGACAATACTTTCTTCACATAACCTGCTTGAGACAACTTGATAATTCCAGCATTTCTGTCTCTAATTATGTCCATACCTAGTATTCTCTTTGCTTCACCCAGATCTTTCATCTCAAAAGCAAGCATAAGCATATCCTTTGTTTTCTGAATTTGATCAATATCTTGGCATGCCACCAACATATCATCAACATACGGCAAAAGGTAAACAAATTTTCCTGTCATATACTCTTTATAGTATATGCAACATGTTTTGGTCAAAAACTGCCTAAGCAATTAGTTGATCAAACTTTGTATGTGAGGTAGCGTGTTTGATGTAAATAAGGATGAAAATGTAACTGCTAGAATAGACACGAGGATATAACGAGGGAAAATCCAAGTATCCTTGAGTATCCTCAAGGAGCCTGGCAAAAAACCTCGGGGGCCGGTTCAAAGTACCTGCCGCCTAAAACTTTTATATAATGAAAGTTCTGATTACAAAGTAAATGAGCTCGAATTCTAAGTGTTGCAGAGAATTGTAATCGAAAAGATTGTGTGTGTGTGTAAGCCTAGAGCTCTGTTTAAATACGAAATACATAGCAACTAATTTTCCTAAAAAATAGCAACTAAGTCCACGTTCGCCAACTAGCCGTTTGAATCCCAACTGACCCACGATTCTATTGATAGACCGAGTCTTTAGGACACGTGATGAATGACCAAGTCAACTGCGAGTAACAAACAATAGAGAAGCAACCGTTAGTAAGTAAATATTATTCAGGATCCTTACCATGAAGTGCCTACGAGCTGATGCGAGCTGCTCATCGTCTCCTGAATTCTAGTACCAACAATTGCCCCCAAATTTTTGGCAGTTGGCGCATGCGAAACAGCTGTCGAAAATTTGAATTTCTGGCTTATCGCTAAGTAACTATGATTTGATGGGGAGTAATTAGCCCCAACTTCCCAAGCGAAGTTCTCGTCAGATTATCCCTTTATAACCTTCTCACCACTTTAATTCTTCACCACATCTTCTTTTCGGCGAAACCCTAGAGCTCCTCGCATCTTTTCCAGGTTAGTTTCTCATTCCGCCCTTCTCGTTTTCTCTGAGCATGGGAAAAAATCCTGCACCGTCATCGGCCACGGTCTCCGACCAAGTGGCCGACGAGTTTACTGACCAAGGTCTCCTCCCGGCGACGGCGGAGGAAACTTGCAATTTTGACGATCGCAAGATCGCATTGTTGAAACGATCCTGCTGTTTCCCCGCTGGAGCTGAAATTCGTCCCTTCGACCCTTCTTTGAAAGCCGACCACATCTCCGACGAATGGGTTTGTTTTCTGAACTACCCTTTTCTTCTTGGCATGACATTTCCGTTTCCGACACTGGTGAATGATTTCTTTTCTGTCACCGGTCTTGCTTACTCCCAAGTCATGCCAATGGTGTGGCGTATTCTGTTCTCTCTCGAAAGTTTGAACCAGTCCCATAATCTGAATATCGGAGTTGCTGAAATTTGTAAAGTTTACCGGTTGGCCACTCACGGCAACAGTAGATTTGTTTTGAAAATTCGAACTGGAGAAGCTCAGATGATCCCTAGGACTTCTCATAACGACCACGACTGGAAGCGTCAATTTTTCTTTGTGAAACGAAGTAGCCTTGCTGGTTGTGAGAACCTTCCTACCCAGTGGGTCATTAAGGGTAGGAAGAGTTTTAGTAACATTCTAACCCCGTATACTCTTCCATTGCATGTAACTGATATGATTGTGTTTCTGTCTTTGCAGCGCCCAAGTTTGAAGCTTTGATAAAACCAACCCGTGAATCCTCCAAGAAGCTTAAGGATCTTTTCAGCATCCCAGCAGCAGAAAGAAGCTGCCAGCCCGAGGACGTTTCAAGTGCCAGAAGCATTTCTCAGCAATCTCTCAGCCCTTCAAGAACCATGTCAACAGGTACTTTCATTTAATTGTTCCCTTTCCGTCTTTAAATTGTGTTTTATTTCTTCTGAAATTGATCCTTCACTGTCTATGATGAAGCTCCAGGTTCGGCCTCCAACTTCTCCTTCAAGGACATTAAGCTGCTCATTGCCAAAAAGGAGAAAACTGAGGAGACCAGCAGCAAGGCTCCTACTGACACCTCAGCCCCCAAGTTCCAAGCTCCGAGCACTCGTTCCAAGACTTCTTCTGCAAAGAAGCGCAAGGCTCCTGATTCCACTATCAATGTGGACAGCTTCGATGATCTCCCTCCCGTTGCAGCTGCTAACAAGCTGCTCTCACTGCAGGCTGTAGTGAATATTGTAAGTCGTAGTTTAATAATAGGGAAATATGTGAAAATGAAAGTTATAACACTTCCCTTTTTGATTCTGATGTGCAGGGCATTGACAAGCTGAGCCACGAGGTGATTGACCTCGAAGGCAAAGTGGAAGCCCTGGAGCAGAAGCTCGAAGCAGCTGAGCAGAAGCTTGAAGCCTCTGAGCTTAAACTTGATCAGGCCACGCTCCGTCTTGAGAAGCTGAACAAGGCCGCAGCCAGCAATGCTCGCCACTATGAGAAGCAGCTCAAAGAGAAAGATGCTGCGGCTGCTGAAGCTCTGAAGCAGGCCGAACCGAATGCTCAATCTTCAGCCGCCATCAGCGTGCTGGAGTGCATGATTGAGATGGCAACTGCTGCACAGGCTGATGGCTTCACTCCAGAGAGCTGGCCGGTGAAGGACTGGGAGGTGAGCCTTAAGAAGCTGCTGGCTGAGAGGGTAGATGCTCCTGAAAAGGCTGAGAAGGAGGCTGAGCCGGAGGTCGAGAAGGAAGCTGAGAAGGAAAAGGGCAAGGGCAAGGAGGTTGAGCAGGCGGAGGCTGCTGGTGATAAGCTGGGCGATGAAGACGATGCAACGGTCTGAGCCCGCTTTTTTAGTTTGTTTGGTTCATGGTCAGGTTCAGGTTCAGTAAACAATGTTTGTGGTGAAGCTTTTGTAAACAATGGTAGTTTAACTTTTTTTCTTTTTGGGGACTTGGATGGAGGGACCTTGAGTTTCAAGGCGAAGTCCAAGCTCCTTTAGACAATATAGTTGGCCACAGGTGGAGGGATCTTGGGTTCCAAGACGAAGCCTGGGGTCAACTTCTCTAATTTCCTGCATAAATATAACTTAGTGGTATTTTGATCATCATGGTGTGCCGTGTATGCTTTTAATTATTTTGAAAAATGTTTGAATGAGGATCCTACAGGATGCTCAGCATAGTTTAGTTGAAAAACTCAAAAGTTTATTAAAATTTTGCCAATGTTAACAAACCATGATGCCATCTAATACTTGGTAATAAAAATACGTATCAAACGCAGTATCAATATAACCTGTTTGAGAATACTCCAACCGTAGAGGTAGTCAGGATGTCTAAGGATCCTTAGGAATCCTTAAGATAGACTTGATGAAATTCCGATTTTAAGGCATAAAATACCTTAAAAACCTTGAGCACTTGTGAATAAGTTAAACTGGGGTCAAGCCCAATCTCGAGAGACACGAATATGTCTAAAGCTTTAGTTAATGTGAAAACATTAAAAACCTTTGCTAATCTGAGGACAAGCTCAAAAATACTTGGGACTAAGCCAACTGGGGTCAAGCCCAAAACTTGAGAGACATGAATATGTCTAAACCTTTGTTGACATGAAAATGCCAAAAACCTTAGAATCTTTGAGATGACACGTCTGCCATCCATTTTGAAGTGCACTTTATGGCCAACAGTGATGAAATTATCAGCCACCCTTAGATGGACTGGTCGCACCACCTTGAACCACAGGTCACCATCATGCGCTCCTGGCGAGGGTCTTGCGCTCCTGGCGATTCCCATTAGTGAACGAGAAGGTGAAAACCTCCTAAACCTTTTGACAGCATTCAGAATGCTTTAGACTTAGAAGAGGTGATCAGCCTCTAGCTTATGGCAGGACGCTCGGAGCACCTACAAAATACTCCAAGGCTCGGTGAGGGGTGGGTGTTAGTTTTGCTAACACCCCTCCGATGCCTAAGTCAGTACATATTTCAAAAATAATAATGTGAAAATGAAATAAGGGTAAAAATCATACCTGAGGTTCTCGAAGTATGGACAAGGATTCTCTGATATGCTTAAAAGATCCAGAGAGTACTTACATAAAATATAACTTCAAGTGAATTGCATTCCAAGCTCTTGGGAGCAGCTCACCTTCCATAGTAACTAACCTGTATGCTCCTTTTCCAGCTTCTGAATCCACCAGGTAGGGTCCTTCCCATTTAGGCGCGAGTTTCCCATGTGCCGGATTGGTTGTATTTTGAAAAGCTTTCCTGAGTACCAGATCTCCTACTTGAAATCTTCTGATCCTGAGATTCCTGTTATAAGACTTGGCTATCTTTTGCTGGTATGCTGCCATCCTAAATTTTGCGAGGTCTCTGATTTCTTCAATTGTTTCAAGATCTTCAAGGAGCTCTTGTTTGTTTGCTTCAAAATCCTGGCGGCTTGTTCTCGCAGTTGGCATCACCATCTCAGTAGGAATTACAGCTTCGGATCCAAACACTAAGGAAAATGGTGTTCGACCAGTAGCATTCTTGGAGGTCGTTCTGTCAGCCCATAATACGAAAGGTAGCTCTTCAGCCCACTTTCCTTTCTTGTCTCCTAGCTTCTTCTTGAGGTTATTGATGATAATCTTATTGCTCGATTCTGCTTGGCCGTTAGCTTGTGGATGTATGGGAGTTGAAGTTACCATCTTGATGCCCCATGCCTCACAAAAACTTGTTGTCCTTTTTCCAATAAATTGAGATCCATTGTCGCACACTATTTCTGATGGAATTCCAAATCTTGTCAAGATATTCCTTTTGATAAAGGAAATTACTTCTTTTTCTCTAACTTGAACAAAAGCTTCGGCTTCAATCCACTTAGAGAAGTAGTCTGTCATAGCCAGCATGAAGACTTTTTCTCCAGGTGCTACAGGCAGCTTACCAACTATATCCATTCCCCATTTCATGAACGGCCATGGAGATGATATTGAATGGAGCGGCTCAGCAGGCTGATGGAGGATGTTGCCGTGCCGCTGACATGCGTCACATTTCTGAACAAAGGCCATAGCATCCTTCTTCATGGTGGGCCAGTAGTATCCTGTTCTTAATACTTTTGAATATAGTGATCTGCCCCCAGTGTGATTGCCACAATCACCTTCATGAATATCCTGAAGTACCGCATGTGCTTCAGGCTGCTCGAGGCATCTCAAGTATGGTCCTGCAAGAGATTTCTTGTATAAGATACCATTTATTATTGAATATGGAATTACCTTTGTTCGGAAGAGTCTGGAGTTCTCGTTTTTTGGGATTTCTCCTTCTTGGATAAATCTCCTAATAGGGTAAGTCCAGGATTCTTGAGGATCCTGGGAGTCTGTCATTTCTTGATCTTTATCTGTTGTAACATCATTAACTTCTTGTTCTTCAATTGCTGGTGTCAGGATGTGAGTTATGGGAATCTTGACACCTTCTGGGATCCTTAAAGATGATGCTAAATTTGCCAAAGCATCAGCTTCTGCGTTTTCTTCTCTGGGTACCTGTGATATGCTGCAATTTTCAAAAGATAATGCTAATTGTTTTACAAGGTCCAGATATTTGGTTAGCCTTTCGCCTTTCACTGCATAGGATCCATTAAATTGGTTAGTTAATAACAAGGAGTCAATAAAAACTTGAATGTGTTGGATACCCATATCTTTAGCGAGTTGTAATCCCGCAATTAAAGCTTCGTATTCGGCTTCATTATTAGTAGCCTTGAATTCACAGTGGATAGATAGAGGGATAATGTCCCCCTGTGGCGATTTCAGTAGCGCACCCAATCCTGTACCTCTAACATTAGATGCTCCATCTGTATACAAGACCCAGCTGCCTGAAGCTTCTTCGAGCTGCTTGACCTCAAGTTCAACTTCTGGCAGTATGTCGCTGCTGAAATCAGCCACAAAGTCTGCTAAGGCTTGTGACTTGATCGCTGTTCTTGGTTCATATATGATTTCATAGGCACTTAATTTAACTACCCATTTCGCCATTCTTCCAGACATCTCTGGCTTTCTTAAAACACACTTAATAGGATAGTTAGTTTTCACATAAATAACATGAGTTTCAAAATAATGTCTTAACTTTTGAGAAGCCATGACAAGGGCTAAAATCAATTTTTCTAAATAAGAATACCTGGTTTCAGCATCTAGCAATGTTTTGCTTACATAGTATACTGGATGTTGCTGCCCCTCATGATCCTTCACAAGCACAGCACTTACCGAGCTGCCTGAAACCGCTAGATAGAGAGACAGTGGCTCGCCTTTAACTGGTTGCATCAGAAGCGGGGCGGATGACAAATATTCTTTCAAAGAGTTCAGAGCTGCTTCATGCTTCTCACCCCATTCGAACTTTTTGTTTTTCTTCAGTATGTCATAGAATTCTTTGCTCTTTTCGGAAGATCTTGATATGAATCTGTTAAGTGCTGCTACTCTTCCAGTCAATCTTTGAACTTCTTTAACATTTGTTGGAGACTTCAAGTTTATAATAGCTTGTATCTGCTCAGGGCTGGCTTCTATTCCTCTTTCAGTAACCATGAAGCCCAAGAATTTGCCGGCTCTTACTCCGAAATGGCACTTGGAAGGATTCAATTTCATGTTGAACTGGTCCAGGATATCAAATGCGGCTTCAAGATCTTTGGGATGATCTTCTGCTTTCTTCGATTTCACCACCATATCATCTATGTATACTTCCATGGTGTCCCCCAGCTTGTCTTTAAACATCATGTTGACTAGCCTTTGGTATGTAGCACCTGCATTTCGTAAACCAAAAGGCATTGCAATATAACAATAAATACATGTGGGAGTCATGAAGGCCGTGTCTTCCTGATCTGATGGTTCCATTTGAATTTGTTGAAAGCCCGAAGATGCATCCATAAAAGTCAACATCTCGTGCCCGGCAGTCGCGTCCACCATAGAATCAATATGTGGTAGAGGGAATGGGTCTTTTGGACAGGCCTTGTTTAGGTCTGTGTAGTCTACACATACCCTCCACTTACCATTCTTCTTTTGGACTACCACCACATTAGCCAACCAGCGAGGATACTTAACTTCTCTGATCATCTTTGATTTGAGCAGCCTGTCAACTTCCTCTTGGATTATGACGTTTCTCTCAGGAGCGAACTTCCTTCTCTTCTGATGTATTGGCCTGAAAGATTCATCTATACCAAGTTTATGAGTAATAATATCTTTAGATATACCTGTCATGTCTTCATGTTTCCATGCAAATGTTGTGACTCTGGACTTTAAGAGGCTCACGAGCTGCTCCTCAGTATCCTCAGGAATATTTGTTCCTACCAGCACTTTGATTTCAGGATCTTCAGGATTGAGTTGAATTTCTTTGGTCTCCAATTCCTTTGTCATCTGAACTCTTCGTGCTTGTTTCTTTAATTGCTATGCTGGCCTTGACTTGATAGTGTTCTTCATAGCAGAAGTGTAGCAGTCTTTGGCTTCTTGTTGATCACTTAGTATTCTTACAACTCCCCAAGGTGTGGGAAGCTTCACACATTGATGATAGGTAGATGGAACTGCTTTCATGTCATGGATCCATGGCCTTCCCAAGATTACATTGCAACAAGGCAGGGAATCAATAACGCAGAATTTCTGCATGGAATTGACCCCTTCTACGTAAACAGGAAGTCTGATGTCTCCAACCGTATGCTTGGTTTCTCCGCTAAATCCTACTAATACTGAGGATCTTGGAATTATCTCTTCTTCGGGAATGCTCATCTTCTTAAGCACGTCCAATTGAATAATGTTGACTGAGCTGCCATTGTCTATCAGGATCCTGCGAACATAATGGTTAGCAATACATAATGTAATTACCAGACTGTCATGATGAGGATCCTGTATGTCCTGCTTATCAGTTTCGTCAAAAGAAATGACTTTGTCTTCAGTCAATATTGCATTCTTCTTTGGTCGACTGCCTTGATCCATTTTGGCCTCCTTGGCATGTCTTTTTGCTGATGAGAAAGAGGCCCCACATATGTCAGATCCTCCAGAGATGAAGTTGATCACCTTTGCATCTGCTGGTGGCGACTGAGCTCTTTTGGGCAGCTCAGCAGCTTCTTGAGTTTTGCTTCTCTTTCTACCGAACAATTCCTTGAGATGCCCCTTGCTGAGCAGGTAACTGATCTCTTTCCGAAGGGCTATGCAATCATCTGTTAAGTGCCCAAAGTCTTCGTGGTAGGCACACCATTTAGACTTATCTTTCCATGATCCTTGTTTATCCGATTTTCTTGGCCACCTGGCTTTATCACCTAGATCCTGCAAGGCACATAACAAACCACTTGTGTCAACCGAAAAGCAATAATCAGATACCTTTGGGAAGTTCTCTTCGTCGTCTTCCTCTTCCACTTCATTGACCCTTGGATTATCATTACGATAATAGGGTTTGTTTCTTTGTTGTTTCCCGGGAGAGTTTGTCCTTCTGCCCGACGTTTCTTAACCTCTTTTTTGGATCTTCTTATCGTCTTCTAACCTGATGAACCTCAGTGCCCTTGTTCTGACCTCATCAAGGTTCCTGCAAGGAGTCATAACCAAATCATCATAAAATCGGGAATCCCCTCTAATCCCCATTTTGAAGGCTTCTACAGCAGCTGCCATATCCAAGTTAGGGATATCTAGAGCTTCTCAACCAAATCTGGCCACGTAATCCCTTAGGGATTCACTGGGTTTCTGAACTATCCTGTACAAATCACCAGTGAGCTTCTCAAAGCTCCTGCTGCAAGAAAACTGGTTATTAAACAAGTTAACCAAGTGGGGAAAAGAAGTAATAGTGTTAGGAGGGATACTGAGTAGCCATTTCAAGGCTGGTCCTGTCAGTGTTGAACCAAATCCCTTGCATAAGCAAGCTTCTTTGATGTTTGCAGGAATGGGGTTGATCTCCATTCGCTCCCTGTATTGTGCCACGTGCTCCTCAGGATCTGTGGTTCCATCGTAGAGTTTCATGTTGGGGGTCTGAAATCTTTTCGGTATCTCTACGTCACAGATGGGCCATGCAAATCTGGATATCCTGTGGCTGCCCGCTGGCACTTCGGGAATTGGGCGAATAACACCAGGAACACTTGAGATCATGTCTTTCAATCTCTGAAGTTCCCTGGCGATGACGGGGTCAATACCTGCATCCTGCACAATTCTGTCACACCCCGGTCAACGGTTTCGGGTGTGAGCGAGAATGGAATCATAGTCGAGGATACATAGAACACTTCTAATAATTTAAAAACTTCATAAAACATTAATTCGTTTCATTGCAGCGGAAAGAGTAGTGGAAACATCAATGTTTTACAATTTAAAAACATAAGTCTTATACGATTATTAAAAGCTTAAAATAGTTAAATTGGATAGTTGGGACTATGACTCCAAGGACAGGTCCGTAAGCAGTTGTAAGCCCCATTTGCATGTCTTCAAGGAAGTCTCGTCAATTACCTAAGAAATCATGAACATAAAACGGGTCAACATAAAGTTGGTGAGGTTCACAGGTTTAGGACTCGATAGTTAAACAGTTGTAAACAGTTGTAAAACAGTTTCGGTATACTTAAATATTATCAGGGTTTATTGTTGTTGTTGTATGATCTCACCTGAACCTTGATTTCAAATACTAACAGTTTACCCACCCGGCATCTCTTGCCCAGAGATGTTAAACAGTGCAGAATAACTGACGTGTACCCCCAGACAATCCGGAGTCAGAACTGGAGCTACCAGTTAGGGTAGGGTTGTCAACCCAAATAGATCTACTCACTAGCTATCGTTTCGTACAGAACTAATTGAAATCAATTAATGATGGGATTTTCGGTTGTACAAACGTTTATAACGATAATGTACCAAGTTGGGCAATCAGTAAGAGAACAAGTAGTCATACGGCTAACAAGTAAACCATAATATTAAGTAAAAAGCATTTAATCAGTTTTCATGATTTCTCCCCCAAGTATAAAACAGTTAAAAGGAAAAGGGGCCGTGAAACTCACAGTTTTAGCAGATGAGTGGTATTTAAGCAGTAAAGGACGGTAGCACGTAACGCCCTAAATAATTAAATAACATATGCATAAGGTCTATGATCATTTGAGTAACATACGTCACCCAAGTGATACCGGTCAAGTCTTGACGATTTAAGTCCGTTTGTATTATCGAAAACTCGTTATCTTGTATTTATTTATTAAATACATTTATGGTTATTTATATTTATGTCCAATAAATATAAACAAATAATCATTTTCAATAATTCAACCAAGTCTTGAACATTGAGTAAAAAGATATAATAATGTTTATTATTATTTTCACAAGTTCGAGTAATTATTTTAATTAAATAATTACTTAGTCGATTTTGTTAATCTTGCAAGTTATAATTATTTTGAATAATTACGATTAACAATTATTTAGTGAATAAAACAAAGTTTAAGTTTCCTTGCAAATAATTATTTGTCAAAATAATTATTAACGTTTGTTTCATTTATAAAACATAACCCTTTAAGGAAAACATTTAAGGTTTTAAACGTTTAATCATTTTCATAGGTGAGCTAATATTTCAAGTTCATGAAATATTATATAGAGAAATGTTGATAAAAATATTTATGGCGACGCTTGGATTTATAACGTTCGATTTATAAAACTTGACTTTTATTTAAAATCTCCAACGAACGTTGGTTCATTTTGGATACTTTGTTTTTATCAAAGTAACATTAAAAGTCCATGTAAACATTTAAAGTCTATAGCTTGCCTTTGATTTATTTTTATAAAAATCCTTTATAAAAATATTTATTTTCCAAGTATGACCTTTTTAGAAAAAGTCAATTTCTAACAATTTTAAGAAAGGTTAAAACTTGTAATAAATCCAAGTATTTATGTCAAATTAATCATTTGACATAAATATTATTCTCATCAAATCTAGCATTTATTTTTATTCTTTTTGTCCAAATCATTTAATCATTGGTAACACATTAAATATGTTACTTGACCATTTAAAGAAAATATATTCTTTTTGTTTTAGTCATAGGTTACACATGTAACTTTTATATAAATAAGTCCATGATTCTTAGCTTATATATTTGTTTATTATTTCATCTTGTGTTAACATGTAACATTTATAAACATAGTTAAATATCAACTAACACATTGGTGTTAGGACTTTTATGAATATAAACAACAATCAACTAACACATTGGTGTTAGGACTTTTATAAATATAAACAACAATCAACTAACACATTGGTGTTAGGACTTTTATAAATATAAACAACAATCAACTAACATTTTAATGTTAGGACAAATAATGTAAACATGTAATATTAGATGTTTAAGTGATTTTGCATATGAGTAATCATTTTGATCTTAGGTGCACTTGAATACTTTCCATAGATTTCTTCAAGTGTTTCACCTCATTTTCTTGGCTACTTTAAGTTCCTAGAACACCATGAAAATGTTTAAAGATCATAAGAAGAATGGAGGTTTAAGAAGAGACTTTGATGATTAACTCAATATACATTCACATTTATTAATTATGAAGGGGCTTGGATTTGCAAACAACTAACTTGAAATCCATGGATTTCATTAGATCAAGGTGCACAAGGTTACTAGCCATAAGGTTTCACCATTGTGTTTCACCATTTGAATCTTTAAAGAAGTGGGGATTAAGAAGAGAGCTTGAGTTAGTCATTTGCAAACAAGCATTCAAAAGATTAAAGGATTACAACATAAGTGTTAGTTGTTTTAAGGTTGTCAAGACTTGAAGGGTTCAAGGGTGTGAAAAAGAGATGGAGAATGAGTTAGGAAAACTCACAAGGAGGAGAGGAGAGAAAATCGGGTGGCGGTGGCGGATTCCGGTGGCCGGCGACGGTGGTTCTCGGCGGCAGGAGCGGCGGCAGCCGGCGGTGGGTGGTGGTCGGCGGTGGTGGTCGGCCGAACCAAGAGGGAGAGGGAGAGAGGAGTGAGTGTTTGTTTGGTTTGGTGTGGGGAGACAAGGTGAGACTTGGTCTCCCTTTTATAATCATGCTTAGCCTAATTACCCTTTGGGTAATAGTGTGTTGTCAACTTATTAAGCCCCCTAGCTTAATCCAAGAGTAGGTGATTTATTTTTATAAGTTTTATAAAAATTTAGGAGCTTTTATAAATTATAAGTGAGTTAGGAGTTAATAAAAATCATAACTTTTTAAAATATAAAACATTTATATTTTATCAAATTGAATGGTGATTTTTATTTTCATAAACATTGCAAGTTCAAGTTTTATAAAATATTAGCGGTTCAAGATTTGGTTAAGTATTTATAAAACTAGTGGGTTTTAACAAATAATTAAATTTGTTAAGTTTGGGCCCAAGCCCAAATTGGTTTTTAATAAAAAAGAATGGGCCGAAGCCCATTCGCCTTTTGGGAGTGGACCGGGCCGAAGCCCATTGCGGGTTCACGATGTGGATTGGGCCAAAGCCCAATCGGGTTGCGAGATGGATTGGGCCGAAGCCCAATCGAGTTTGGGTTGCGGGCCGCAAGGAAAGGAAAAGAGGGATTGGGCCGGGTTCGGCCCAATGGGTTTCGGGCCTCGGGTCGGGTTTCTGAGTTTGGGGTTTTACTCGACTAGTTGCCACGAGTGTTCGGTTAAATTTTCGGGTCGATCCGAGTTATTTTGGGCTTATTGGGCTTACCGGGCCCAATAGGATAAATGGTTTGGAATTTGGCTAAGTCTTGACAACGTAACACTTGTTTTAAGTTCGCAAAACGTTTTAAG
This sequence comes from Deinandra increscens subsp. villosa, assembly GCA_039602395.1. NCBI lineage: Eukaryota > Viridiplantae > Streptophyta > Magnoliopsida > Asterales > Asteraceae > Deinandra > Deinandra increscens. The sequence continues at coordinate 15,920,779 of JBCNJP010000019.1, read as the reverse complement.
TTCATGAAATGACTTAATAGTTTCGGATCGTTTTGATAAAATATAAAATGTCAATTTTTATATTTATTTTCTTATTGTTGAAATTCCACATTTAATTATACGACGGACGTTATATTTTACGTACGTGTATATTCTAGTTTAAACGCGAAAATTTGGAGTCGGTTAACCATTTGACTACTACAGTTAATCATGTATTAAAGCAGTAAATCACATAATCTAATACGTAATTTAAAAGTCAACGGAAGTCTACGGAGAGAGGTTTGACCTGATTCGGACGGGTTGTCACATTCTCCCCCAGTTAGAAGAATTTCGTCCCGAAATTCAGTCTTGGTTACTGGTGGACTGCAACGTTCTCAAACAGGCGTGGATACTTTCGGCGCATTTGATCCTCGCGTTCCCACGTATATTCTGGGCCTCGTCTAGAGTTCCATCGTACCTTTACTATGGGAATGCGGCTATGCTTCAGCTGTTTGATTTCTCGGTCAAGTATCTCTACGGGTTCCTCAATGAAGTGTAAGGTTTCGTCCACTTGAATCTCATCAAGAGGAACGATGAGCGTTTCATCAGATAAGCATTTCTTAAGATTACAGACATGGAAGACATTGTGGACGCTGCTTAGCTCGGCAGGCAGGTTCAAACGATAAGCTACTGGTCCGATGGTTTCAGTAATTTCAAACGGACCAATGTAACGAGGGTTGAGCTTTCCTCGTTTGCCGAACCGGATGACACCTTTCCAAGGTGACACCTTTAGCATGACACGATCACCCTTTTTGAAGGCCAAGGGTTTTCGTCGGTTGTCGGCGTAGCTCTTCTGCCTATCCCTGGCAGCCTTCAGACGGTCTCGGACTCGAAAAATCAACTCGGTCGTTTCAAAGATTAGCTCGGGTCCAGTCAACTGACTGTCGCCAACCTCATTCCAGCAGAGCGGGGATCTACACTTTCTCCCATAAAGTGCTTCGAAAGGGGCGGCTTGGATGCTGGTGTGATAACTATTGTTATATGAGAATTCGGCAAGAGGGAGATGCTCGTCCCACTTAGGTCCGAAATCTATCACACATGCTCTCAGCATATCCTCAAGCGTTTGGATCGTTCTCTCACTTTGGCCATCTGTCTGTGGATGGTAGGCAGTACTCATATCGAGTCGAGTACCCAAAGCTTTCTGTAGAGATTTCCAGAAATGTGCGGTGAATCGACTGTCTCGGTCGGATATGATGGATTTGGGCACACCGTGGCGTGAGACGACTTCCTTTATGTAAAGCTTGGCTCGCTTATCCATCTTATCCTTCTCATTGACCGGTAAGAAGTGTGCTGACTTCGTCAATCGATCGACTATCACCCAGATAGCGTCATAACCAGATCTAGACTTGGGCAACTTTGTGATGAAGTCCATGGAAATTTCTTCCCATTTCCATTCGGGGATTACTGGTTGAGTCAACAACCCAGAGGGCTTCTGGTATTCGGCTTTGACCTTCGAACATGTTAAGCACTTGCCGACATAGGTGGCTATCTCGGCTTTCATGTTAGGCCACCAGAACTGTTTCTTCAGACCGTGATACATCTTGTCCGATCCGGGGTGAATGGAATATCTCGATTTGTGGGCTTCATCGAAAATCAATTGCCTTAACCCTCCATAGACAGGTACCCATAACCTATCCATGAAGACCCTGGTTCCATCAGGTTTCTCTTCTAGCTGCTTCTCCATTCCACGTAAACCTTCTTCAGTTAAGTTCTCTGGTTTCAGGGCTTCAGTTTGCGCGTCGCGCACTTGGGAATTCAGGTTTGAGTGGATGGTCATGCCTAATGCTCGGACGCGGCGAGGTTTGGCATGTTCCTTCCTGCTTAAGGCATCGGCTACAACGTTAGCTTTGCCTGGATGATAACGAATCTCGCATTCGTAGTCATTTAGCAGTTCCACCCATCGGCGTTGTCTCATATTCAATTCCTTCTGATTGAAAATATGTTGGAGGCTCTTATGATCAGTGAATATGGTACATTGGGTACCATAAAGATAGTGCCTCCAGATTTTGAGAGCAAAGACGACGGCTCCGAGTTCTAAGTCATGAGTGGTATAATTCTTCTCGTGAATTTTCAATTGCCGTGATGCGTATGCGATGACCTTCTCTCGTTGCATCAATACACACCCTAAACCTTGATGCGAGGCATCGCAGTAGACAACGAAGTCTTCGATTCCATCAGGTAGTGACAGAATCGGGGCATCACAAAGCTTCTGCTTCAGTAACTGAAATGCTGCTTCAGTCTTGGCATCCCATATAAATTTCTTATCTTTCTGGGTCAGGGCGGTGAGTGGCTGGGCTATCTTCGAGAAGTTCTCGATAAATCGGCGGTAATAGCCAGCAAGACCTAAAAATTGTCGAATCTCGGTCGGAGTCGTTGGCGTGCTCCAATCCTTGATTGCCTCAATTTTTGTGGGATCCACGTGGATTCCTCGATCATTGATTACATGGCCCAGAAAGTGAACTTCGCGAATCCAAAAGTCACATTTGGAAAATTTCGCGTAGAGTTCTTCCTTCTTCAGCAACTCTAGAATAAGTCTCAGATGTTGTTCGTGTTCTTCCTTACTACGGGAGTAGATAAGGATGTCGTCAATGAACACGATAACGAACTTATCCAGGTAGGGTTTGCATACGCGGTTCATCAGGTCCATGAACACTGCAGGTGCGTTTGTCAACCCAAATGGCATTACGAGGAACTCATAATGGCCATAGCGTGTTCTGAACGCTGTCTTCGAAACGTCTTCATCTCTAACCCTGAGTTGATGGTATCCTGATCTTAGATCGATCTTGGAGTAGAAGCTCGATCCTTGAAGTTGATCAAACAGATCGTCGATCCTAGGAAGCGGGTAACGGTTCTTCACAGTTAGCTTGTTCAGCTCCCGGTAGTCGATGCACATCCGAAAAGTTCCATCTTTCTTCTTGACAAATAGCACGGGTGCTCCCCACGGAGAGTGGCTTGGTCGGATGAAGCCTTTATCTAGCAATTCTTGCAACTGGCTAGATAACTCCTGCATCTCAGAAGGTGCCAGACGGTACGGGGATCTGGCTACGGGGGCGGCACCTGGGGCTAGGTCAATGCGAAACTCCACTTGTCGCGTCGGCGGTAAACCTGGCAAGTCTTCGGGAAAGACTTCCGGGTATTCGCGGACAACGGGAACATCTGCTATGTTCTTCTCCTTTGGTTTCTTCTCAGTTACGTGTGCTAGGATGGCCTGACATCCTTTACGAAGGAACTTTCGTGCCTTCATACTAGATATGAGGTTTAGTTGGGTTCCACTCTTCTCGCCTTGTACGTTTAGAGTGTTGCCATCTTCGAGTGGCATCCTAACTAATTTCTCGTGGCACACGATTTCCGCACGGTTCTTAGATAACCAGTCCATGCCTATGATAACATCAAAACTTCCTAGTTCTACAGGCATCAAATCAATGCTGAAGGGATGATCGGAGAGTTCTAATGAGCAATTGGGATAAATAATGCTAGTTTCTACTAATTCTCCGTTTGCTAATTCTACTGTGAACTTAGTGTCTAAGGCAACAGGGGTAATTTCGAGTAATTGACCAAATTCGGTAGACACAAAGCTCCTATCAGCACCAGTATCGAATAAAACGGAAGCATAATGATTGTTTAGTAGAAACGTACCCGTCACCGTGTTGGGGTCACGGCGAGCCTCTCCGGCATTGATTACAAAGGCTCTTCCTCTAGCCTGATTCGGGTCCTGGTTTCCTGCCTTCGGGCAATCCTTCTTGTAGTGCCCGGTGGTTCCGCAACCGTAACAGGTGCGCTTCGGACAGTCTCGTGCTACGTGCCCTTTCGTCTTGCATATGTTGCAGTAGACGTTGCCACAATCAAGTGTGTGGTGGAGATTGCACTTGTTGCACAGAGGTGCTCCACCGTTGTATCCAGTCTTTCGGACAACATGGGCAGGGGTAGTAGCAGCAAAGACCTTCACAGTTTCAGCTTCCTTGGCAGGGGTCTTATCATCGCGGTTCCTCCAGAATCCGCGTTTCCGCTTGTTATCAGGTTTCTTGTTGGTGGGAGGAGTGGTACTGGTTTCGGGGGCCTTGTTCTCAGACTTCTTCTTGTCAAAGTTCACACCTTGACGGTTGGCTTGGTAAATCAGGTTGTGTGCCAGGCGCACAGCATCCTGAAAAGTCTGAGGATTCGAGGAAAGGACATTTCCCTGAATATGAGGTGCAAGTCCCCAAATGTACCGTTCAATCTTCTTGTAGAGAGGAGTGATCATGGTCGGACAGAGATGAGCGAGCTCACGGAACCTCTTGGTATAGCCGGCAACGTCGGCTCCGTTCATGGTGAGGTTCCAGAATTCAGCTTCGAGCTTCTGAAGCTCTTCTCTTGGGCAGTACTCATCGCGAAGCAGCTGTTTGAGCTCGTCCCAAGTCATGGCATAGGCCAAATCAGTCCCCATAGCATCGGCATGGGAGTTCCACCAGGTCAGAGCGCTATCAGTCAGAGCGCAGGTGGAATACTTGACCATGTACTGCTCGGGGCAGTTGCTTATGCGGAAGACGGACTCCATTTTCTCAAACCAGCGAACTAACCCAACAGCGCCTTCAGAACCCTTGAAATTTGAGGGTTTGCAGTTCATAAAGTCCTTGTATGAACATTCACGGGGGCCTGCAATTGTTAGATTGAAACGTTGAATACAATTTAGGAAAATTGTAATCGGGTGTTTTTCTAACATTGGTTAATCCGTACTTACCGCGCGCCCCATTGTCGTTTTGACGCTGGGCTTCCGCAGCGGCAACAGTTTCTGCTACGCGATTAGCAATCATCTCCTCGATTTCCTCGGGAGTCATAGGGGGAGGAGGTGGAGGAGGTGAAGAGTTCCTGGTGGTTCGGCGTCTCGGTGGCATGATTTTGCTTTAAGTTACAATTGTCAACATAAAGAAAAATTTAGATAATATGTAAATGGGGTTATTACATGCTCGAGAATAACTGCCACGACATACATCAACTGCCAAAACATTTTCACGCAACACAACCAAGAACATAAGATAGGAAAGGGTGAAGTGATACAACATGTCGTAACAATATAATTACACAATCACAACATAACTATAACATGATCATAACATAAACATACACATGAATCATAACATAACAAAAGATTTTTCCCATAGCATAATCATCGGAATTCATACATCAAGTTTGTTACCATATTACAGATAAAACACATCCAAAATAACAAGTTTACATCGTGGGCTCGCAGTCCCAATCCTGACTAATGCTAACATGTTTCATCCATAAAATGGCTATCAAAAGTTACTAGGTCTCATCTACCTAGAATGCTGGTGGGGGTGGTGGAGGTCCTGGGGGCATGAAGAAGACCGGTGGTCTCTGGGTCAAGGCCTGGAGAGTGGCGAGAAGTCGTCCGGAGACGAACTCCAGGGCAGAGACTCTCCCCTGCAATCTCTCGTGCGAGAGAAGCAGATCAGTCGTGGCCATGCTGACCCCGGTCATGTGGGCATGGAGGGACTCCATGGCGCCGTCAGTGGCGCGCATGCGCCCGGTCAGCTCAGCCGTCTGGTTCCTGAGGTGAAACACCTCAGTGGCTGCAGGTAGCTGACCGATGTCGGCGTTCAGCTCCCCCAGATCGGCCTCAAGGCGTCTCAAACGAGCCACCAGTAATGGAACGGTGTCAGGGATGGGCTCGTGAGTAAAGGGCGAGATACCCAGAGGCACTCGGCGGAAGGGATCAGGAAGTGAGGACTCTCCCCGATCATAACAGCTCGGGAACTCCTCGATGATCCGCCAGTGCTGGATCTGGTCGGGTATCCAGGCGAGGTGGGGTAAGTCGAACACCTGGCGCCGCTTGGGCGCGGGCTCACCAGAGGTACGTCGGACCTCCCTAGTCCGGGATGGGCCAGCTGCCCGCCCCGGGGTAAATCCCCGTCTGCCGCCACCAGGCGTGGCGACAAAGGTCTTCACAGACCGATCTCGGCCTGCGAAGGGGTCGGCGGAGCTAGTGGCATCCGCAGTGGCTGCACCGCCAGTAGTGGCGGTGGGAGCAGGGTGGTCGGGGGTGTCGTCGGAGGTCCTACGCCTGATAGGACTCAAGAAACCTGCTGGTATAGGGTTCGGGCGTATGACTCCCACAGTGGCGCCCTCTGTCTCGGGGCTGGAAGGGATGTAGTCTTCGGGTGATGGCGTATACTCAACACTGGGCTCCTCCTCGGAATCGGCAACGCAAATGACCTCTTTCGAAGCCATCACTGCGAAAATATTCCAAAAGGAACTGTGTCAGTAACATCATGGTAAAGTGGTAACACATAAGTAAACATAAGTAAACATATGAGGTCTTGACATGCAAATGGTCGCTTCGGAGTGGGTTATAGTCCAGGCTTGGTTTCCGTTTTGTTTGTTTGTTTATCCTGGTTCGCTATAACCACGGCTCTGATACCAATCTGTCACACCCCGGTCAACGGTTTCGGGTGTGAGCGAGAATGGAATCATAGTCGAGGATACATAGAACACTTCTAATAATTTAAAAACTTCATAAAACATTAATTCGTTTCATTGCAGCGGAAAGAGTAGTGGAAACATCAATGTTTTACAATTTAAAAACATAAGTCTTATACGATTATTAAAAGCTTAAAATAGTTAAATTGGATAGTTGGGACTATGACTCCAAGGACAGGTCCGTAAGCAGTTGTAAGCCCCATTTGCATGTCTTCAAGGAAGTCTCGTCAATTACCTAAGAAATCATGAACATAAAACGGGTCAACATAAAGTTGGTGAGGTTCACAGGTTTAGGACTCGATAGTTAAACAGTTGTAAACAGTTGTAAAACAGTTTCGGTATACTTAAATATTATCAGGGTTTATTGTTGTTGTTGTATGATCTCACCTGAACCTTGATTTCAAATACTAACAGTTTACCCACCCGGCATCTCTTGCCCAGAGATGTTAAACAGTGCAGAATAACTGACGTGTACCCCCAGACAATCCGGAGTCAGAACTGGAGCTACCAGTTAGGGTAGGGTTGTCAACCCAAATAGATCTACTCACTAGCTATCGTTTCGTACAGAACTAATTGAAATCAATTAATGATGGGATTTTCGGTTGTACAAACGTTTATAACGATAATGTACCAAGTTGGGCAATCAGTAAGAGAACAAGTAGTCATACGGCTAACAAGTAAACCATAATATTAAGTAAAAAGCATTTAATCAGTTTTCATGATTTCTCCCCCAAGTATAAAACAGTTAAAAGGAAAAGGGGCCGTGAAACTCACAGTTTTAGCAGATGAGTGGTATTTAAGCAGTAAAGGACGGTAGCACGTAACGCCCTAAATAATTAAATAACATATGCATAAGGTCTATGATCATTTGAGTAACATACGTCACCCAAGTGATACCGGTCAAGTCTTGACGATTTAAGTCCGTTTGTATTATCGAAAACTCGTTATCTTGTATTTATTTATTAAATACATTTATGGTTATTTATATTTATGTCCAATAAATATAAACAAATAATCATTTTCAATAATTCAACCAAGTCTTGAACATTGAGTAAAAAGATATAATAATGTTTATTATTATTTTCACAAGTTCGAGTAATTATTTTAATTAAATAATTACTTAGTCGATTTTGTTAATCTTGCAAGTTATAATTATTTTGAATAATTACGATTAACAATTATTTAGTGAATAAAACAAAGTTTAAGTTTCCTTGCAAATAATTATTTGTCAAAATAATTATTAACGTTTGTTTCATTTATAAAACATAACCCTTTAAGGAAAACATTTAAGGTTTTAAACGTTTAATCATTTTCATAGGTGAGCTAATATTTCAAGTTCATGAAATATTATATAGAGAAATGTTGATAAAAATATTTATGGCGACGCTTGGATTTATAACGTTCGATTTATAAAACTTGACTTTTATTTAAAATCTCCAACGAACGTTGGTTCATTTTGGATACTTTGTTTTTATCAAAGTAACATTAAAAGTCCATGTAAACATTTAAAGTCTATAGCTTGCCTTTGATTTATTTTTATAAAAATCCTTTATAAAAATATTTATTTTCCAAGTATGACCTTTTTAGAAAAAGTCAATTTCTAACAATTTTAAGAAAGGTTAAAACTTGTAATAAATCCAAGTATTTATGTCAAATTAATCATTTGACATAAATATTATTCTCATCAAATCTAGCATTTATTTTTATTCTTTTTGTCCAAATCATTTAATCATTGGTAACACATTAAATATGTTACTTGACCATTTAAAGAAAATATATTCTTTTTGTTTTAGTCATAGGTTACACATGTAACTTTTATATAAATAAGTCCATGATTCTTAGCTTATATATTTGTTTATTATTTCATCTTGTGTTAACATGTAACATTTATAAACATAGTTAAATATCAACTAACACATTGGTGTTAGGACTTTTATGAATATAAACAACAATCAACTAACACATTGGTGTTAGGACTTTTATAAATATAAACAACAATCAACTAACACATTGGTGTTAGGACTTTTATAAATATAAACAACAATCAACTAACATTTTAATGTTAGGACAAATAATGTAAACATGTAATATTAGATGTTTAAGTGATTTTGCATATGAGTAATCATTTTGATCTTAGGTGCACTTGAATACTTTCCATAGATTTCTTCAAGTGTTTCACCTCATTTTCTTGGCTACTTTAAGTTCCTAGAACACCATGAAAATGTTTAAAGATCATAAGAAGAATGGAGGTTTAAGAAGAGACTTTGATGATTAACTCAATATACATTCACATTTATTAATTATGAAGGGGCTTGGATTTGCAAACAACTAACTTGAAATCCATGGATTTCATTAGATCAAGGTGCACAAGGTTACTAGCCATAAGGTTTCACCATTGTGTTTCACCATTTGAATCTTTAAAGAAGTGGGGATTAAGAAGAGAGCTTGAGTTAGTCATTTGCAAACAAGCATTCAAAAGATTAAAGGATTACAACATAAGTGTTAGTTGTTTTAAGGTTGTCAAGACTTGAAGGGTTCAAGGGTGTGAAAAAGAGATGGAGAATGAGTTAGGAAAACTCACAAGGAGGAGAGGAGAGAAAATCGGGTGGCGGTGGCGGATTCCGGTGGCCGGCGACGGTGGTTCTCGGCGGCAGGAGCGGCGGCAGCCGGCGGTGGGTGGTGGTCGGCGGTGGTGGTCGGCCGAACCAAGAGGGAGAGGGAGAGAGGAGTGAGTGTTTGTTTGGTTTGGTGTGGGGAGACAAGGTGAGACTTGGTCTCCCTTTTATAATCATGCTTAGCCTAATTACCCTTTGGGTAATAGTGTGTTGTCAACTTATTAAGCCCCCTAGCTTAATCCAAGAGTAGGTGATTTATTTTTATAAGTTTTATAAAAATTTAGGAGCTTTTATAAATTATAAGTGAGTTAGGAGTTAATAAAAATCATAACTTTTTAAAATATAAAACATTTATATTTTATCAAATTGAATGGTGATTTTTATTTTCATAAACATTGCAAGTTCAAGTTTTATAAAATATTAGCGGTTCAAGATTTGGTTAAGTATTTATAAAACTAGTGGGTTTTAACAAATAATTAAATTTGTTAAGTTTGGGCCCAAGCCCAAATTGGTTTTTAATAAAAAAGAATGGGCCGAAGCCCATTCGCCTTTTGGGAGTGGACCGGGCCGAAGCCCATTGCGGGTTCACGATGTGGATTGGGCCAAAGCCCAATCGGGTTGCGAGATGGATTGGGCCGAAGCCCAATCGAGTTTGGGTTGCGGGCCGCAAGGAAAGGAAAAGAGGGATTGGGCCGGGTTCGGCCCAATGGGTTTCGGGCCTCGGGTCGGGTTTCTGAGTTTGGGGTTTTACTCGACTAGTTGCCACGAGTGTTCGGTTAAATTTTCGGGTCGATCCGAGTTATTTTGGGCTTATTGGGCTTACCGGGCCCAATAGGATAAATGGTTTGGAATTTGGCTAAGTCTTGACAACGTAACACTTGTTTTAAGTTCGCAAAACGTTTTAAGTTCATGAAATGACTTAATAGTTTCGGATCGTTTTGATAAAATATAAAATGTCAATTTTTATATTTATTTTCTTATTGTTGAAATTCCACATTTAATTATACGACGGACGTTATATTTTACGTACGTGTATATTCTAGTTTAAACGCGAAAATTTGGAGTCGGTTAACCATTTGACTACTACAGTTAATCATGTATTAAAGCAGTAAATCACATAATCTAATACGTAATTTAAAAGTCAACGGAAGTCTACGGAGAGAGGTTTGACCTGATTCGGACGGGTTGTCACAAATTCCTTGGTTAGGGTTAGTATAATAATTATCAAAGTTGTTACCAGCCCTGGAAGTTTGTAGAGGGATTTGAGGTCCATATCCAGTATCTCTAATGACGGTTGGCTCAGTCATAGTCTCCACTTGCATGGGGATGAAGTCTCCCTCATGCATCTCCTGAGATGAACCTGGGAATGTGCCTGCAGAGACAGTAGGGTTAGAAAATAAGGATCCTTGAGGATCCTGAGCTGCTCGGAAGCGGCTTCGATATGGTTGGAATGGCTGAGATGAGGATCCCTGTGGCATCTGTGGAGTAGGCATTGCTGATTGCTGACTCCAAGGCTCATGTAGGTTTGCTGCCGCGAATTGTTGTGGTCGAGATACGGATTGATGCATCGAGACTGCTGGCACCCGATGGTTTAAAAACCCGGCTGGTTGCTGACTTGAGCATCTCGGCAGCTGCTGACTTCCATATTCGCTGTAGTAAGATTCTGGGGGTTGCTCAGAGTAGAACCCAGAGTATTCCAGATCCATCATCCTGGAAGTCTTCTGATGCTGAGTGCCTGAGGATCCTGCAGTGGTAACTGTTGCAATACCTGACTTTTGAACAGTAGAGGGATTTACTTTCAGTTTCGGCTGCTCCGATATTTCCGGAGAGTTGAACCCGAATGATTTTGGGATCAAAGGGCTGATTTCCTCTACTGGTTTCTTAGATTTCTTCAATTCCATGATCTCCTTCATCATTCTCTCGTTGGTTTTGGTTTGTTCATCCGCATGGGCCTTCATTTGCCTGATCAAAACATAGAGATCATTATTAGAAATAGTAGAGTCAGTGGACGTACCTTGAGATCCAGTAAAAGTGGGGTATTCCACTCCTTTAGCATTAGTATCAGCCACTTTCTTCAACATTGGGGGAAGACCAGCATTGACGATCGGTTTAGTGGATGAAACGGATTTCGAAGTAATCTTTTGTTGGCTCGACATTTTCAAGAATTGGTTATGGGAAGAAGATCAAGGCTTTTAGCTGAATTCAAACACCGTTTGCCCCACGGTGGGCGCCAAATTGTTTTGGTCAAAAACTGCCTAAGCAATTAGTTGATCAAACTTTGTATGTGAGGTAGCGTGTTTGATGTAAATAAGGATGAAAATGTAACTGCTAGAATAGACACGAGGATATAACGAGGGAAAATCCAAGTATCCTTGAGTATCCTCAAGGAGCCTGGCAAAAAACCTCGGGGGCCGGTTCAAAGTACCTGCCGCCTAAAACTTTTATATAATGAAAGTTCTGATTACAAAGTAAATGAGCTCGAATTCTAAGTGTTGCAGAGAATTGTAATCGAAAAGATTGTGTGTGTGTGTAAGCCTAGAGCTCTGTTTAAATACGAAATACATAGCAACTAATTTTCCTAAAAAATAGCAACTAAGTCCACGTTCGCCAACTAGCCGTTTGAATCCCAACTGACCCACGATTTTATTGATAGACCGAGTCTTTAGGACACGTGATGAATGACCAAGTCAACCTGCGAGTAACAAACAATAGAGAAGCAACCGTTAGTAAGTAAATATTATTCAGGATCCTTACCATGAAGTGCCTACGAGCTGATGCGAGCTGCTCATCGTCTCCTGAATTCTAGTACCAACACAACAGTCATAATTACTCATAGAATATCCTTGTGATACAACATGTTCATCAAATCTCCTGTACCACATTCTAGGAGACTGCTTTAAACCATATAAAGATCTCTTTAGGAGGCATACCTTATCACCATCTGTTTCAAACCCAGGAGGCTGTTTCATGTATATATTTTCATCAAGATTGCCATGTAGAAAGGCAGTCTTGACATCTAGCTGATGTAATTCATAGTTGTTAACAGCAGTGATAGATAACATTACTCTAATTGAGGTATGTTTTACCACTGGAGAGAACACCTCATTATAGTCTATACCAGCTCTTTGAGTAAAACCCTTTGCAACAAGTCTTGCCTTATACCTAGGCTCTTCTCCTGGAAATCCCTCCTTTATCTTATACAGCCATTTACAATCCACTAATTTATGAGCCTTAGGCTTATCTACTAATACCCAAGTATTATTCTTCAATAATGAACTCATTTCATCATTCATAGCCTCAACCCATTTAGCACTATTAGGTGAGTTAATAGCTTCATTATAAGATATAGGATCATGTATAACTTCTTGTTCTGCTATGTTGAAAACAAAAGCAGATAGGTCACCTTCATTTCTGAATCTAGCAGGTTTAACAACTTCCCTTCTAGTTCTGTGTTTAGCAATACTATAGGGAGAACTGTTATTACCTGTACCACTTGCTGCTTGTGAAGCATCTTCACTGTTATCATCATTTCTCCCTGGCTGCTCCACCTCAGTTTGATTACCATCAGATTTAAGGCCTGGTACTTCCACTTCCACACTATTCTTTACATGTAGATCTTTATAGTATGTGCCTTCTTGAAAAATGACATCCCTGCTAAGTAAGATCTTATGACTTCCCTCTTCACATCTCCACAATCTATACCCTTTCACTCCTGTGGGATAGCCAAGCATTATGCACTTTACTGCCCTTGGTTCAAGTTTGCCAGTATTGACATGTGCATAGCACATAGTCCCAAATACCCTTAGATGACTGTAATTGGGTTTTTCACCAGACCAGACCTCCATAGGAGTTTTCATTCCTATGGCTGAGGATGGAGATCTATTTATCAAATAGGTTGCTGTTTGTAAAGCTTCTGCCCAGAATACTTTAGGCATACCTGCACTTAAGAGTAGACACCTTACTTTATCCAAAAGTGTTCTATTCATCCTTTCTACCAACCCATTTTGCTGTGGGTTACCAGGAACTGTTAAATGCCTCAGTATACCATGCTTTCTACAAAATTTATCAAATAAATGATTGCAGAATTCTAACCCATTGTCAGTTCTGAGTTTCTTTACCTTTCTTTCACTCTGATTTTCTACTAAAGCTTTCCATTCTTTGAACTTTAAGAAAGCTTCATCCTTACTCTTTAACAGGTAAGTCCAGACCCTTCTTGAGTGATCATCTATTAGTGACAGAAATTATTTAGCTCCACCTGCAGATGAAGTCCTTGCAGGCCCCCACAAATCTGCATGTATATAATCCAATTTACCTTGAGTTAAGTGTTTACTCCTACTGAACTTTACCTTGTGAGACTTACCAAGAACACAATGTTCACAAAATTTGTGTTCACAGCTCTTAAGGTCACCCAACACTTGAGATTTGTTTAACTCCTTTAGCCCTTGAATGCTAATGTGTCCCATTCTTTTATGCCATAACATTGCCTGAGACTCCACATTATCTTCTACACTGGCAGCTATATCATTCTGTACCATACCATCAAGAAAGTATATTTGATTGTTCTTTCTAGTGCCACTTAGTAAGACCATATTACCCTTTAACACCTTGGCCTTACCATCTTTCAGACTCACATGACAGCCCTCATTTTCCAATGTACCAAGTGAAATAAGATTTCTTTTTAACTCAGGGATATATCTAACCTGATGTAGTTCAAACATCACTCCATTTTTCATTTTAAGGGTAATTTTTCCAATGCCTTTGATATGACATTCTCTATCATCACCCATCATAACTGGTCCCATGTCTTTTATGACAAGATCATGGAAGAACTCCTTATGTGGTGACATATGATAGCTACAACCAGAGTCCATAACCCATTCAGTGCCAACCCTTGTACTTGTAACAACTAGCACATCAGAACTATCATACCCCTCAGTTGACCCCTCTGGAGAACTAGCCTGATTTGTCTTTGGTTTATTGAACTCTGATTTCCTTTTTCTCCACTCTGGACAATCCCTTTTAAAATGGCTTTCAGATTGACACACAAAACACCTTCTCTTAGTTCTTGATTTTGATCTACTACTTGGTTTCTTGCCTTTAAAATTTCTTGACTCAGGCCTACCTCTAGCAATCAGAACTTCTGAGTTTTCATCCTTAATCTCACTGTTTCTCTTCTGTAACTCCTTTGAATTTAATGCAGCAAACACTTCATCTAAAGTCAGTGTTTCTTTGCCAAACATCATTGTGTCAACAAAGTGCTCATAGACACTTGGTAATGAAGACAAGAACATGATGGCCTTGTCTTCATCACTCACAGTTACATCAAGATTTTCTAAATCTAACACACATCTCATAAACTCATCTATGTGTGCATTCATTGTAACACCAGAATTCATACGAAATGTATACAACCTCTTCTTCATATAAAGTCTATTTGCTAATGACTTTGTCATATATAGGCTTTCTAATTTTAGCCACATACCTGCTGCACTTGTTTCTTTGGCTACCTCTCGAAGAACTCTATCACCGAGACTCAGGATCATGGCACTATGAGCCTTAGCCAGCATCTCCTTCTTATCTTTCTCGTCAATGTCTGCAGCCATGTTTGCTTCCCCCTTCAATGCTTCATCGACGCCCTGATGAACCAAGATCGCTTTCATTTTTAACCTCCAAAGGTTAAAATCATTCTGACCATCGAATTTCTCGATATCGAACTTTGTTGATGATCCTACCATTCTTTAATCGCAAATCGAACACCAGACTTGCCCCAATTTCTTCGAATTCGAGCCGATGGCTCTGATACCAATTGTGAACAATAATGCAATAATCAATCAAAGAACATGAGATCAAAAGAATGGAATTTACAACACAAATGATTCGGATCTCTTATTGAAATGAAATCAAACATGAAATTGAAAGATTACAAGAATTTGAGAGAGAATTCAAAAATGAACAAGCTACCTAATCTGAGCGGTAAACTAAGCTTATATGCTGTTAACAACGATTAACCAAACTAGTTATGAAACTGACAAAACTGGCCCCTGAAACTTTCACCTCTAACTTTCACCAACTTGTCAATTTTAACCCGAAACTTTGTGTTGTACTCTAAAGTTAATCAACAAGTATTGATTCAAACTAGTAACATGTAACTACTGCAATAACAC
>JBCNJP010000019.1:15861989-15905005 GCA_039602395.1 Deinandra increscens subsp. villosa | reverse complement strand
CAAATATTTATACAACCCATAACGAAACGTCACAAGATATATAATAACAATGCGAACAAAGACAGACACGCCGTAAAATGATTTATAGCAATTTATAATCACATATTATAGTACATTTTTTAAAATGTCATTTTCTAAGTTTTTAAATGCATAATGTACAATGTTCTTTAAGTATGATTTAAGAAAAAGTTTGGACTTTTGAAGGAAATATATGCAAATGCCCTCACTAGATTCTCTTGACCACTTAAGAGTACATCCACATGTCTTATTCTTATTCTCATTGAGTGTCGGATGTGAATATAAGAAATTTGTCTGGTCAAAGGAGATGGTGAGACCTTTGAAACAAACAGTCGTTGCTTGTCATCAGAGAAAACGAAAGATCCATGGTTGTTCTTAAAAAACAATGATAAAGTTACTAGAAACTCCACATATACGTCAATATCATGTTGACCAACGGAAACAGTAGTTTGTCATCAGACTATCCGAGAAAGTGGAAGATACGGACTTTTCTTAACCATGAGAATGTTATCAGAAAAGAAAAAAGAACTCCAGGATCCTATAATATTATGTTAACCGACAGGGTTAGGTAAATCACAGCATCTTATCATCTTATGATAAAAAAAAATAATAACTATCTCTCTTCTAGAAGTGGTATATTCTATTAAAAAATCCTACAATATACAGATTTAACGGATTAGTCGTTAAGAATAGATTAGGTTAGGTTGTTTTTCACCAAAGACAATAGAACATTCACGTTTTGTTTTCCGCCAGAGAAGAGCAGAGGTCATGTTCATGACAAAATGCGCATAATTCACAAGTAAAATGACAACGTTTTTGCATTCACTTATATTAATTGTGCCGTAAGATTGAAGTTTGGTAAATGATACATATAAGAATAGCGAATCTATCTGAACGTAACTACTGATTTTACGGCATATATTGGCAACGGTACGGAATAAAACACATCCAGCAGATAATAACACAAGTCTTACTGCAAAATAAACACTTGATACAGAAGCCAAAAAAGAACCAGTCCCTCATATGACAATTAAATATTGATGCGACATGGAATCACCCTCTTAGTACTTGGACCGGCTTCTCACCCTGCAAAATTTTCCTATATAACTTGAAAAATATAGCTTCTTTTGAACAAAACTATACAAAAGAAACAGCATGGTTGCTACCTTGGAGAGCGTGAGTGAGAGATGGACCGAGAACGAGCCCGCACAGGGGTCACAGACCGGGACCTCGACCGGGACCGAGAGTGGTATCTTCTAGAACTTCTGCCCCTGCTTGGACTTCTACTGCGCCTATATCGTCTGGAAACTTAGACATGTCTTATATGAGAGCCTAGCTAGTTTTACATAATAGCTAGGTTAACTTTTATAAAAGGAAGAGTTGGCAACTCTCGCCAATTTACTTTAGCTCGGTTTGGGCAATTTTTTAAAAAATCTAGCTATTATTGGAACAGGATAAACTGGGCTGCACGGGTCATCATAGACCTCCTAAATAGTTCTATTCACTGATTCAAGTTATTATTGTAATAGAATTGTTTTCTATCCTAATTTATGCACTAGCTACTTATATTTTTCAAAAGAGTAGAAGACAAATAAAACTGTTCAAATCACCCCAACATATTTTGACCCATAAATGAAAACCACAGTAAGATACCAACCTTGGAGGTGAGCGACTGAAACTTCTGCTTCGGCTACGATGCCTGTATCTACTTAGTCGGTTAGTTTCAGCAAGTTTCTCAAGCCTCTGCTTCTCCTGTTCTCTTTTCTTAGCCATTTCAGCAGCCGTATCTTTCTTGACTGTAAAAAAACATGTAAATCATCACAACATAAACATTACCAAAAATCATGCCAAATTTGCAGCATCATGTTGCTAATAAATTAACATTGACAGACAACAAAATCAACAAAAAGGATTTAAAAAAATATATACTTTGCTTATTTAGCTGTTTGCTCATAATCCGCTTAAGTCGCTCCTGAGGTGTTTCTTTTTTCTCCTTCTGTTGCTTAGCAAGGCTTCCGCTACCAGAAGGCTTGCTTAATTTTGCTAATCCTGAGGAAGATCTGCCAATATATAACAAAGAATATAAAAATGTTATGTACTGTAAACTTTTAAGCTAAAAACAGGAAAAGAAAGTACCCGGGGGTTGGTTTTGACAATTTGGTAACCCTTTCACTGTCAACAGACACACCAGATGCAGGATCAATATGCAAGGCTTCAAGAATTTGACCAGATGATGGCCTGCAGAGAAGAAGCTTTAGAGGAAGATCGTTCACATTCTGACCACCTAAAGTCTAAACTACATAAGAGACTGCTATAAAAAAGTGAATGAATGAGCTTATTATGAAAGGGGTGAGATAAGCTGCAGCAGAGAAAGACTGTCGAATCAATGTAGCTATGCAATAATTAGTAAAAATGCTCCGACCGGTTCAATGCACCAACATGGGATGGAGGAGATGATGGTGGAGTGTATCCCGCAAGCTTTGGTCCATCATCATTCTGTGAGCCCCCAAATTCTGTGATGTATTCTATTTTTGGTGCCCTTGGATTACTCCGGTGACTATCGTCAGAATTACCACGACCATGACGCCTTGAATTTGTTGGAGAGTATGATCGTGATCTTGATCTGAAAGTCAATATGTTAGCTATTATTTTAAGGTTCCTATAAACTATAATAAGTTGCTTTCAGTACTAAAAATAATTCCAGACATTCACCTTCTAGAGCGTGAATAAGCTTCGTATGTGGGACTTCTTCTAGACTCTCTGCAAACATAATGAAAGCAGTCATGGTTTGACTATTAGACAGCATCATGTTGCAACATAGTCCCACTTAAAAAAAAAGTATCTTCTAGCAGATTTTATGGTAAAGCATGTACCGGTATGGATCATGATGAAGCACTCGACTTCCAGAAACACGTGCTGATTCCCTCTCTCTTTCCCTTTCTATTTGGGAAGCTTTTCTTCTTTCTTTACGACTCAACTTCCTCTGTAGTTCAAATGGAAAATTTAAGCGAAAACCAAGTGTTTGTATTAAAAGACTAATTTCAGGTTAGAATGTATTGATTGGTGCATACAATTGCAGGATCTCCCTTCACAATTTCTTTTTGTCTCCTTTCTTCTTCCTTGGCTCTTTTATCCATGTACACAAGCCACCCGTACCTCTTCACTCCAAATTCTTTAGCAATTATATCCATTCCTTCATCATTGCTATCATCACTGTTGAAATCCTCTTCATCCACATCATCATCATCGTCCTCATCATCATCTGAATCTTGATTTTCGTCTTTCCCGTCCCCATCATAGGAGAACCCCACTTGTGAATATGAACCTTTATTTGCTGGAGCTTGAGCTGTTTGAGACCTATCACATATATAAAAACTAAATCAAGTGAAAACAAAGATATAAAATCCAAACTTGAAATTATCCCTTGTTAAAGATTATTTAAACATATTTAAAGAAAGATGAGAACCTATCAAATCCAAGTAAGGCAGCAGTTTTAGCCTCCATTTCTTGGTTAACATGATGTAGACCTTCCTCATCGCTAACTGTTAATAGACAACAGTGGCTTGTAAAATATGCATTGAAATAAGATATAATACCACCTTATAGCAATGACTCGTAAGAGTTTGCCAGGTCATTCTTGCAGATTGCCTTGTCACTAACAGTAGATGTCTAAGATGACAATAACTTTTTAAAGTGAATAATTTAAAACATGATCATCAAACTGAAAGAAGTACCGACATCCTCTACGTCGATGCTTAATTAAATCCCGGTAACGCTCAAAACTAACAAACTCTTCTAATTCTTCCTCTTCTTCAGTCTTCTCAATGACACGAAAACGTCTAGAATCAGGATCTCTTATAAAATCAAGAAGAGCACGGCCATCAAATCTACAAAATCAAAATAATAAACACATAACAGGTTCAATGAACCTTCACAAACTGTCAAAAATTTAAGAAAGAAAGGATCAGAAATTCAGTACCTGTCTATCATGATGTCCTGTTTCCCGTTCCATGGAATCCTGATACATAGTAGTAAAAGGTTCATGATTTCAAGGAAACATAGAAACTAATTTCCACAATGAAATTAAAATGGCTGAATCAGCTCAGATAAGAAGCCATATAACTACGTTCATATAAACTCCACAACAGTCGATAATCCCGGTTCAGGGATTGAAATTTTCTGATAGAAGCTAGTATAAGCACTCACAATAACAACAAAGAGTAATTTTTGTGTAGCAACCAAATGAAAACATGAAGAAAGATTGGCATTTGTTGCATGCCCAATTTTAGTAAACATGCAATAGGGTAACGAAATGGCATAATAACAATGGACATAAATGATAGCTTATAGTATGGTTAATCGAAGTAGGGTAACGAAATGGCATAATAACAGTGGATATTAACTATGACTTTGTTCTAGTAATTTAAACAATCAGTCAGATTACGTCATCATAATATCATATCACTCCATGTTCCCCTATCCTCCCCTCTGTTTTCAACCTAAAGTTCCTAGGGCTCTCGAATTGGAAATACAAAATAAATTCAGGATACAGGCTAATCTGAGTGTAATTACAATTGCTAAGACACCTACCTAAACTAGAATAAACAGCGTCAACAATGAAGAGCAAAATAACGAATAAAAAATCAACAGAAGGCTCCATATGATATCACGATAAGGAAGAAACATACAATCCTTGTTGATCTTCGGTGGCTTGATAGAGGCCATCGTCACGATACATGCGGCAGCGAGAGCCTGAGACCTGTATGGCTTGTTGTGGATCACCGCGCCGCTTGGCTAGATACACGGCGCGCCTCTGCGCCCTCTTCCGGGCGGCGTCCATCATATCATGGACCTTCCTTTCCGATCGACGAGCTTCGTGCCACATCGTCTCTCGTTCTCGATTGATCGATTCAATTCCAGATAGACGAAGACTGTAGGCGAATGAAAACCTAATTCCCAAAACGCTGAATAAAATATAAAGGTTATGAAAGAAACTAGAGATACAATAAATAAGATAATTGTCTAAGCTTGGGTTGAAACCTACGGGTTTCAACGAAGGTTCCATGTGGGCCTGCTAGACAGTCGCATGGTTTTCCCGGGGAACGTCCATATGCCCCACACGACCCCAGCTGAGGTACGGTTAGGACACTCATGTCTGGCTGTCTGTGGGTGGACCCTCATCTCCTCCTCTACGGAGGTAGGATAGGTGCGCGATGTCCTAACCCATCGTGACCAAAACATCGTCGTTCCAAAAAAAAAAACTGGTGAATTACAAATTTGGTCCTTCAAGTTTTGTCTATTTTTTAAATTTTGTTCTTAAAATGAGATAACAAAAATTACTTTCATTTATGTTCTTGCTTTTTTAATAATTTACGTCATTTTCTTTAACGAACATTTATTTTGACAATTAAATCCAATCATGTGTATTGCATGCATATAAGAGTATAACTATCATTTTACCTTTTGGTGATCGACTATGTAAATTTATATATCTATATTAAAATCTTTTCTTTAGATCTATCTTACCTTAGGCTCAGCTGACCACCAACACTAGTGGCCCTAGTCACCATCGCCGATGGCCTTAACACCACCAACGCCGTTCTTACCTCATGTTTCTTCCATGGGGGCAAAACCCTAAACAAAGTCAATTATTTAGATGGTGAAGATTTTCAAATGCATAAAAAATTTAAAAGTGAAAATCAACATAACACTCGCAAATTCGTACACAAAATTTTCACCATATCAAAACCTGTTTCAAGGCTTTCTAATTTAACAAATCTTGTGTTCTTCCCCCTTTTGTAACGAGCATAGTCTCACACTCTCACAGGTGTTCGGAATCCACCACATGTAACTGGTAAACCACTGATTTCTAAAATTAGAACATTTTTTTTACGAACCACAAATCAATAAATAACCACCAATGCAACAGTTAGTCGCTTATAATTTGAAACATCATTCATGGTTTTGATTGCAGAAACCTGAATTCGGGCCTAAAATCAATCAAAATTTGAAAATTTAAAAATTATCATAAGTTGACGCGGGAAATGTACTCCAGCAATGAACCATTACAATGGCTCGTTATTAATCACTACAAGTCTTTTTAATGTGATGGGTTTTTCATTATGTTGTTCAAATGATAGATTGTTATTGTGACCCTTTCAATGGACTCCACCAATGAACCATTACACTGGTCGTTATTAATTACCCACAATATGAATTGTAACAATTAAATTGTTTGAACCCCAAAAGTTTTGAGTCAGTATTCGGTGAGATGGATTCAAAGGTATTCTTCACTGGCTTTTAAATCTGGGTTTATCAACAATTGGAGCTTTAACTCCAATGGATGAGTCAATAAGACATGCACATGTAGTAACGCGTTAAGGCTTAAACATGGCAGAGATTGTTGCCCTGCAAAGACCCCCCGACATGAGAATTAATGGGTATACCATGTCAGAGAATATGACATATAGAGTGCGAGGGTGGGAGAGCTTAGAGAGAGAAAGTACATTGGTTGTTCGTGTGTATAGTTTGAGAGAATTAGGGTTTACACACCTGACGTAGGCGTGTAGAGTTTCTAGGAGCCATTCTCCTTTCATGTTGTATCATAATTAGTTGAGGGTGTATCTTTTACAAACGTGTGACACCTATCATAACCGTTTCTTGATCCCCACCTTGGAGAGGACCTACTAAGGCCCAAATGGTGATCTACACTTGATCCATTTAGGAGTATCATCTTCATAAACCATCATAACCATCTTTAAAGAGACAACTTGATGGTAAAAATGTAGTTTCCCAACCAAAAGGTTTTAGATTCAAATACTATAAATTATATGTATGATAATTTTAACTATCACCACCCTTCAATTATATTATATATACCATCTTGTATAATTATTGGTTTAAAGTATGAAGTATCATTATTTCCTTCAAGTTTGACCTTATTATTTCCATTGGTAGAGTGGCTGAAACGAACGATAAAGAATATAATGAGTTGCACTTAATTCTTGGAGAGTTGTAATCGATCACGAAAGGCCTGACTTCTCAAGAGTCGAGACGTGCATATTTTTTATTTATGCCTTTTTTATCTCTATTTGCCACTTTACCAGCTCTCAAACTATTATTAGTAGTTTTATTTAAAAAGGTTAATTTTTACCGACATGACAAGTGAATAAAAGTAATTAGTTAACCGGCCAAATATCTTTTTTCTTTGTTTAATCTTGGCCACATGTAAAGAGTCAACACGCTACAAATCTTTGTAAAATAAAATAATTCCATCAATTAGTTAGTTGGTCTCACAAGTACGTTTATGAAGCCACTTTTTTCGGGCCACGGTCAATATTTCTACTTTATAATACAGATTAGTCGTGTCAACTGCATTTGGACGTGAGGTAATCGTTCCAGATTTTCAACGATCTTTTTTTCTAACAATATATCAATCTAACATACTCGACTTGAACTCCAATTTATAGAAAGGATTATCATTTACTTGAGATATCTTTATTTTAAATGTCCTTTTATACAACAAAAAAGGAAAAAAAGGAGAAAAAAACACTAATTGTCTAATGGGTTATACCGAGAGCTTTAAACACAAAACTTCTTTTTATAAATTTATTGATAAAAAAAGATACACATTATGACTTAGATTAGTATACTTTAATAATTAATTAGCAATAATACAAAGAAACTATTTTTCTTAAGCGGTTTTGTCTAGAGTCTGATGAAGGCATCACTAGCATGCAATTGGCCTCTTGGCTTAATGGTATGAAGAATGAGGGTTAGAGCTTGAGGCATTTGAGATCACATGCATGTTCTATCTTGACTCTGAGGGGTTTTCTCACAGTTGTGGGTTTTCTTCTGGACTTGTAAAATGAAGGTGGTGTGCCTAGTGTACGAGTTTCCCTTCGAGGACGTGCCAACCTGTCATTAAAAAATTTACGATTATAAATAGAAAACCAAGAGAACAGTAAAGTGTTTCCGTTTTGCCACGTGGCGGTCCATGGTGGATGCCATATATTGTAATTTTATTTTATTTTTTCTTTTTATTAAATCACAACAAATTTAGCAAATGAGTTGATGATGTAATAGATATAGTCGTGTATCATAACTTTAGGTCTTAGGCTCAGTACTTTATATTTGTGAACACAACATATATTATGTTTATTAATTTAACTAAATAAATAAAAGTTTTCTATTCATGATTATTATTTGTTAAATGACTCATCAATCAAACGGTTCATGAAAAGTTTACTACATGCTATGCTCGTTTACAAAATTACATATGAGGGGCATTGATATTTCAAAGGAAAGGAAGAAAGATTTCAGGGATTAAAATAGATCCAATATGAGGTCCACACTCCACAGCTCTCCACATAATCTAATTTAACAACAAAAAAATTAAGGACAACATTAATGACTGAAATAATTATATAAATTACATGTCATATAACATGATATATTAAAAAGATTTTTTTAGGTAAAAGGGTTAAAGTATCAAATTTCTAGAGCACACGGATGTAATTTAGTCTAAAGTTGATTTTATGCTTGATTTTTCAACTCATAAAGCTTAGATTTTATTAATTCCGATGAAATTATATTTAATACTTCATAATAGATATTTTTTTACAACAAACTACATTACTTCTAATTTACTTCAACTAAACTACATCAAATCCGTCTTCAACGAGCCTCAAACCCTTAATATCACGTAAAACAACACCTTAATAAATATTCTTTTAGCAACAAACTATCCTACTCCTGATTTACTCCAAGTAAATCACATTAAATCATAGAGCTTGAACCTTAAGCTCAAAACTCAAAATAAACACCTTAAATCCAATTGCAAGGTGAATTTAACCGGCCCCCCACCCGGTTTGTGCTTTTATTGATCAATGTTTGGGCCTGTAATCAACCTCCTGGGCCCAGCCACAATAAAAAAGACGTCACTATCCTACTACACGGGTCCTCATTTGAAAACTCGTGCTCCACTCCTTTATAAACTTTAAACTCCCACTATGCAAATTTGCATTTCACAACCCCTAAATTACGCTCCCAATTCAAACTCCGCCGGGTTCCCCGCCCTAACGGGTTTGGGCAGCCATGCCTCCGCCTTACACCGCCACACGGCCACCGTCTCCTCCGCCTACTCACCCTCCATGTTCCGCCCTCTACACGCAAAAATCCTGGTCCCCGGACGTACACCGGGACGAGCAATGGATCCGACGAAAAGGCAAACACAAACACCGGAGGAGCAAGAGCGTGACCGATGAAGATATCGATGAACTCAAGGCTTGTATAGAGCTAGGGTTTGGATTCGAAGATTCTCCGAAATCGGATGATCGTCTCTCCGATACCTTACCCGCGCTAGGCTTCTACCACGCCGTCAACAAGCAGTACTTTGACACGATCTCGAAATCGTCTTCAATGTCATCGTCTTCTTCTTCCTCGTTGGCTTCTTCGTATAACGCTGTCTCTGAGCCCGATCTGTCGTCTCCGGCACGCAGCCCCCACGCAATATTCGGTCGCGGTAATTCCTCTTTGATAGATTGATTTCACTCTAACCATCCGATTCGAAGTAATCAGTGGCAAAGCTTAACCTAAAATTTTGTAGGGGTGATATACTCAAAGGGGTGACTCTAATATATGTAAATTTTTTAAAAAATATCTCTAAAATTAGTATTACTGGACGAAAAAACCACACGGCGATCAACTAAGCCACGCCAATTACGCAGTTGATCTTTAATCCGATTTAAAAAATTGACATTCTAACATTTTTCGGTTCGATTTTACTTTCCGTTACTTATTATTACATTATGTTTATAAGGAAATACTGAAATAGAAGAGAAATGGACAAGAAGTTGTGTCGCTAAACCTTTTTGATTTGTTATAGGTGATAATCCGCAAACGATGAAGACAAGGTTGAGACAATGGGCACAGGTTGTTGCGTGTTCAGTGCGCCAATCATCATCATCGTCCTCATCGTCATCATCATCAAAATGAACACAAGATGTCGAGGATCGATGATTGGAATCCAGCCATGATTAGATGACAAAAATAGAGGCACAACCAATGCATAGTTGACGGATTGAAAATGGATAAAAATGTGATGATAGGAATGTATCTCTAATTGGGCACCACGCACATGCGTTGTTCCTTAGATGTTTGGTGTTTGACGTTTGCTTTTGAATCATGGTACGAGTTAACTTTCGGTTTGGTTTTAGCTTTTCTTTATTTATTTACTTGTTGAGTGCTATCGTCTTTAATTTAAGGGATTTCTTGTCCCCCAACTTTATGTAATCCCGTGACATATATAAAATTAAATTTCATGAATTTGTTTGTTGTTTTACGAGTGACTCGACTTGAAAATACACATTTTAAGGCTTTTATTAGGTGTTTTTCACTTTTTTGTGTTGTTTGAATTCCTAGATTATTATAAAAATATGATGAGTATGATTTTATTATTATAAAAAATATTTAAAGAGTTAGTTATTGATTGACTAAAAAACAAATGCGGTTTCAGTAGGATCGTTACGTTTGTGAAACGTAAAATACATTTAAAATAATGATTACAACTTTATTAGGTTTTAAATATATGCAAGAAAACGCATTTTATTTTAGGACGGCAAGGAATGCCAAATTTGATTTTCGAATAAGGGATTGATTAAAAATTAAACAAAGATGGTAGTCGTGTATGAAAATGGACCGCCAAAGTCGACTTTCATTTTCAAACGTTGTTTCACATCATGTGGAAAAGTTTGTTAATGTGGATTCTGTCATCAATCAAAAAAATAAAATTTGTGAAAACCCGTATAAATAACTTCTAATCTACTTATTTTGACTCCTGTCTTCACCCGTTAATAAGAACCTGGTTGGGAACTATTATGCACCGCCAATTTTGAACCGCTTTAGTTTTACTTTTTTACCGTGAACCGGGTTTTTATAGATTAATGTAGACTAAAGATAATCTTTTGTGAACGGTCATATAGTTAGTTTTTACTTGTCTGATCACAATACTTTTCTAGCTGTCACATGATCGTGTGTTATGTTAAGTTTTAGTGTGTGCAAACCCGAACGCTTATCGTGTAATAAGAAAGTGATCACTGCATGAATTTTAACCGTTTTACATGAATTATAATATTATAGATTTATACGTGTAAATATTAATTATGCTTTTAAATATTAGTTATTCATATAACTTAACAATTCGTCGCATGATTGTATGTTATGTTATGCATAGGAGTCATGATAATTACGTACGTTTATCACAAATAATATCACTAATGAGTCGTTGAGTCAACTTGGTCAATTGTGTCATCTTATTTTTTTGAGTTCATTTGCCCTATTTGTTCGTTAAGGCAATCTTCAGGGTTAACCGTCTCATTTCGTGGTGTCATTCATTCGTTCATATCTCCAGTTCCAGGTGAGTATTTATAGCCCATTTTCTTTTATTGTTCTGGGGTGCAATATGTACACTATATCAATCTCAAATTCTTTATTCTTTACTCTAAAATTTCATGCGAACTATATGACTATTATGTGTGTTCTGGTATGTTAAACTTGTGTGGACTATTGTTGTTGTGGGATGAATCTCTATTTCAATTTCAATGTGTAATTATTAACACACCAAGCCATGGTTACAGTAATAGATCTACTGGTTTGACAACCGACCTAACCTGCCTGGTAATTGGCGTCGGTGATTGGAACCCTAGTTGTTAAGGGTTTCATTACGCTCTTATATTATGTGCTATATTTCATTACTCGTTTATAATACTTACGAACTATCACTTAACTCATGGATCACATGTTTTAGTCTAGTATGGCATACAAACCAATGTAACTCACTAACTATTCGTAGTTGACCTTTATGTTGTACATGTTGCAGGATATTTTGTTTGTCGGTGATAAACTTGTTGATGACACTTAGGACGCATGTGGACATAGTGTAACCAATATTATGCAAAAAACTAAAAACCAAGAAAAAAAATTAATTTTTGAAAAACTTTTTTATATGTTTCTTTCACGATTTTAAGAATACTGGAAAAAGAAAAAACTTTAAAAACATTTTCGAGTTTTTTTTAAATAAAATAAAATTTGGATTTTAGCTTAAAATTAATAATACACTATGCAACAATAATATAAAATTGGTTTATGAATGTTAATTCTTTATTTTTTACATTATTCGCATAAACCACGTTTATATATAAGTTAAGTTTCTTCTTTTTAAATAGTTTTAATTATAATGCATTATGCAATCTTATTAGTACTATTGGCTATTGCATGTTGCACTAATAAAAAATCACTAAACTTTTTATTTTTAAATTTTTTTTCCCATAAATAAAGCTAATAAAATTATAGACATTTTGGTAAAATTATTTTTAAAAATTATTAATATATGAAGAAGTTACAGAGAAAAAATGTTGATTTTTTGATTTTTTGGATAATTGTTGATTTTTTGTAGATCTTTTCCCTCCAATACAAATCGTTGTTCGGTAGTCAAGATGCATAAATATGTTCGATTAGAGTTATAAACACAAGAGATGATAAAACCATAAATATTTTGAAACAAACGTGATTAATTTTGAATAAAACTTATATTTCATTAGAAGACACCTTTATTTCTTAAGTTAACAGGTACATGTTAACAAAATATAAAGTTAATTAACGATAAAATATTAAAAAAAATAATAAAACAAGAAAACTATTTGTTGTTGGTGTGGAGAATTTCACAACCCCTCCTTCATGTGTGAGACGTGTGACTTTTGACCATTTGAGCTTCACGACCACTTCTAGTCTTCTACACATTTAGACCCCACCGTCATAGAGAAAACCGAAGAAGAGTGTAATTACGAGTGGGGCTGTGTATGGGTCGATTTATGTCGGGTTTTGGCTAAACCGAACCCAAAACCAAAAATTCGGTTTTTGATTTTGAAATCGGTTTGATTTCGACTTTTTCAATTTCGGTCTTCTTAATGGATTCGGTTCAGTTTTGATTTTCTTGATAGATTCGGTTTGGTTTCAATATGGTTAAAACCAACCCATGAGTTTTTAAGGTTTCGGTTCGGTTGATTTTGTTTTTTTTGCAAAGTAGAGAAAAATGATATTTTGAATTTTTCTTTTAACAAAATATTTTCTCTCCGTGTCAGGAAATTATAATTTAGGGGTGGTGGTCGGTTTTATCTTCGTGTTTCGGGTTAAACGGGTCGGCTTTTTTAGTTATTCATAGTTGGAATCGGGTTTCGGGTAACATGTTGGGATATATGGGTTTCGGGTTCAATAAGAATTACATCAAAATATATGAAAAATAAACTTTAGGATGTAAATCAATTCTTTTTCTCAGTTACATACTAGAACACAATTTAATTATATCACTCTATATTATTTTATATTCAGGCTATATAAATTTAAATCTATTCACATTGGATGGCCATTTGAATTCAGCTATTTTAATATCTTAATTGAAAAGTCTATATTATCACTAAAATGTTCTTAATCTAGTAGTATCTTTAATTAAGGCGCTAAATGTCATACCGAAAGCATGTAGATTTTATTTCACACTATTTGTAGTGTTTAATCAGCATTCAATGTCCAAAAAACAACCTAATTTGAACACCTTAGATTGATATTTCAAGTCAATGAAAACAAACAGCCTTATATCTTATAATAAACATGGTTTAATCAGTGGCACAATTTTATGTGCCCATTGATCGACATTTCTCGTAATTTAGAATTAAAAAATTACATTAAATTAATTTTTTTCCATACAAAAATTATCCTATTTTTTTTATAATACCACAACTTGATTCATCATATCTCTTTTATTTCTCAACGGAAATTCGATCCGTAAATTGATTTGGATTCGTGACAGAAAACCTAACAAAACTAGACCCATATTGCTTAGGTTTTGATCAACGAATGATGATGAACGAATTATAAAACAAAGTCGCGATTTTTTTAACCCATCATTAAAGAACTTGAACTCCAACTCGATTATTCGTTAAATAATACTCAAAGTTTATTGAATATTTATCGGTTCTCTAGCTTTTGTATTATTCAGTTCAATTTTTCTTTTCAATTTAGGTTCATATTTTATTTCGTATAATTCTTTTTATATCATAACCTCGGGTATTTACCCGGGTCACTGACTAGTATATTATTGAAGATAATTACAATTCAATAATACATATACGCATGTTTAAAGAAGGAAAATTGTATGAATTGGAAATAAAATATAAGAAGAAAAAATAAAATGAATAGAGAATAATCAAGTAAGGATTTAAAAATTGAAATATCTACCAAGGATTTGAAATTATATACCGGTAATTAGTAATTGGGTTATTCGGGTTGACCCGAAATACCCTAAACATAATCTTATTACCGACCCATTTATATAATTCGGGTTCAGGTTTAAGTGTAATTCGGGTTTAGATGATTCGGGTCGAGTGGGTTCGATAATCGGGTTTCGGATAAAAAACAACACCCCTACTATAATGAGTATAATCTACTACTCTTTTAAATCACATAAATTTGACGTTTGAACGATCACTTCATAGTGCTCTCGGGGCCCGGGACCACGCCCTCGCTTTATAAACTCCGGTTTTCTAGCAACATTGAGGAGATTAGCAAGCAATAATGTCTGTCATTATCGGTCACGTATCTCCCTTTTCCGTCTTCTACTCATCTCCTAAACTTCTTCCTAATGCTGCTTCTTGCTCGATAGCTCGCCGCTCCTGCTACGCCTCAAAATCAAACTCGTGCTCCGCCTCAAAATCAAACTCGCTATCACCGCCTGGTGATCAGATGGGCTTTATGGACTTCCCCTACGTCTCGGCTTCGCACAGAGATCTTATGATAGATTTAGCATCCACCCTCGAAACTCGCCTCGATTCCTTCCTTAATCCCTGTGCTCTCCCGCCAGATGTCCAGTCGTATAAAAATGAAACCGGAACTTCTCATGCCGCTCTCCATCTCCGATCCGGCCTCCACTCCTCTCCGGTACTACTTACTTACTTTCCAACTCCTTCCCTAATTTAATCTAATCAATGTGCGTATGTATTTGATGTGCGACTTTAATTCGGAGTTGCATGTTTTTTATGCTTGAATGAACTTAGGGAGGGTTCTTACTTCTTATCCCTTATCTAAAATGAAGCATATATATATATACTAGCGGTTGCTCGAGCGATACAACAGGAAACACAACACACTAATACTAATACAGACACTGATAAACCGTTGACCAACTAATTAGGACTACATTATACGGAAATTAGCATGGTTCTTGACTCTTTATGGACCCCCTAAAGAGTAGATATGTGGTAACCATTTTAGTGATTTATTATGATTAAAGTTGATTACAGATTTTGTTACTTTCATTTATGAGTAATTAACGTGGTGATGGTAATTTACATATATATATATATATATATATATATATATATATATATATATATATATTGTAAAAGCTCTTAAAATTTGAAGTAAAATACATTTTTGTCTATTTTTATATGTATTATAATATAGTATAGATATAATTATATAAACGCTTAATTTCGAGATCAAGTCTGGTTTAATTAGATGATTTATTTTTGTCTAACTTTAGAAGTGATAAACATAAAACCAATAAGAAGATCAATGAAGTAAGGGGAAAAAAATTGGAAAAAGACGAAAATAGCCCTTGATCAAGTTTGGGACGGAAATAGCCCCATGAAATTTTTTCTCAATTTTTAGCCATACCTTAACGGTCGCTAACGACCTCCATTTAAACCAAAAACGACCGTTCCTGATAACCAACCACGGTGCGACATGTGTCCACCACGGTCGTTAATACGTTGGAAAGGTCGTCGACGACCGTCGTTTTCCGTCAGACGACCGTCGACTACGTGTGTGGTCGCCAACGACCACGGTCGTTTGACAGAAAACGACGGTCGTCGACGACCTTTCCAACGTATTAACGACCGTGGTGGACACATGTCGCACAGTGGTTGGTCATCAGGAACGGTCGTTTTTGGTTTAAATGGAGGTCGTTAGCGACCGTTAAGGTATGGCTAAAAATTAAGAAAAAATTTCATGGGGCTATTTTCGTCCCAAACTTTATCAAATGAGCTATTTTCGTCTTTTTCAAAAAAAAAAAACCAATCGTGCATGTACTTGAGAAAAGTAGACACGACGCCATGTGGAATGGAAGAAGAAAACAACCATACAGTACTAAACATAAATGAGATCGCCCTAACTATCGACTTCTACCGCTAGTAACAACTAAGTAAACATCCAAGAGCCGTTTAAAAAAAAAAAAAAAAAAAAAAGTAAACATCCAAGATACTGAAAACAGTCAAACACATGGCTAGTTTACATGGACCACATAAGCTGCCTAGTTTTTTTCTGGACTAAATTACAAATTATAAACTTTATGTCTTATGTAGAATGTGGGGTGTGACTTTTTGAAAAACATTTTAACTCGATAACCTTTATTTAAAAATTTATTACGGTTTTTAACTTTGAAGATAACACTCATCCATCTGAGACATTAGTTGCATATGATGGACAAAAATATCCTTTTATCTAAATTCTCCGTTGATTTAGAAAATTATTAGTTGCATATGATGGATAAAAATATCCTTTTATCTAAATTCTCCGTTGATTTAGAAAATTATAATATTATGAAAGAAAACTGCGAAATAGTAATCACCACTTAGTGATGTTAGAAAGCAATAAATTTTGATATATATTTTGGAAGTGTGTAATGTGTTATAGAGGTGTTTTTCTTTTTGTTTCCACAACATGACCATTCAGGTAGAGACGTAAGACGCCTATTAAGTGAGGTCGTTCGATCCTAGTTAAGCTCAATAGAATTTTGACACGTTAAGTATATATAGAGGTGTCCGCGATCATATATTTTACCGAAGACGACTATAAAACTGATGCAATGCTACTATCAATAATAAATTAGACATAATATATTGTCACATAAAAATATTTACTAATTAACTCGAACCCATTACCGAGTCTCTTCAAAATCAAATCAAACTAACCATAATTAACTGAATAATTAGGGTTCCGTATAACCCAAATTATGGTTCTGGTTTTATTCAAAATTTCTTAGTAAACACTTTTTTTTGTTTCAAAAATTGGTTGAAGTTATACTTAAATAGAATATAGGATCAAATTACAATAAAGTGACAGGTAACGGATAATAATAAGCTATGCTCCAATCTGTTTTACATAACAAAACCGATCTTACTAAAAAAATTTCAATGAGTAAAAATATCTTGAGAAACATGTGTATAAATTCATGACTCAATGGGTACGTATATATTAATTCCAGATCGACTTTATAATTGGAAGTTGGCTGCATTGCGAGTTACCATCAGGAGGGACGTTAAACATCACCACTCTCTCAGCCTATCTAAACTCGTTAACCGACTCGCCCAATTTCTTCGCAGAGCTGTTCCAAATCAGCCCAACATCTATGGTTCTAATGCTTGATCTGCCTCCAAGAATGGACCTTGTACTTCACCCTGATTATCTCAAAACATTCTACGAAAACACCCAACTGGACTTACACAGACAGCATCTTCACAAGCTTCCAGAGGTAAAACCTTACTTCTCGCCATCACTTTACATCCGCTCGATTGTGTCTCCGACCGCGATTCTTGTGCGTATAGAAACAGAACGACCCGAGGAAATGATCAGGACTCACGTTACCCCGGTTGCAAAGGAAGTGCTGAAAACTTGGTTAGATGTTTGTGTTTTTGGGGACAGGGCGGTTGTTGGTGAGGGTGAGAGGGGTTGTTTGAAACGAAAAGACGATATGAGGAAACGCAAGACGATTGAAGTCGACCTGGGTGTAAACCTGCCGAGGTTGTTCGGGGAAGAAACGGCTAACCGTGTACTCGAAGCTCTAAGGGAGGTTTTTTAAATTAGCTTAAGTGGTTTGGTGTGATGGGGGGCTGGCTTGGCTAGCTTGTATTTTCTGCATGGAATTGAAGCTTGTTGGGTTGTATAATATATGTGTGTTTGCTTAAGTGTTATCGTATGTCCATATCATTTGAAATTCTAGTGATCGCAGATCGACAATAATAGTATGAGATGGTGATCATGTTATATGAATTCTATTAATAAAACTAATGATTGAACTGTTATTAAATTACGGTTTTCGTCGGTTAACTTAAAAGTTGGATTTTCAATATTTAAAGGTTGGGGTTTTAATGGTTTTTTTAATGCTAAATCTATATTTATTTTTTTTGAACGGCAATTTGGCTCAGTGGTGTATCGGGACTGGTTACCCTGGACCTACCCACTGTCCCGAGTCCGAACCTCATAGCGAGGGAACTCGGGAGCGCCCCCATTTGCACCATCGGGCGGGAACCAGACAAGCCCGTAAACCCTCCATTGTGACTCAGGATCAAGCAAGCTCAATCCTTCATTGCCCATCAATATCTTATAAAGTGGTGTGAGTGAGACTAAAACTTGGGTCTCTTCAACCACAAGTTTAGAATTTAACCATTACATCTACTTCTAAATTACATCAGAAACTATCGCGTTTAATAGAGCTCCATAACGCCCGAACACCGCCCCAAGGAGGTTATGGGGAGCCATGGGGGCTATGGCGTGATAGAGATAGCGCCTTATGCATATTAATCTGATTGGTTTCTTTTTTATTCTCTTTTTTTATTACACTAAATTTCTTAAAGGTTCTTTAAAAAAAATGAAATAATACTAATTGGGTAACAATGAAAAGAGAGTTATGGGGGGGGGTTAAAGTGGCCGTAACGGTGCCTAATGACACAGCCCTTAGCTCCATTTTGCTTGTGTGGCACACTCGCACAGCCCTTCCAAATGGCATTATTGGGGGTTGAAGCCCTTCACCTGATTTTTGGATATAGCCCTTACCTAAGGGCTTTCAAGGCTAGTATTTTTTTTTAGTTCTAAACACACATTATTAAATAATATATTTGTGTGTATTTTTTTCAGTTCTACACACACATTATTAAATAATACACACTCATTTGAACCCCGCTCAATAAAATCAGTATATAAGACATGCTAAAAGTAGTAAGAAATATTATTTTTCTACTTTAATATTTTCCGTAAAATCTCCAAGTTGGAAAAGAGTAAAATCCGAGTTCTTTCAATTCATGATTTTGTGGTTGTATTTTGTAGTATGCTAGCGTTGATGTTCTGGTTATTTAAAAATTTGTTGTTAGTAGTATTGATCCTTGAGAATTTTCGTCACGTATCTCGCCATTTATCATATCATTCATACGATATTGTTCACATCTCAATGTCTTGTAAAAATGTATGCTAATGCGGTTTGATATAAGTTTGTTGACCGTTGAGAATTACCTGATAAACTTCATTTAACTTGCAAACCAATTTATATTGATTGAAATAACAATGTTAAACCACATAATAAAAAACAAATTTAAATAATAGTATATATATATAGAGAGAGGATCATTTGAGAACCAATTTGATTTGAGAACTAAAAAAAACTAATTTGAGCCACATGTTTATTACATGTATCCCCCCTCCCATGAATTGTAGTGGCTCCCCCTTGAAATTTGTGGTTGATATTTAGTTCTCAAAAGTTCTCAAAATAAAAAGTTCTCATTTGAACCTAACCCTTATATATATATATATATATATATATATATATATATATATATATATATATATATATATATATTAAAAAATTAATAGCCGACGCACAAGTTCTCAAATATGTCGATCCATGCGACAGCTAATGTAATTTTCTTCATCCGGACTCCATTGTGAGTTGAAATAATGATTATCGTTCGTGTTTGTAGAAGATGGTCTAGAAAAAGATGTTGAAGTTGTACTTTTTTTAAAAAATTTTAATAGTCATCAATCGGTTTTCCTTGGCCACCGAGCCTTACGTCTCAAATTAGGGCTTTTACTCCCTTTACCATTCATGTGTTGGGCTATGCCCCCTGCTAACACCTTAGTGGCGCGGTGTTTCAACCCGTGATGTGGCAGTCATAACACATGACCTAAACTACTAGTAATAACTAAAATTTTAAATTAGGGAGAAAAAATAGAGTTGCAAAGAAAGAAAAAACAAGAATCAGACTCGATGGATTGATCACAGAACAAGCCGACAGCTAGAGAAACCGGTTCCTACCCGACTCGAGTGTATCCAGTTATAGTCGTTGAAAACGATTTTCTAGCCCCTTTTTTTTTTACTTTTAAACCCCCAATGTTAGTATACATACACATTCAATGATTTGGTTGAGTATCCAACTTGAAAACACAAATCAAACGCAAAAAACAATCAAAATGGTTGACAACAACATGTTTTTGAACCCACCGCGGGTCATGACCGAGTGTCATACCCACAAGGAGGAGGCAAGGAATTCGGGTTAACTATGATTTATGTGAGATAAATGCAAATGGTGTGGTGCTTTATTCAAACACGGTTCTAACATCACTTTGCATTTGTCATATATGAATGCATGAAGAACCATTTCCAAGGCGCCGTTTAGAATAAGGTGATAGTAGATGGCAAAGAAACATCAACTCAATGTTGGAAGGACGAACTCTAACAGTCACAATGTGGCTTACGAAATTTCAACCAAAGGAATTGCGGATAACCAATTATTTTCTTTTCAAGTTACTATCTTCAAATAAAATTTTAGAATAAGGTGAAGGTGCACAAGACAACGTTGTGCTCGAATTTTAGTTGAAGAGAATACTTAAAAAAAACCTAAAGATTTGTTTCTTCCCAATTCTTTCGGTTTAGCATTTTGTAACCCTTATTATTATTAATGTAATATTATATTATGTTTTTATATATCAAAGTTGGAATAAAAAAATATTTGGTTAAACTCTTGTTATTTTCAAGAAATGTATTTGAACTATTTTAAATTAAAAAAAAAACGTGCATTTTATGTTGTTTATTAGGATTATAAATCTTAGAAAAAAATAATAATAATACATATATTGGCTAGAACCGGTTTTTGAAACCGATCGGAACCGATCATATCCGAACTGGTTACACCCAGTTCCACACAACGACTTCCTAGTTTGAGTAGTTTCCTACACAACCCATTTTCTGTGTAAAACCGGTTCCATCATACCCGGTTGATCATAAGAATCGGTTCTTACCTGAAACTAGTCTGGGCTCAATAACCGATTTATACACCTCTAGAAAAAAATCATCAAGGTGTTGTTTAACGGGTTAAAACTTAAAACTTGAAAAGGAAGGAGGCCCATGAAACCACAACATGTGAGACGACAATATTCCTTGATTTTTTTTTAAACGACAAATTTGGATCACTAACAGAGATATTACTCCACGCACCCTCATCAAAAACACTCACTATTAATAAATAAATAAATAAATAAATAAATAAATAAATAAAAACCCATAACCCAACTTATAAACCCCAATTTTTTTTCCATTATCTTCTTGACATATTTATTCCCTGATCGTATTGGATTTTCCCCTTATCTCCTTTTATTATACATACAACTAACTAACTAATAACCAATTATGGCTGCCATTGTCGTCCAAGTAACTTCCTCTTCCGTCTTCTACCCCTTTCCTAAATTCCTTCGTAATTCTTCTTCTTCTTTCTCAGGATCCCGCTTCTCATCCTGCTCCTCCGCCTCAAAATCGCACGGTGGTGATCGGATGGGCTTTACGGACTTCCCCTACGTCTCTCCTTCGCACCGAGATCTTATGGTAGATTTATCATCCACCATCGAAACTCGCCTCGATTCCTTCCTTAATCCCTGTAATCTTCCTCCAGATGTGCAGTCGTATCAAAACGAGACCGGAACAGCTCATGCCGCTCTCCATCTCCGATCCGGCCTCCACTCCTCTCCGGTACTACTTGCTTACTTTCCAACTCCCTCCCTAATTTAATCTAATCAGTCTGCGTATGTTAAAAGTATGCCAGTTGATTTCTAGTAATTGATGCTTGAATGAACTTAGGGTTCTAATTCCTAATCTGAAATGAAGCGTTTATAGACGCTTTACAGCTCAAGTCTGATTTAATCGGCTTATTGCTTGGCAAATCCAGCTCTAGAAATTCAATTATGCATGTGAACAACCAAATTGTGAATTTGGCTGATC
Source organism: Deinandra increscens subsp. villosa (assembly GCA_039602395.1). Lineage (NCBI taxonomy): Eukaryota > Viridiplantae > Streptophyta > Magnoliopsida > Asterales > Asteraceae > Deinandra > Deinandra increscens. The sequence goes on along the minus strand of JBCNJP010000019.1, from coordinate 15,882,897 downwards.
GATCAAAGGGGGTGGGTGACCAAGTTCGTGAAATGAAATTGAATGTGTATTGCATGCATCTTGATTCTATGCCATCTAGTAAACATTTATGACTTTCTGCTAAATTTGTTTAGCTTATTAAGATCAACCTATTAGCAGTTCAAGCTGTGGAACAGAAAATCAAGACTTAAATGACTAAGTTTATTAAGTAGTTAGTAGTACTGAAATTTGGTTATTTCAAATCCACACTTTGTTCGGTTTTGTTTCTTTAACGAAAATAACATTTATTATAACCAAATTGCATCAAAAAGACACCAAATATACCCAAAAAGACACCAGAGACCCAAATATCCCCACAAGGATAAGTGTTAGCCTAGACCCATGCCAAATTGACATAGCTTATTCGAACTATCCACTGAAACACAAACACACTAACACGACTCTAGGTGAACAAATACCCAAATGCTAAAAAGTTTTTAAAGAAAATTAGTCAATCCGGTTCAACGTTGCAAAATTTCAGACTTTCCTGTTGTCATGATCTTCCCCACTACCTAATAAAAAGGAATAAAGTAACTACTGATCAAATAACATAACGTGTGAAAAGTAACTAAGTAGATAAATCACACAAGTGCATAAACTCATGAACATGTAGAGATGTGAACTTGTGGTATGCAGTAACCATGGAACAGGCTAGGGAATGTGTTACAAACTGAGATGTTGCCCAATTCAACATTATATTTAGACCCCAGGCCCAAAACTTCAGTGATCCCAAGCACAAAACTTTAGTCCAAGGCCCCAAGTCTCAACTCTCAACATCTTAATGACCCCGTGCAAAAAAACTTTTGTCAAAGGTGGTTTAACTGATAACCGACCTACCCACTTCAAAACCAAAAACCAAATTAAATGAACCGATCAGTAAAGTTTTCCATACCACCAAATTCTGGTTATGGTTCTGTTATAAGGTTGTAACTAAACTCGCCCCTGAATTTCTTATGATATATTTATGAAGCTTCGCTAATGGTTGAGTTTTCAACACATGACATGGAAGAAAGAGGTTTTATTTATATCAAGAAGGCAGACTAAAGAACAGATAATTCATCGTCAAATGTTACTTATAGTTTAGAAATCTATCATCCTGAAGTGCTTATTATAGTCTAACTTTCATATAGTCTACTTTACAATTCAAATCAAGCTCTATATCCAACATGTTACATGCTAACTGCTAACCCTGTACCAAAAATATTTATTAACTAAGCAATCGGCTCTAGTATTATCTTCATGAAATTAAACAATACAAATGGTAATTAAGTAATTATTCATCAGCAGTATTTACAAAAAAAACATTGATTTTCATAAATGCTATGAAGAACTTCATGACTATTGAGGAATATGACAATCAAAATTTCTTAGTAAAGACTTAAACAAAGCAAAAAAAATAGATCTTTTATATATTTTCACCACCCTTACGGGTGAAAATATCTTGAGAAACATGTGTGAAAGCTCATCACTGAATTGATGTTCCAGATTGATTTTATACTGCGAAGTTGGCTGCATTGCAAGTTACCATCCGGGGGAGCCTTAAACATCACCAGCCTGTCAGCCTATCTAAACTCATCAACCGACGCACCCAACTTCTTGGTAGAGCTGATCCAGAGCAGCCCGACATCTATGGTTCTAATTCTTGATCTGCCTCCAAGAGTGGACCTTGTACTTGACCCTGATTATCTTAAAACATTTTATGAAGACACTCAAATGGACCTACACAGACAACAACTTGACAAGCTCTCTGAGGTAAAACCTTATTTCTCGTCATCACTTTACATCCGCTCAGTTGTCTCTCCGACTGCGATTCTGGTGCGTATAGAAACAGAACAACTCGAGGAAGTGATCAAAACTCATGTCAGCCCGATTGCAAAGGAAGTGTTGAAAACATGGTTAGATGTTTGTGCCTTTGGGAACAGGGTTATTGATGAGAGTGGGAGGGAATATTTGAAAAAAAGAGATGATATGAGTAAAAGCAAGACGATTGAAATCGATTTGGGTTCAAACCTGCCGAGGTTATTCGGGCAAGAAACGGCTAACCGTGTACTTGAAGCTCTTCGGGAGGTTTTCTAAAGTGGTATAGATTTGGTTTGATGGGGGCATGTATTTTCTTCGTGGAATCTAGCAGGACTATGCGATATGTGTTTACTCACGTGCTGTCGTGCAAATCATTTGAAATTGTAGTGATAGCAGATCCACATTATTATGACATTGGTGATATTATGAAAATTAAATGTTTAATATAATGATTAAGCTTTTGCTGAAGCGTCTTCGCCTAAAATTTTAATTTCAGTTTAATAGTTTTAATCGTTATTAGTTTAATTCTAATTATTAACTACTTTACTAAATTTTCATGAAAACCTAACTTATGTAAAAACTGCTCTCTCATAACTTAAATCACCTACATGCATCAACTCACATAATCAAACAGTGGATTCATTTTAGAAGAAACATCAAATCAAATACAATATAAGATAGGTTTTGAGGACACTCAGCTGAACCAAAATAGGCACCATTTAAATAATTAGAAAGAGAAAAGGGACTTCATCCAAGTGTGCTAATTACACAAACATCACATTCACAATAACGTATCATTTGCATTGCATAAAGAACAAATAATCAGCAGAAGATAACTTAATGTTTTGTAACCAAAATATATTTCTTATCCTTGCGTTACATAACACAAGTTTTATCCCACAATGTTTTCGGGACAATTTCCAAACACAAATTGAAACTTTTGTTATTAGTTCCAGGCAAGGTCGGTCTTGAACATAAATCTAAATACATCACAGATACGGTTGGTTATACATCCATCATAAATCTAATACTTTCTGACTCCAGGTTTGTGCTACAAACTTGCTATCAATCAAATCTCAAACAAAAATCTCCACACTAACTTCCCACATAGTTCGTACCCAACCCACAATCATGTTCATCCCACTCTAGAAGATGACCCCCCTGAAGCAGTCGGCTGTTTTGCGACATAAATCTGCTTTACTTTTGTTGAAGACGGGAAGCTTTTATCGGTGGATTGGTATCTTCCATGAAACCCTGTCCTATTGTGGGACCATTGACCCCCAACTGATTTGTTCTTTGGAGACACCCCTCCGCCCCGTTGGTACCCATAACCACCACCTCCATGACTATTATTACTATTATTATTATTATACTGTTGTGAAGAAGATAAATTCTTACCCTGCTGGTGTTGATTCTTCAACTCCACACTGCTGATTCCACCACCACCTTCTCCCATCTTGGTGGTTCCTGAAGAGAGATGGCTTGCAGTGACAGGAGCAGATGTGGTAGTCATGGATGACCCAGATGAATCTAACAACCCAAGCTCGTCTGGGAAATGGGTGATGGTTGAATCTCTAACAACCGGAAACACCACTGAAGGACTTGGTGCTTGAGGTTCAGATAATCTATTGGGAGGAAACGTTGACTGGTCAACAGGATGTCCTCCATGGCTGCTGAACTGAGAAGGCCCAGTCATACCTTCTGCCTGTTGCTGTAATGTCAGCGACATAGGAACCGTGTGAAGCGATGATGCTGGTACGTGAGCCCACCGAGGTTGACCCGACATATCTGGTGCAGTCTGGTTCACATATTTAACTAAGTTTATTTAACTACCATTACTATATTAAAAAAAATTAAAAGATAATAATAACTAAAAAGCCAGAAGTTTGACCTGGAATGGAGGTACATCAAACATGGTCAAAGGTGAACCCATGGGCAATAGTGGAGAACCAGGGGCGAGATGCTGCTGGATTGGTGGCTGCATGTTAGGTGGGTTGCGAGGTCCAGAAACCATATTCATAGAACTCATGTCTTCTTCACCTCTACTAGAAGACGTTGGATCATGTTTCCAATCAGGTTGTTTTCCAGATGGGATGTACGTGGCACCCATAAAGCTCAAGCCAACCTGCCCAAACTGCCCCACTGGAGAATAATGGTTATAAACCACCATATGTGGTGGAGCTTGGACACCAGGTATACCACCAGGCGAACCTATAAAAGGACCTGTGAATCCGGCAGCAGGACCATAAAATGAGTCCATGCCAGAATGGTTTTGCCAGGGACCAATATGCCTTGAACCTGCTGACCCTGTGGGCTTTTGGGATTGAGACTGGTTCCCACCAGATTCGTCATGTGGTCCAAACGCAAAGACTGGACCGCCCATCATCGGGTGGTTCATATCATAGAAGGGGAAGTGAGAAGGTGTGGGACCATGGAAATGAGAGAGCATTTGGGTCGATGATCCCTGAGGACTTGGTAGTGGTGGCCATAAAGATATTGGTGGTGTTTCAACAGATAGATCAGCAGGTAGTGATACAATAAGCGACTCCTCAGGCTTTGATTGACTTCCAGGTTGTTGATCCCCAGCCAATCCTGCAAAACGTTTAGAAATTACCAATGTTAAATAAATAAATATATAAATAGCATTATTAAAATGCAAGAAAAATTAATTAACCTCCTTGAATAACTTCAACTGCACTTCCAAAACTTTTTGTGGCCGAAACTGAAACGGGGCCAGTCTCGTCAGTATCAATGGCAGCCACAGCAACCACTGAAGCAGCAGCTTCTACTTCAGCCTCACAATCTCCTGTGGAATGCTCGTCTTTTTTGAAGAACGTATTACAATCATTTTCTGCTTTTGAACTATTTTGAGTCATATCAGAACGGAAGGACCCAGGGGCCCCAATCCCATGTGAAACAACACGGCTACTAGGAGGAAGTATTGTCGTGGAGGTAACTGCCCCTGTTCATTGAGGGATATGATGACATCATTAGAATTTGACCATGTGAAATTTAATATATTGTTTAAATTTTCAGTAAGCATAGGCTTACCGAACTGAATTTTTTCACCAGCAAGGAGAGAGTTAATTGGGCTTGAAGAGGATGAAAGTGATTTCCCCTTTGTCAAGATTGATGAAGATGGCAAAATGGGCTCATTATCCATGGTGGTATGATCACCAATAGATGTTATATGTGTCGTATTAAACCTTGTAGGCTTCATAGCTTCATCAAGTTGTATCTGAGTTAACGGAATAACCTGTACTTGCAGAAAAAAACTAGTTCAACATTTTACAAAAATCCATGCTTAGCAGAAAGAAAAAAGAAAAAAAAAGGTAAAGTTTTCACCTGTTGATCCGAACGAGCTTCACCCCAGTCGCCCAAAGATGTTTGAACATCGTCAACAACCTTATTTTCAGTCTCATACATAACATTTGAACCATGATCTTCTGCAGCACCAGATAACGCAGATCCTCTTTGAATGGGCCTGTAAAAGGATGTTACACGGTTATCTGTAAATATTCAAACAAGTTTCAATGCTATTTTTGGTTCTCAATGTAGAAATTATACTTGCTAGAATGCAATCGGTATTCCAGTCTGAACATCAGTGTCCACAGCAGCAGTGTCAACTGGCACAGAAGGTTGAGAAGCCGTTGTTGAAAATTCAACAGCTTGTTCTTTATTCACCAAGCCAACATCAGATCGGGCATTTGATGTTTCACCAACCAATGATGGAGAAGTTTTATTCTTATGACTGATTGAAGTCACACGAGCCTTTCGTGGTTGCTGACAAATTTAAAAAGAAACGTTAAACAATATCCAAAACAACCATAAAAAAGACAAAGATTTTGGATTGTATAGACTGTAGTAAACTAAAACCTTTGTAACACGTAATCTTTCCTTGATTTCTTTTTCTCTTTGTTCTCGTCGATCATTCAACATCTGTCGTTTTGACCTAACCTCAATGAAATCATCTTCATCACTTAGGCATTCGATGCCAGGTTGCTTAAACACGCGTACAACACCACTTTGCAAAGGCGCATCAACATCTTCAGAAATGTTCCTCTTTAGGTTGCTTTCAACAGAAAATGAGGTTGTCTGAGTTTTCGTTCTTGCAGTTTCTTTTCCGGTCATGCTTTCAGAGATCATTCCAGGTTCATGTACAACACGCTTTAATGATGTATTGGGACCCGTTTGACGCATATATCCACTTCTAGTAGAAGTCCCCATACCTTTATTGTTTAAGTTGTCATCTAACACTGAGCTATTAGCATTTTCCCGGACTCGAAACTCAGTTCGTGGGATTGGGCGTCGATGTTTCCTCTGAAATTTGTTAGGTCCCATAGGCTCGTAAGCTTGAAATGACCTTGGTCCTGAATTCCGTGCTGGGTACACAGTTCTCTTCCCCCTATTTGATGGGCCGGGAGCCTTTGACAATGGTACATTTTTTTCAGCATAATGACCCCGAGATGATGCTGGGGTAAATTGGAGCTGAGAATCGTTATTACTTGTGCCATGACCCTTATCTTCAGTTTGCATAACTGGTTTAGATGCAATTATGTTATCAGCAGCATGGGAAAGATTACCTTGATCATTGGAAAGATTAGCCGAACCAGTATCATTTTTCATGTTAATAGCAGAATTGTCTTGAGATAACTGATTAGGAAGAAGACTTTCTGAACTCCGATTCAAATTAAAATGAGGTATGGGTATGGTGAAAGTTCGGCTGAACAAGAGATATGGGTTGTTGAGTCATGGGAAGAATTCCTTGGGAAACAGGAGATGTATACACCAATTGACCGAATTGGAAAAGGGGAGGCGGTTGTGATGGATGTAAATGGCCCATTGATGAACCAACAGATGGATGAAGATGAAGTGGCATCTGAATAGACCCGATCTGTATGGCGGGAACTGGTGATGGTATAAGAGTGGGGCCAGAAAATAACCCAAACTGGAGTTTAACAGGTGTGGTCGATTGCCCCGAAGTAGAAACATAAGTCATTCCAGCAGAAGATGAGACTGGATCACCCAAGAGACTAGAAGAAGTTGAAATGTATGCATTTTGAGTTTGTTCATGTTCGTGGATAACTGCATCAACTGCTGCCTGTTTTTGTACATCACCAACAGAAACTTCTGGAATATGAACAGCATTTCCATCAGTCTTTGAATCTTTCTCAAATTCATCACCTGGAATTCTAACGCCTTCATTATATCCCAAAACCATATTGTCCATTACATTAGTGGTGCTTTTCTCTTCGACTTGCAAATGCTCAAACTGTTGTGACAGGTTAATGTTGTCATCAGGTCCTTCAAGCACTTCATCTTCTTCACCGTAATCATCCTCTTCATCATACTCTTCTTGTTTCTGAATCTCGTCATGATTCTCAAGATTCCACTCTTCATCTTCATCAGTTGAAACAGACTTTGATGCTGCCATTGTTGTCATTTCTGCAGATTCGTTGTTCACATCTTCCTTCCCTTCACCTCCAATAGGTGTAACTGAACAGCCACCAGAATCATCCAGCTCATCATGAGACAGATGAGTTGGCGAGCTAGGTGGACTTGAAACCGAGAGAGATGACTGTGAATCACACCTTAATGTGTCATTTTTCTCCAGCTTCTGTGCCATAATTTCTTGTTGAAGATCAAGTTCAGATTGTTGAAGATTATCTTGAGGACCACCATAGTTCCCTGTTCTTGCAGTTGATTCTAGAGAACTTGATGGAGCAGAAAGTTCATTTTCCCCTCTCACTGAAGATTTCGGAACAGATGATAGTGATGGCGGAGGAAGAACACGTGGCTGTCTCATTGAATACCGTGATCTCCCGTATGAATAAAGCTTATCTGACTCGGCATTCATGTACAACCGGTCAGAATAACGGGCATTGTTATGTGAATGCCCTTGCCCCCAACCAACTTCACCATATTTCTCACCAACGTTGTCATAAAATTCTGACTCGATTTCCCTGTTTCTTCCATAAGATTCCCCTTCCCCAAAAGAAATCCACCTATGATCCCGATCTCCTAGATGAGAAAATCCATCAGTATCAGAAAACCTTGAAGACATGTAACCACCTCCATAAAATTCTTTCCTGGGAAAAGATCTCCCACCAATGGGTGCTTCTCTCCTGGGACTGTGATGACCATTCTCTTGGTCATTAAGTAAGAAAGATGAATTGCTTCCAACTTCAAATGCTTCTCTTTTCCATGGATTAACAGGTTTTCCTCTTTCCACGGATGAAACTTCTCTAGAGAATTGAGGCCGATCAAAGGGTCTGTCAATCGCAGATGAATCTGAACTTGCTGAAGTTGTTATTCTCTCCACCATTCTCTGACTAATTTCCCAGTTATCAGTATCTGAATCCATTGAGGCATCACTGTCTTTTCCCCCAACAGGAACCTCATCATCTGCACCAGTTTTTCCAACTTCAGAACCCCGTTTTGCCATTCTAGCTTCCAAATCTAGAAGCTTCTGTTTGGCAGCTTGTTTCCTCCTCTCTTCTTCTAGAATCATCCTCCTTTTTTCTTCTTCTCTAGCAATTTTCTGCTCTTCAGCTTTCTGAATGGCATCCAATCTTTCTTGCTCTGCTCTCCAAACAGCTTCTCTTGCCTCTTCTTCCATTCTTCTACGCCTTTCTTCTTCTTCCAAAATTACCCTTCGTCTCTCCTCATCTTCTCTTCTTGCTTGCTCCAAAGCTCTTTCATGTTCTTCAACAACCCTCTGTCTTTCCATCTCTTGCATCTTCTGGACCCTTTCAAGCTCAGCCTCAAAAGATTCCCTAACAGGGTCATGGAAATCTGTCTGTTCAATAACACCCTTCTTTCTTTTCACCACCCCAACCAAGTTTCCAGTAAATGGGTCTCTTTCATCATAAACACTGGAACTGAAGTCTTTCTGATAAGAATCATCTGCATAAGTCCGTTCACTCTTTGAAAATGCAGCCTTGCCACCCAACGAAAAAGCTGATTTTGACCCTGTAGAGTTCTGGTAGCCTTCATTTCTGTTCCTAGGAGAATCGACTGGGTGATTCCAGTGTCTTTGTACCCCTTGTCTTCCTTGCCCCGTATCCCTTCTTGCATATGCATGATCCAGGTTTTCTGTCACTACGCCATGTTGAGTATTACTGTTGCTAAGAAGGTTTGGCACAGTGATATTTCTTCCTTCATTTATAGCATGGGGCCCAGTAGATCTATCTTTGTGAATAGAAGAACTCCTCCAAGAGTTGATTTCTCTGTAAGGCTCTGCTTTAAGGACTTCAGAGGTAGAACCCATTGCAATAGGTTGACCACGCTTTTCAGATATATTATTAGGTGGTTTGTGAGGCAATATGCTGCTTCTGGGCACGTCAATATCTCTATCCCAATAAAGTTCACTTTTTGTCAATTCTTGATCCCTGCCACTCCTGCCTGCATACCTGTGGCCCGTATCTCGCTCATCATCAGCCCAATCAGACCTTGGATTCAACCATATTTGTGACAGAGGGTCCTCTTGCTTCTGAGCATGATCAATCCGGGAAAGGTTTGGTCTTGAACTTTGCCCACTGTTTTCATTCACTTCGTTTGTAATGCGATGGGATGATTGGATCTGAGCTGGTGAGTTGAGATGAGAACTGTTTCTTAGATCATTGGATGACTCCTCACTAACTAGTTGCTTCACCTTTTGTAAAGATCCTTCCTTCTGTTTAAGTGCAGGCCCAGTTGAAGATGGTAAGGCAGCCCGCAAAGATGGAAAATCTTCTCCCCTCAATACCATGGCTTTTTCTACATGAACCACATTTGAACGATGAGCTGAAACCGCATCTCCATGCCCAAACCCCCCACCAAACCTAGCTGAAGGCGGCATATAAGCACCATTTCCCTTAGTATGTGCACCTCCAGCATAATTCAAACTCTCCGAAACCTGAGTGTCACTAGCAACTTCCTTCTCCTGCAAAGGAATAGTTCCAGGTTTAGTCCAGCCCATACCCGATGAAGTCGGTCTCGAACCACTCCCTGAACCGGCACCACCTGCCGCCCCTCCCCCTGCACCCGATGAATCAATTTTCTCATACTCTTTTCTCAGTGAAGGCAAGTTCAACGGGGGCGGAACAGATAATTTCGGCACAGCCTTCTGCAACGGACGGTTTCTCGACAGAACAACCATCCCACCTCCAGCGCTAACATGTCCACCGGGTCGGGCACGGTTCGTCCCAACACCCGGTCCATACGAGCCATTATGAGATTGATAATTATGATGAGAAGGCTGCCCATACAGTTTATTTAAATTTACAGACACAAACTTGGATCCAGAACCGCCATGGTTGTTGGCCATAATACAATAATCCAACCGCAAAACTTGTTCTCAATCTGAAACAACGCATCAAAACCCTAGCCCTAGGTTTCTCTCTACTCCTCAAAAATCAGGCGCACGTACACACGCACTCTGTTCAGCAGATCTCTGAGTGATACCGAATGAAACAATCAAAACCTCGGAACGCCCTCTGAAAATTGAATAAAATCACGATAAAAACACTATGATCGACAGGAAAAGTTACAAATACAGCTAGGAAATACACACGATGTATAGATCAATCAGTGGTATGATTAGGGCTTCGAATGTAAAGGAAAATGACGATCAAGTTGACCGAGTATAAGATGGAATCAGTTACCTCCGATTACCTAATACGGCGGATGGCGATGGCAATTTGGATTTGGATTTGCGCCGATTGTAGATATACGAAGACGTCAGAGAACCCTACAACCGCTATAGTCAGGTCAGGGCGAGGCCGAAGGAGAGTTTATTTTTGGTTTAGGATTTGGGAGAAAGTAAAAGTGTACGAACTGATGGAAACCTATTTTCGTCGGTGTTTTTTTTCCCAATTTACAACAACTTACAGGAATATCCCTTTGCATATGGTGAGTGGACACTTTAAGCACCTTTACTTTTAACATTGATATATCACTCCTTTAAGTAAACTTGTATACCATCTAGATGTTATACAAGGAACCAGAAGTTACTATATAAACATACTAGACTAGATGGTTATTACCTACACTCCGTAGCAGATGGATTTCGATACGAAGAAAATACGTAGTAAAAGTATGTTCAGAATCTAATAGATAATGATGTTAAAATTTATGTTCTTGTGAAACTAAACTTAAAAGAACACGAAGAAATAAAAATAAATGATCAAAGTGTATTTCGTAAACGTGTTAATATTTTAAAACGACAAGATAATAATTTTTAAAGTTATAAAAAGATAAAGAATGTTCGAAACAAAATTAAAATAACTTCAAAAGAAACTTGTTAATAACATAAATAATTTTTTTTTAAATTAGAGTTATTGAGTAGTACGAGCAATTGTACCGCGCGTTGCGGCGGTTTGATTGTTTTTGTGTAGTTACAAACATTAGACATAGCACGCAACATGTCAACATATATTACATTATAAGTCACACAACATTGTTTCGTTGTTTCCAAAAGATTTTCAAAAGTTTGTTGACAGTTACATACTAAAAGCACTTGTTGTTGCACAAAACCAACCCTTCAAGTCTGCATTTCATGTTCATCATATGACGTGAGAGATGTGCAACGTGTTCACCTCAAAGTAGTACCTTAGACGGATTTCTTGACCAACGAAAATACCATGACGGTCAGCAAAAGATTTCCAGTCATAGATACTGAACCTGTGTACATGTTTTGTCTAATAAGTGAATATTATAGACATGTGTGTATGTGTGTGTTTTTTCATTTTTATACCTGGTGTATGTTGCCATGTTACTTTCAGTGTGCAGTATGTAAGGTTCAGGGTCATTGTCTTCATAGATGAGGTCAAGCACCATTTCATCATAGAGTTCAGTAACGGTTGCAAGGGCACTTGGTAATCGCTACATAACATGTATAGCATTAAAAGTAATAGTTGCAAACGTACTGAGTAATATGTAAAGTTACTTACAAAGTTTTTGCGAACGACCACGACCTCTTCATAAGAAGGCTCTGATGTGTCAGCATCAGCAGGACCATGAGAAGGGCAGCGTATGTTGCAGCCATTGGTAGAAAACACATCTAGGTACATTGTGTAGTCATCTTCAAGTGTAAATGTCATGAAGTACAGCTCTTGTATTGGGATTTCATCCACAATGTTTTTCCATCCGTCACATATGTAAAGATCTCCGTCAATCTCTCTGATCCTTACATTCCAGTTATCTTCTTCTGTAAAGATGATCTTCACTGCATGTTCTGGTGTTGTGTTGTTGTAGCGTTTCTCAGCAAACGCTGTTGGTATTCGCTAGTATAGGAAAAGTAATATGGATTAGTGATGTCATATTAAATAACATACAATGTGTGTAGTTATGAAAACTCACCAGCTGGTCTGATGAGGTATTGAACAGTATTTTCCAGAATCCGTTCATTTCTGTTTAAAAAAAGATATTTTGTATAAGTACATTACCTTAACTGATTACAAAAATCAATTAATAAAGGGCAGACCTTACATAGTAGCTCACATGTAACATCTAATTCATCTTCAATATACAATGACTGGTGTTGAGGCATGTTAATTTCTATTATCAAAAGATACCTTAGCACCTATAAGAAATCTCAAACAAAGGACCCAGCAAAAACACACCAAATTCAATTGATAGAGGGCATATCCTACCAAATTACTGACATGCAACATCTAATTGATCTTCAAGAGACAAACACTGATCTTAAGGCATCTTAATTTCTACTGTCAAATGAAGACCTACAATGACTGGTGTTGAGGCGTGTTAATTTCTATTATCAAAAGATACCTTAGCACCTATAAGAAATCCGAGACAAAGGACCCAGCAAAAACACACGAAATTCAATTGATAGAGGGCAGATCCTACCAAATTAGTCACATGCAACATCTAATTGATCTTCAAGAGACAAACACTGATGAAGACCTAGGACAGTTTGTGTACAATACATATACAATTTTAGTTTACAAATCAATATCTTCTATGAGTAGCGTTGGAAACCAAGTATAGACTGTAACCAAGACATGCAGTGAACATCAGAGCCGTAACATTAAACTTGAACATGAATCGTCAGTTTATATTGCAGATTCTTACATGCAATGGTTAATTTCATTACTCATATCTAAATAGTAGTATTGCGTGTATTATAGTTGTTCATGTACTCTAGATCAACATATACGATTAGGAATTTTGGTTGCTGGTATCCAAAAAAAGCCCTAGAACAGTGCCATGACAACAACAGTTTTGAAATCGAGTAGAACTAAGATAACCTTGAGTAAGAACATCAATGATGTTGTCATTATCGTTATCGCATAATGTATGTTACCTGTTTTTTGCCGGATCTTGTAGGAAAATGAGCAGCCGTCGCTTTCTGAAGGAGTGGATGACAGGGACTGGTTTGTGGTCTTTGTTTTCTGCTCTTTTAAAGAAAAAGATAAGTGGGCTTTGTGTGTGCCTTTACCGAAAGCAAAACAATGTTTTTTGTGGGCTTTATTTTTCATTGGGCTTGGATTATACTTGTATGTGAGATAACCTATATCATGATATTTTACATGCAAATTTCTTTTTAATCTAATGATAATTTGTGTCATTAAACAATACCTAGATCATTTTCAAATGTCTATTTAGCTTTTCATATTTCTAAAAACCTCAAGTTGTTGTCTTAATATTAACTAAATGATGTGAAAATGTACTATTTTCGAACAACTTTAGGATTTCGTAATTAACGTTTTGATCGTTAAGTGTTCTGAGTACATATCTTGACTATCTATTACACATAAAATGTCGTGTGATAGATATTAGTCGTTAGTTGTTCATAGTACTTTTCATGGCTCTCTATTACTCTTAAGACTATACATGGTAGATAGTTTACATACTAATTTTGTGTGTTATTGACACGTTTATAAAATACATTTGTATAGCACACAACACACGCTATCAATTTGAACATTTAAAACATAACATATGCAGATGTAGGTGGTTGGTATGCTAAATGTAGTCAATAAAATTGACATTGATGGTACTTTAGTTAGCTTTGGTAAATTAAGGCATTTTATTTTTCCTACTTTCATGTGTTGGAAAAGAAATAGAATATGAAAATGTACTAATACGAATTATATATGATCATTACGAATGCTGCTGAACACATATTCATAGATAAGTACTTACAAAAGCTAATGTTGTCCTAGCTATGTCTTATATAGGAGTCAACATTTACATTACAAACTTTTCCTTGACTTTGGCCGATAAGTCTAGTCAAAAACTTTCAGTTACAGAAAAGATAATTGACATTTGAATGTCATTTGGCACTGAAAGTGTCATTGCTTGCCATTAGTGATCACCAGCAGCTACATATATGGTGACATTATCTTATACAGATACAGCAAGTAGATGATTGTCATTTCTCTCAAAACTGCTGCGTTTACGTTGCTGCTGTCCTACTCCTGCTTGTCTTTCATTTTTTTCGCTGGTGATTCATCTGTGTTAACATGTATAGATTCATTTCTATGCAATAGATGTGTTTAGAAATTTTTAGGTTCAATGTTAATTACCTGGCTCCTGCCTGTCGTAACGCCTTGGTGCTTTTGATGCTGGAGTTTGAGGGGCTGTAGAGCTTGAGGTAATATCACTGACTGCAACTTCTTCATGTGAAATCTCCGTTTCTTTTTCTGGTTGGGCCGTAAAATGAACGTCCAATGTCTGCTGGATACTTGGAGTTTCTGTGGATTTGAAGATAAAGTGAAATATCTTTTCTTGACCAATCAATTCAATCAACTGTGGTGGTAGCACTACAAGATCATTATACTCTTCATCGATCACTAACTTCCTGCAGTCTACCCTGAGTACCTGTGTCATTGCTTCATTAAAGAATACAACTGGCATAGAAGCTGTATTGTCACAGATAGTTGCATTGACACAGTAACTGTCATGAAAAATTATGTATGTAGTTAGGTATTTACATGATGATAATCAATAGCTATTTGTAAGTTATTTAATCTGTTGTAATTACTTACGCGATAACCTCTTCTTGTGCCACAGTACAATTCTTGCAAACCATTCCTACACCTTCTCTGCGCATGTTATCAAGGCACACCGTACATTTCCTGCTGAACCATTTCCTATTAGCAAAGATCTCCTTCACTTTTGCAATACAGGAGAACCTATGATTCTGCAAAAGAAATGCCCAATTGTTAGGTTCGGGTTGATAATGTAACATGAATAATGTACCTATAAGAACGTACATTTATCGTTTCTGGATTCTTTGAAAGTATGTCTCCGATAGTTGTGAGATTATTTCTGATATCATCTTCAGTTTGGTAACCATAATGAGAAGATGCTCTTGCTGTTAAGGCTTTCAAACTGCATTGTTTATATAAAGTATTGATTAGCATTAGATACATGTTAATATGTATTAGGCTTTTAATTTACCTCTTAATTTCTTCACTATAACCTTCAATTGCAAGATCAATGACTATAGTCGTTGCCGAGGTTGATTCAAGTTGAAGAGTTCCTGCTCGCACACACTTATAAGTATATTCAAAGAGGTAAATAAATGTCAATTACATTAAAAGGGAAAAAATAAATGAAGACTTTACCAAGGTACTTGGTAACTTTAAGTGACGAAATAGCTATCACTTTTTCACGGGCCAGTAAGTTTGCATATGTAAAGGCTATCTTTTCCCACAGTGTAATTTCAATTGGTTCTCTACTGTTTTCAAGAATCATACAAATGATTTTAGTAAAGACAAATGTTAAGGTATAGGACATAAGATATACACTCAAAGCGATGTAATTACCTGTGATCGAAGACGACCATTTTCAGCATGTTGATATTACTTCTTTGAAATACTGTACTGACACGCTGAATCTTGCATAGATAATCTGCATTTTAAATGAAGGTATTTAAGTAAGTACTTTGAGAAAATAAATTTTATAGAAATACATGACGTTTATCTATTGCTGAATGTTCTTATGTATGTCTCTGTTTACCTGTCAACAGAACTGTTTTCCCTGTAGGATTATATCTTCCTTCAAGTGAGCTGTAAGGTGCAAAGCTATAGAACTGTTTCTGAATAGGAAGTTCATCTATTGCATGGAATTCAGCTCTGTCACCAACAATTATTGTAACAGCCTGGTCTACAACCCTACCAATTTTCTGTGGTGGGTCTACAACATAGCCAGTCAACAGATAACACTTATATAAGAAAACCTTGTTATCTACTTTTTTCAGCCTTGGTGATATCTTTGCTTCAACTGCATTGCCCTATAAATAATTACTTTCATCATTATTAAAAGTTTACTTTTCTTACAATTCTATATTCATATAGAACGTGAACTTACACTTTCATCTACCAATAGATAGAAAAGCTGGCTCTTGTCAGTAGGACTCCACTGAATACAATATTTTCTGATGACCCTTACTTTCAGTGGAACTGGAGCCTCATATGGTACTAAATCAGTAACTTTTCCAGCAGCCATCATCTTCTATCTTTCTGATATATATTTTATGTTAGTAATTGACATTTAAATGTAACTGTATGAGTGTCTACTGTAAAAAATTGTGTCTTTTGAATTCAGAAAGCATTGGAAAAATGTTTTCTGGAAAATTTTTTTGCCTTTTGAATTTGTATAGAACACAAAATGTACAAACTTGTATAAACAATTTGTATGAAACCATTCAAATGACAACTCTTCTACCAGTCTTAATATTGTATTTTTTTAAAATGAAAATTATAGTAGCAGTTGACATGTAAATGTAAGTAAAAGAATGTTCTATTTAAAAAAAATATGCCTTTTAAGTTCATATGATATGTAAAATGTATAAATATGTACAAACAAATTGTATAAAAGTATACATATGACTCATGTATTTACTGTTGCTAAAAAGTCACGGTATACAATATTTTTGGTTTCATTTGCTTTTTGATTTTCTTGAGGAACAATAACAATTCTTAAAGCGTCTGGAGATGTGGCTCTTGACAATGCTACATAAAGTTGGCCATGACTAAAAACAGGATGAGGTAGATAAATTCCTATTTTGTTCAAAGACTGCCCTTGGCTTTTATTAATAGTCATAGCATAGCATAACTTTAAAGGAAACTGTTTTCTATTAAAGACAAATGGAAGTTCATCGTCACTATGAGTCAATGTAATTCTTGGAATAAATACATGATGACCTATTGATATTCCCGTGATTATTCTAGCCTCTATTATCCAGTCCATTAGTTGTGTCACTACCAATCTAGTACCATTACATAGACCCATACTCTGGTTAATATTTCTAAGTAGTATTACTGGACAGTTCACTTTTAGTTCTAAGTTATGAGGAGGAAGACCTGTAAACTGTAATGAATTCAGATATTCGATAGGATATAACATATCAGTGTCCTGTCTATTGTCTCCATGAGCACTAACAGTGTCTATACTTAGATAGCTTCTTACATTGTCTAATGTCATACCTAAAACTAAGGTATTTATTTCGTCTACTGTGTGATTTCTTGGACAGACAATTGCCTTTTTAGAAAGGTTACTTGCGGTTGGATGTTCTAAAGTGTCACTATCATATATGAACTTGATAAGATCTAATAAAGCATGTTCAGTATACGGAATTAGGTAACTGGAAGGTATCTCTAGTATTCTTGAATCTTGAGGGTCAGTTATATCAAGAGTACCTATGTCACCATTACCTATATCAAGCAACCAAGAAGCAAAGTTAGAAATCTTAATCCTAGATGCATCATCAAGTTCAGGTTTTTGTAGACGCATATTGACAGTTAACTTGAAAATTTTGAAGTAAGGCCATAATGATGATCGAGGTAATGTCAGCTCTAAAACCTTCGATTTGCTTGATTTACGCTTAATAGGTAATGTTTGTCTAAAGTCACCGCCTAGAATTATAGACATGCCTCCAAAAGGCTTATTCGTTGACTGATTCTTCAGTCAGCGTTTAAGGCACTTGGTTTTCGATCAAAACTGGTGGTTTTCGGTAAGGATTTCGGTTCATTCTCCAGGTTTTCGAGCCTGGGTTTCGGATCATTACCTTTTCGGTCCACTACTTAATAGAAAACCCTCGCTTTTCGAGTCAGCAGTGGTTTTCGGTCAGGTACTCTGCCCGGTCGAAAACCTTATTCTGTTTGACTCTCTTTGGTTTTCGATCATACTCGAAAACCTGTTTTCGATCTGGTTTTCTGTTCAATCGAAAACCATTTTCTGTCCAGCCGAAAACCTGTTTCTGACTGTTTTCGATTCAGTTTACCCTGAGTTCATTGGGTTTTCGATCCAACCGAAAACCTATTTTCGGCCCAAAATCTCTTTTTCAGCAAAAAACACTATTTCACACTTTCACGGAAACGGCCATAACTTTTGACTCGTTTGGAGTTAGAGGCTCAAATTTGGACACGGCGTTCGTGACAGCGAGCCCCACAGGAGCCCCGGACTAACGTCCAGGGGAGCTCGTTTTGACCCCCAAATTCCACTCCGAAGGCCTCCGTTTTCGCGTTTTAAGTTTTTGACACTATTCTTTGAATAGTGATTTTGCCGCACTAGAAGAGAATCCAAAGAAAACCATGTCTCTACTGCAACCTCGTACCACTGAAGCCAACACAGGTAAGAAAGAGGTAAGTAATTGTTCAAACTCTCACTGTGTTGATATTTATAACTGCATGAAAGACTTTGAGACTAAATTTTTGAATGCAAATCTTCATCATTCACGAACTCAACTAGAATTAAATAATTTTAAAGATAAAGCAAAAACCTGGAAAGAAAAATATGAGGCTGCCAAAATTGATGTTTCTAACCTAGAAAGAAAACTTAGTGATTCTCAAACATATCTAAGAGTTGCTAATGAAAAGGTTGAGGAACAAACCAAAGAACTTGAGAGCCTTAAAACCCAACTTGCATCCACTAACCAAACATTAGAGAAAACCAATCTTGACCAATAAGAAAATGCTGGATGCAAGCCTCAAATTTTATAACTCAGACACTAGAATAAAGCACATAAAAAACAATGGGGGTCTGGGTTATGGGGTAACTTATGATGATGAACCTGAACCTAAAGATGCTTCATCTCTTCACACGGTTCCCACGCCTCCTATGCACAAGATGATCTCTGATCCAGAGATGAAAGAAGGAATTAGAGATGGGTTGAAAGAAATTGATAGGAGATTAGCTGAGTGCCCAATTAAGATCTCATACCCCTCTACTAACTCAGATACTAACTCTTCTACTCCTTGTGCAGATATAGGTAGCATTAATGGAAGTGAAAAGGCTGAAACTTCAAGTCTAAAGAGTCAAGAGTCTTTTGAAAACTTTGATTGGAATAAATGTGGTTTTTCTATTAATGATTCTAAACTTGGTTTTGCTGAATCTGACAGTTTTGATAAGCTTTCGTTGAACAGTAATTTTAGTTTTGGTAGTGGTGATAAGACTGAGTCTAAACCCTTGAGAAAGGTTAGGATTTTGAGAAGGGGTAAAGGACCACAGGTTGCTGGTCCCGAACCCACTTTGTCTATTGTGACTGATGATTCATCTAATGCTTCTGTGTGTTCTGATGTGCATGATAATGTGAATGTTTTTGATAATGCTAGTAATGTGCAGAACGTGCAAAATGGGCAGAATGTGCAGGAGGCTGGACCACGAGCTGATTTTATCCCATATCCTGAGGTAAATTCAGTTTATGACCAGTTTGTGCCAGTACAGCGGGAGTATGTGCTGACAACTAGGCCAAATGGCAAAGTTGTGTGGGTACATAAAAACAATAAACCATCTTGGATATCCACAGGGAAGAGATATTCCCAGGCTCCCGCGTACCCAAAGAAGCAGTCTTGCCATGTGTGTGGGAATCCTGGACACGTAGCAAGAAATTGCTTATACAGGCCATATGAACCCTACTACCCTAAAACTCATTTGAAAAACAATCAAGGGCAATCATATGGTGGCACAAATAGCAAACCTGTCCCCAGAAAGGTAAGTTCTAAGCCAAAGGTACCTACATACCCAAAGGTACCTAAAGTGACCAAAGAGTCTGCACCTTCACACCCTAAGGTGCAGAGACATGTACCTTCACAACCAAAGGTACACAAGGTGACCAAAAAGCCTGCACCTTCAATCCCTAAGGTGCAGAAGTCTGTACCCCTGCAACCAAAGGTACAGAAAGTTGACCAAAAGCCTAAGTCACCTCAACAACCAACCAAAACTGATTTCAAAAATCCTAAATTGAATAATTCTGTTAACAAATCAGTTTCTGTTTTAAAACCCACTTGGGTTCCCAAACATGGTGGTCTCTTAGAAAATAATCAAGAGAAGTGGAATGTGCAGAAGGTGGTAAACGAGTGTTTTCAGCCTAAAGGGGTGTATAAAAAACATTCCAAACAGTTTGATGAAGTTAAAAGTAAAAATGCTAATGTTTATCAAATTCCACCTAAAAGGGTTCAAGCTAAAGGGAAAGAGAACCACCAACCCACAAAGCCCACACCAATGCCCAACAAAAGCAAGAAACCCAAAACAAAGGTTCCCACACCCTCAATCCCTGATTTTACAAAGGGAATGTGCCTCAAAGAAGTGACCTTTATTGATTCATCAGGTCTACCCAGAACCACAATGGCCTGGGTTCCAATGGCAAACTAATCTCTCATTGTGTGCAGGAACAGTCAAGGAGGATATTCATTAACATTTATGTTTGTGATAGTGATTGTTCCAGGCACATAAAGGAGGCATCTCTCCATTACATGGCATGCAAAATCTTAATAGTAAGGATGTTCTCCTTGTGAGAGGTAAAAATGTTTTATATCAGCAAGGTACTGTCTGGATTGATTGTTTCTTGACTAGATGTTTGTGAGATACGGTTCTGCATAAAACAAAACCCTGTTCTGAAAATTTTTCAAAAGGAAAACTTTGAAAGTTAGCTTGGCCAATTTTGTCTTATAGTGTGTTTATTAAAGTAAAAAATAAAAATAAAAATAAAAAATAAAATAAAAAAATGTGTGTGTTATTATTAAAAATCAAAAAGCAAGGGGAAGAATAGAAAAGATGAAAATGTTGACCCCTCAAAAATATTGTGCTTTTCAATTTTTAATCATTGTTTGTGAAGGTGGGAAATGAAATAAATTTCCAG
>JBCNJP010000019.1:15689201-15861489 GCA_039602395.1 Deinandra increscens subsp. villosa | reverse complement strand
CCCAAATTTTTAATAACTAAAACTCCCGTTAACGTCTAGTCAAAGTGATTTGTGTAGCAAAAAAAAAATGATGACCCCTCATGTTAGTAAAATGTATTTTAGGTAAACTATGGGGTTAATGGGTATGTTATGTTTTGGTTAAAAATAAAAACAAAGAACCAAACTTTAAGGGCCAGAATTGTAATTACCTAAAGTGGGATTTAACAAAATAGAAGAAGAAGGGTGGGAGGTCGCAGACTTGCGACCTGGACTCAACCCACGCCCTCCACTTCTTCTTCAAATCAAAATTCTGCAATTGAGGGGGGCTATAGGCTGCGATTATGGTCATCAAGAGCAAATTGGAAGTGCTATCACTCTCCTAAACTTAATTTTGGGTCAAGTAAGTAAACCCCAATTCTTTGCATGTGTGGGTCTCGAATTTTAGGGCCTCAAATCTGCAAATTGTTGATGTAATATGAATCTCTTGATGTTAGGAACTTCATTTATTGCATAAATGTCTAACTTGATTAGCAATTGGTGAAGTAGTCACCAATTCCTCTTACTTGAACCTCCATGTTAGATGACTACTTAAGAAAGTCATGAAATAAGTTCTATTAAGTGATTCCTAACGTGATTATAATGTTGTTTGATGAAATAATGATGGGTTGGTGATGGATTTCACCAACACTACGCTAAATGGTTAATTGGAGATTCAAGGGATGGGGTTATGTGTGTGCATATATGTATGCCCACAAGGTGTTCGATATAATGCCAATATGAACTCTTATGCTTGAATTCATGACTAAATGTAGGAATATTACACTACTAAGGATCATGAAACAAGAATGAGCATAATATGTGAAATTCATGCTTGTTAAATGTGTTAAGTGAAATAATGTAAAACCATAAAAATGATAAGAATCTTGTTGCAGGGCTGTTTTGTAAGGGTCGTATAAGATCACTCGTATGTCCGTTTGGGATGTATGATATACGATCGAAAAGCTTGTCGTGAATACTATGTTTCGTGTTTGAACACTTGAAACTGAATCTGATTTATAATGGGTCAAAACTACACGTTAATATGACCATTTAATTTTCCAGCAAGCTGTTTGGAAATAAATATAGCTGCTGTCCTGTTTTTAGAAAATTTGTATAAAATCATAGAAACATCGTTAGAAGGTGTACCATATATGGTTGGAAAGGTCTTTGAACCTACTTCAACTCATTTTTATAAATCTGAAGCTGATTCAGTCATTAAGTGGGTCAAAAATAATGATTTCCGCAGCTATGCAGATTACTCAGCATGCTGTTTGGAAATAAATATAGTTGCTGTCCTGTTTTTATAAAAATTGTATAAAATCATAGAAACATCGTTAGAAGGTGTGCCTTATATGCCTGGAAAGGTAATTCAGTCTACTACGTTCCATGTTTGAACATGGAATGCTGGAAAAATTTATAGAATGGTCAAAATGGACCGTTACAGCAGCATTGCTGAAAAATGTTGCACAAGAATTGATGTTTTTAAAAGCTAGTAAGAGTGAATAAGTTGAATTTTCTTAAAGCGTCTGGAGATGTGGCTCTTGACAATGCTACATAAAGTTGGCCATGACTAAAAACAGGATGAGGTAGATAAATTCCTATTTTGTTCAAAGACTGCCCTTGGCTTTTATTAATAGTCATAGCATAGCATAACTTTAAAGGAAACTGTTTTCTATTAAAGACAAATGGAAGTTCATCGTCACTATGAGTCAATGTAATTCTTGGAATAAATACACGATGACCTATTGATATTCCCGTGATTATTCTAGCCTCTATTATCCAGTCCATTAGTTGTGTCACTACCAATCTAGTACCATTACATAGACCCATACTCTGGTTAATATTTCTAAGTAGTATTACTGGACAGTTCACTTTTAGTTCTAAGTTATGAGGAGGAAGACCTGTAAACTGTAATGAATTCAGATATTCGATAGGATATAACATATCAGTGTCCTGTCTATTGTCTCCATGAGCACTAACAGTGTCTATACTTAGATAGCTTCTTACATTGTCTAATGTCATACCTAAAACTAAGGTATTTATTTCGTCTACTGTGTGATTTCTTGGACAGACAATTGCCTTTTTAGAAAGGTTACTTGCGGTTGGATGTTCTAAAGTGTCACTATCATATATGAACTTGATAAGATCTAATAAAGCATGTTCAGTATACGGAATTAGGTAACTGGAAGGTATCTCTAGTATTCTTGAATCTTGAGGGTCAGTTATATCAAGAGTACCTATGTCACCATTACCTATATCAAGCAACCAAGAAGCAAAGTTAGAAATCTTAATCCTAGATGCATCATCAAGTTCAGGTTTTTGTAGACGCATATTGACAGTTAACTTGAAAATTTTGAAGTAAGGCCATAATGATGATCGAGGTAATGTCAGCTCTAAAACCTTCGATTTGCTTGATTTACGCTTAATAGGTAATGTTTGTCTAAAGTCACCGCCTAGAATTATAGACATGCCTCCAAAAGGCTTATCTTTGTTATTCAATATGTCTTTCAGTGTCCTGTCAAGTGCCTCTAAACTATTACGTTCACTCATTGGAGCTTCATCCCATACAATAAGCTTAGTCTCTTCAAGCAGCTTAGACAGTTGTGTTTTCTTTGTAATGTTACAAACAGAGGTTTCTGTTATCTTGATGGGTATCCGAAATCTTGAATGTGCAGTTCTTCCCGAAGGTAAGAGCAATGACGCGATTCCAGACGCGGCTACTGCTAGCACAACATCACCAACAGAACGTAACGCCGATATGATAGTATTCCATAAGTATGTTTTTCCTGTCCCTCCATGGCCATATACAAAAAGTAATACCTGTTCATTTGACGCTAAGGTATTCATTACATAGTCATAGATCTCAAGCTGTGAGACATGCAAACCACGATGGAGAGACTCATGTTCATGCCTTAGCTTTTCTCTGTCGTAGTTTTTCTCCTCCATCAACAATTTGTTCTGAAGCAGCCCAATCAAGTGTGCATTCGGAAGTGGTAATCCATAGTTAATCACTGAATTTGAAGGAGCTAATGTCTTAATTGCAAGCTCTATCTCATACAGAACATATTCTTGAAGGTCTTCTGGATTTATAAATCCGTGAATGTAGATAAGATCATCAGACATCTTGTGCCAATACGAAGTCCATAGCTCCAATGGGTTTGTAATTTCACAGTACAGCAGCATATGTATAAACAATGAGCGCAATTCAAGTGATGTACACCATGCTGATGCCTCTTCCAATGTCGATAACCATTCTCTGTTATCACCCAGCAATCCAAGTTTCTCACATGCCTTTCGATATGTTGTACAGATTTCCCCATTGACTCGTACGTATATCGCTAAACGATGTGCAACCTTTCTGATGTGAAAGAAGCATGCGTAGATAGAATGACTCACCACAGGACGGATGAATATACGTTAAACGACCAATTGTTGGTGTATGTTGTCTTGATCTACGATACCACATACGATCTGATGCATCCCAACGATATTCAGATACGAAGTCAATATAACGAAGATGACGCCCTGCACTGTCTACTGCATTGTTACTTAACCAACCTGTAAGTGTAGTCTTCTTTAAGTATGGATTTTGAGCTATGTTTTCAAGAGATTCAGAATCTGTAAATGTAATATTTTGCATATTCTCAAGATGAACAGCCAGTATCTGAACAGCAGGGTCTCTCTGATGAATGTCAAAGTTCAAAATACGCCAACATGCCTCATGCGGACAGATGAAACGTCCGTCCAGGAAACTTTGTATTTCGTCAATGTTCCTAGACCTTTGCACATGTGAAGCTGTTGAAGAGTTACTTGCATTACGTATGCTAAAACGTATACGGTCAGCTCCCTTTGAAATGTACTTGAAAAGATATTTTATAAGCATACTCCAACCACAATACTCGACATTTATATGTGCATTGAATCTTAAACTGAGAGTCCTGTTGTAAGGCACAACATATCCATTGTCTATCCGAAATTTATTTCTTGTGAAAGTATGTCGATTCTCACGCCTCATGTAACGTGGATATCCATTTTTATCTATTGTCGTTGACTCTTCATAGCCTTTTGGATATTTCTTAGAGCAATTCCCATTTGACATACAAACGGCTTTTGTATTCATCTTCCCACATGGACCGTGTATCATGAAATCAGTGACGATCTTGTACAATTCAGGTTCACTTACAGGATCCGGTATTTCAGCAGATATGTATCTGTCTAACTCGTCAGGGTTTCTAATTTTGAATGGATCAGTCACCCATATGAGAAAATGACAATGAGGCAGCCCTCTTTTTTGAAACTCCACGGTATAGACATCTGATACACAAAAAAAAAAAAAAGTATTAAGAATAATGTCCAAAACAAAGTAAATGTAAATAATAAGGAAAAAGTGACGTCAATAGTAGTAAACATACATGCTGAAACATCACCAAAAGGTTTAGAAACTTTTAGGAACTTGATAAAAGCCTTTAGCTTTATCTGGAAAACTCTTGAAACAATTTCTGGTTTGTCCTGAGCCTTTAACATCGGATATCTAGACATATACCTTTGAATCTCTGGCCACTTAACATTACATGTAAATGTTATGAAGTACTGAGGATTTCCATATACACGACAAATAGCAAGAGCATCCTGATAGTGCTTGTACATGTATCTTGGTCCACCAGTAAATGAAGAAGGCAGAAAAGTACGCTTACCAACCTCATGGCCCACAGTATCTCCCTCGGCAATCGCATCTTCAATTCCTTGAAGCAACTCATTGCGGAACTTTTTCTGATTACTTCTGAAATATTCTAAACGACCATGCTCAATACAAACATATGCATCGACAATGAACTGCTGAAACAAACGACCTCCACGAAGCAAATGGGAATACACATTAACACGATCATGCAGGAAGAAGCTATAGTACATGTTCATTGTCAACTGTCTAGTTTTGCCCTTACTCTAAAATTTTAAGTTAGATGACCATCCACTCTCACCATAAGGAAACAGCAAAGGGTACTGTAAGGGCATATAAGACGGATGTAAGTTACTTACTCTTCTAAGAACATCGTCTTTTGGATGAAGCACTATGTCATACTGCTCAGAAGAAGATTCAGGACCGTATATAATAGCACCAATACATCCAGGAGTAGGCAAATCGTAGCACATTTGATATTGCGAATTGAAAAGACAAATGGCAAAGTCTGGAGGATTACAGGTGGAAGTTAATTCTTTAGCAGTACGAAACAACCTGACCAACTCATTACAACTGTCTAAAACCTCAACAATTGAGCTGATAATTGAAGCATTTAAGACAGGACGACCATCCTCTTCAAAGATGGACAGCCGATTTGAAATTTCATTTGAACAGTCATATATATAAAGCTGCAAGAATGAAGGTTTTTTGCCCTCAACAGGACAAAGAGAGCCTATTTTATGACAAATCTGTCCCTCAACCTTGAAAATATAAGGACCACCCCCATCATAAACAGACTCATCAACATTTGCACCAAAAGATGTCATTGAAAACACAGAATTATAACGACGGACATTATCAAGAAAATCTGGCTGATCAAAAAGGTGCCTGAAAAGCATTGGCGGTAAAGGAAAGAAAGGCAGTCTAATGTCACCACCTTTACAACACTGATTATACCTAGGTGTATCATTCAGATTAGAAGAAGACAGTCGTTCGTCGTACCAAAACATTGCATAGCAATTGGAACAAACAAAGTCACAGTCACCATTATCGATATAGGAAAATGCAGGAGGATACTGAAACGGTAAGGGTACATGTATATGTGACTGTGTTGATGACTGTCCTGCTACACTGTGATTAACGTTGTAAATATTTGCAGACGTAACAGAATGTTGGCGTGATAATGTTGCGCGCGTATTTGTCTGTCTAGACGATTGCCTACCTAGATTTTCATCTACACTATTACTGTTCCTCCTTTTCCTGTTAGAACTCATTATAACTTGTAAAAACAACTAAACAGAAACGACACTAACAAAAAAGTACATATATGGACGATCATATATAAGGAAATAAGACTATAATAATGACATAGCAAACCAAAAATACACCAACAATAAAGCACATATAAGAGTCATATTAAAGAAAAGCACAGGAAACTCACCTTGAGGTAGCAAATCTACAAACAACAGCACCAACTGCACCAAAACACAAACCAAAAACCCATTAAAAAGGATAAACGTGAAATTAAAGATACATGATAAAACACCTTACATGCAACTGAAAATCACAACATATCAAAGTCCATTACCAAAAAAATTACAAAACCCATTAAAAAAACAATAAACACTGAAATTGTAACCAATTGCTATCCAAAGAAAATACTTTGAAACATTTAGTTGAACACCTCACATGCAACATCAAAGTGACAATGTAAACCAAGATGAGAGAAAACGACAGCAGAAATGAACATCAAAGTGACAATGTAAACCAAGATGAGAGAAAACGACAGCAGAAATGAACATCAAAGTGACAATGTAAATCAAGATGAGACAATGTAAACCAAGATACAAAAGTAAAAACATCTACAATCAATTCATGTAAAGAATCAATCTACAAAGTGAAAACGACAGCAGAATGTAAACACAGAGTCTAAAGCCAGCAACAAACACTCAAACCCACCACTAATAAATGACAATCACACAAAAAAACCAAAGAAAATACTTTGAAGCATTTAGTCGAACACCTTACATGCAACATCAAAGTGACAATGTAAACCAAGATGAGACAATGTAAACCAAAATACAAAAGTAAAAACGTACAATCAATTCATGTAAAGAATCAATCTACAAAGGGAAAACGACAACACAGCAACAAACACTCAAACCCAATAACGAAAATCAAGTAAGAAATCAAAGAAAACCACCAACAAATGAACAAAGAACAGAGCTGTAAACGTAAGAGAAAGAACAAAATCAAAAAGAATCAACAAAATCAAAATCAAAGAAGAATAGAAAAGAATAAACAAAAGCAACAAACACAGAAATTGAAAACTAATCAAGACTATTAAACGACAAATTGAGTACAACAAAGAATGAAATCGTGAACGATCACCTGTAAAGGAAGAAAGAAATCAGAGAAGGAAAAGCGAAATCAGAAATCAGAGAAGGAAAAGCAAGAAGAATCAACAAAGACTGAAATCGAGAACTAACCAAAAACTACCAATCAAGAAATTGTATACAAAATCAGTGAACAATCACCTGTAAACGAAGAAACAAAGCAGAGCAGCAAGAAGAAGAAGAAGAAGAAGAAACAGAGAGATCTTAAATACAAATCTCATAAACATGAAACGTGTCTCATAAACATGAAACGTGGCAATATATAGACAGCTGTGACAGAGAAAACACACGCGTCAATAAGAGGAAAATTAAAAAAAAAATAAAAAAAAACCGGACAGAGAAAGGATCGAACTAAAGCCGTGAACAAAGAACCCATAACACCAAACCACCAGGACAAAACAGAAACCTTTATAAGTAACGTAAAACAACAAATATAACATAAACTTTCAAGGTAAATTAAAAAAAAAAATATGTGTCAAAGCACCTCCACGTGGACTCCACATAAGAGTGACACGTGGAGGTAATAGTCGCCTACCAGAGTACAACTAAGCATAGGATTTTGATATATAAGGGAATTTATGTGCACCATTGATTCCATACAAATTTATGTTTATAAGACTATTTACTTATTATTCCATTAACATGAATTGTATCGTATGTTTTAAAAGTTGTAATTACTTAAACTCTTAAAATTATATACGATTACTTTACCTCTTATGTATTATAATATAGTATAAAACATATAGTTAAATCTTCAAATACAATTGGGATCTCAGTACAAGATGTACAAAGAATCACATAAGAATGCTTCGTGCGTGATTCAAATCAAAAAAAAAAATTTATCATACAGAGAAGTGTAATAATCATGAAGAATAATCACACGAAGTAAATTCATTCATGCATGATCCTTGGTATTCTTTGTATCGGAAACACAGTTTATATAATAACAATTAGCGGTCAAGACTCTCGTCACAAAAGTTATTGTCATGTTGTCATGACGGTGCTTTTATTTTTCCCTGTTTTTAGTTTCACAGCAAATATATTCAGTTGTGCTATTGTGGTATCTGGTCATGTGTTCGAATACAGGGATAGCCGCTTTTTTCTCTATTTTCATCTCATGTTTTGATTGATGCTTCAAAATAAATATAGTCGGGCTAGGTGAAAGATCCAAAGAAACTGGGCTAACTGCAAAAGGGCTGTCACAAGCCCACATGTTCATTTAAGAAGTAGATCAAACTTCAATTTCTTTTTTTTTTAATCTAACGATTTCATTAATAAAATGCATATAGTTCTCATCTTAAATAAAAACAAATGAAACTGTTTCATTTTTTAATTAACTATTTAACTATTAAAAATAATTTACAGGTACACACTTATCTAATTACCACGCTACAGTATTTTAAATTTACAGATCATTTAAGTATATATTTAGTTTCACTTATATCTTTTAGGTATTGTAATTAAAATAGTTGTGCATGTTGAATAATAACAATTGTATATATATACAATCACAAACTAGCCTATGGAATTGTGCCTCAAAAGCAGCTAAAACTAATATCTTATATATAAATAGTTGTCCATGCTTATTCATAATATCTGATTTAGCTCAGTTGGTCATCATGGTGCTCCTTTTTCCTGCAGACCCGGGTTCGAGTCTTCTTTGGGTTTTTTTTTTATATATATATTTTTTATCACCTTCATTTAAATCCAAAGTGGTTCTAGGCAGCTGAATTCATATATAATTAAGGAAAGGTATCAAAGAAAATAAAGGGAATCACTGTCAGGTTATAGCTTATACTACAACAGCTATTATAGAGGAACCATAATACATTGATCCACCATCTCTAATTAACCCAAAAACTATAAATTCTTTTCGGAGATTCGGTTTCTTCAATTTTTTATAAACCAACTAGCTGTAGCAAATTTAAACAATATACAAGGCATTAGCCAACAGTTCTAATCAAGACATGGTGCTTTCCCTATGTGCTTAAACAATTGTAGGAAGTGGACTTTACTTTCTTAGTTAACTTGCCTAAGTATGTGTTCAAATTTCCGTTATGTTCCTTCCAATGCCACCTCCTCTACTTGACCCTTTTAACTACAAGGAGATACAAATATAGTTAGATTTTGCGAAGTGTTATCTCTAATTATGGAAATTGCTTGAGCTTACAATTCCATTAAGTCTCTAAATAATAACAGTAACTTGAGCAAATGATAATTATTAACTGCCCTACTTTAAGATCATGAACTCTGACAAATAAAAAGGTCCAAAAGATCATAGGCTTTTGATATCACTTCTTAATAGACACTTAATGGGGTTTACCTCTGAATCGGTCAGATTCAGAGTGTTTGGTTGGGTTTTTTTTTACAGCTTAATCACATAAGAGGATCGAATTACCCCCATAAACTTAAATAATATATATAGGTTCAAAAGATCATATGATTCCCACATAAAGGTGATAGAGATACCAGAACAACTTAGAAGATAAAAAGTTAACACCACTCTTAGAAACTTGCAAGATAGGTGATCTTAAAACCAGATTTTAGAAAGTATTCTAGGGTATTTATAAAGGTACAGTAAATAATAATTATTAAAATCAATTTGAAATGAAGAAGCAAAAAAACATTTAGAAAAAACAAACTCACCTCTGGTGCAAGATAACATCTCATTCCTCAAGTATCAAAGAAGGAAAGATCAGAGGGATCATCATGAGGTTTAAACAATGCAAAGTCAGCAAGGTAAAGTCAGTTCAAGAAAGTAACCAACACGGTTCTCACGTTTAATATCACATGCATAAGTAATAAATTTACACCACCATGACCGAATAAAGATATATTTAAAAAGAGGCTAAATAAAAGGATGACGTATACATAAGCATCTAAATGTTAAAAAGTTATCAATAAGGCTACTTAACTATTAAAATAAAGTTAAATAAGATGGCCCACTCGCGCATTGCGACAGGACACCTTTTAACGACAAAGGATGTAAATAGTTCAAAATTGCGAGACTCAATATTTCCCTGTACCTATTCTCTTAATTCTTCAAAGATTTTACTTCAGCTATCTAATTAAGATTAAAAGCTAACTGTTGTGATCAACATATGCATCTTTACTCTTACTTCTAACATAGATATTTTAACTTTGGGTTTGTATCCACATGTATACAGGTTTATGCCTACCACAACCATAGCTGACGCAACCGCAAGTGCTACTGTAATACTTTACGATGACGCTACACAGTCTGTTGTAGGCCAGTCGTGTTCTAACTTTGTTACAGGTCTTCCAGCTGCTGATCCACTTATGTTACCCGAGGGTCTACTCGCAACAAGGGAAACATGGTACACTTTTTTTTTGAAGCTCAAGCCAAACACGAAAGCAGGGATCACGACTTTCATAATTGAAAGACCCGAGCCTATTTCCTTTGCCACTGGTTCGGTGACCCCTCAGACACCCCAGACTATAATAGAAACAAACCGACAAAGTTCTATTACTGATGTCGCTAGGCCTCTTTTTCAGGACATAGGTATACAAATAATCGAACATCACTTTTAAAATTTTAAACCGCCTCTCATTCATTTATCTCTATTACACCTCTTACATTACTAATAACAGCCCTTTATTGACATACCACAGCATCACCTTCAGCAGAAAAACTCAAGAAGCAACGTCATGAGTAACATCGTCTACCCTCATCTCTCTTTGAAAAGACTCATGTTTGTAAAATAATAGCACTGTAACTTTGTTTTTTGTTTCTGAATCTAACCTATCTCTGTATAATATTAGGTTTATTACCTGCTTTGTAAGTTTATGCTTAGTTTTTTTTTTGCCAACGCCAGTTTTGGATTCTCATGTTTGAACTTTGTGCTAAAAGAAATTTATGGCACCCACAGTCCATATCCTCCATTGCGTGTAAGACTAGAAATATAAACATACTGTTTTGATGAAAATTTCCCCGCCTCCCCCCCCCCCCCACCCCCTTCAACAATTGTGTCTAAATGTAACCTATTTTGGTTTTGGCATTCTACATATTGATCTCATAATTTATATTGAATTGAGATATAGATTCATAACAAAACAAAATAGGTTAGAAAGTAAAAAATTGTATTATATAAATATTGTGAACATTAGAATGAATTTGTAAAACACCACCTAAATCCAAACGCATAATAAACCTGTATATTCCCAAATCACCGCCGCAACGCGCGGTTGATCTCTAGTTCATTAGCAATCTAAACTAAAACGTTTAAAGACAAGAACATATGAACATAGAGAGAAAGCGTATTCTTTCAATACGCTTAAGGATGATGTCTCATTAAAAATCTTACTACGAAAACACAGTGGGATAAAACCAAAGCTAAGGGAAAAAAAGTGCAGCGCCTATTGTATCTTGCATTTTTACATGTTTTCATGTGGGTATCATCGATCTTCTATGAAAATTTGCCTAGTACTTTTGTAGTGGCTGATTTGCTTCTTGATCCCTTGATGTGCAATTCCTTAAGCTTACCAATGTTATATTATCTTCATGTAAAACTCTTAAAAATTAGCAAACTGTATTTCAAAGCTAACGTAATAGCCAGTTGGAGTAGGAAGTGACACTTCCAACGGCAGAGGGCATCATTTCTCAACTTCGATTATCGTTCTTCTTAATAGAGTTCCAATACATCACGAAAACGTTCACTACCCCATGTCTCGTCTCAGATAAATACCACATGATCCATAATGGTGTTGTATAACCATGTTGTATTACATTACCTGCATCTAAATGACTAACAAAACTTGTTTCGCTCATTAGTAAAATTTACATATACCTTTATACCTTCAAATTTTTTTAACACATTCTGACGTATCATAATTAGACGTAGGCAATATCATGCAAATAAAATGAAGCAAATGATGTATCTAGAAAGAAATAGTAATGCAACAAGTGCACATAATTGTAGTACTTCCACATCAATATTTTTCCCATTCTTTAGAAATTGTCATTTTATGCATCGAGTAATCTATTATGAAAATATTTAGCATACATGATGGATGAGTATGTTTCTACATTATACTCTTCAACATATTTATATATAACTTGATTGATGTATATACAGAATTATACAAATGCCTGACCTCCTCAAGAGATATTATCAACATATACTATAATAACTATAAAACCCGAGACTATTCTTCATGCATACCATTTACATTATACTTATATCTTTGTATCCTGAGATAATCATGTTTTGATATCAAACTTAACAAAACTATTTTTAGTCCATACACAAAACATGTTAAATTTAATATATTTTGAAGGCTTTATACAAATGCTTAAGACACATTTATAATCCATTTACAATCCATTGTGGACTAAATTCCATCTCGGCTAATTATACATACATATGCATTTGCTCATAAGGAGTTTGGATACATAAACTTAATCTTTTAAGAAATAAATTTAAAATTAATAACATCATATCATTCTTATCCATGGTTTTATTGACATATAATGTCATCATGTGATGTTACTAATGCACAAGGATTATTTATTTAAGGTATTTCAAATACCTTCAAGTATTCAAATGTCTTGGGTATTTATATGGACTTCTGATTATATTTAAGCATTAAATATATACAAAGGACCATAACATATTCGGATCCGAATGTTTAGACAACAATCATAACGTTCTCGAGAACTTACTCTACATTATTATTATGGTAATTTAAATCCTCCAAAGATCTCATGTATCATCATCAAGTGAGCCATATACCTAGCATATCATAAATTCATAATATTCATAAGATGCATACCAGTTTTTATATATGTTTATATATAAAACACAGCAAATTTATATAAACATTGTACACCAGATCGTTAAAGATGCCAAAGAACATAATAAGAGCGACTGATTGCGAGAAAGAGCAAAAGCGTTAGTCATTTTTGTTTATTTTTTAAATTTCGGTGCATGTCTATTTATCCTCGGATGTCTTCGATTAACATTCGAGATTCTTTTCAGATAAGTCCAGTTGACATGTATTCCTTGGTGCCTAACATTTAATTAGTAAATGTTCGATTCTGCCAATAACAATGACTTTTCCACCAAAAGTTTGGCCCCAAGATTCAAAAAGAAAAAGAACTAAATCATATGGTGGGAATTGAACAATTAGACCTACCTTCATGGGGGCGTTGTCTAGTGACGTGGATAGCTTTATGTGAACTTCACAATGGGCGTGGTCCAAAGGTAAAGGTTTTTTATTTTTTGAATCAATCATAACCATATTTAAAAAAAAAAAATTAAACCCGCATCCACACCAATATTTTAATAAAGGTTTTTGATTTTTTGAATCAATCATAATAATATTTTAAAAAAATAGAACGGTTGTTCGGAGATGATCGGAGAAAAGAACGGGCGAAGAATTGAGGTTTGGATTTGGATCGATGGGTTTTATATGTGGGGTATTGTTAAAATTGTCAAAATTGCCCTCGCGTTAATGACAAATGGGATACCTTTAAAAGGAACATTTTTGTTTCAAATTGGATATCTATAGTGCTTTTTAAGTTAATTTAATTAATTCCTTATTAATATTATAAAAGTCAAGTTGTGTGGGTACAATGTTTATTAAGATGCTTAATATATATTATGTAAAAGTAAAACATGTTTGATACTTGTGCTAGGGATGTAACCAAACTCGAATCCGATAGGAATATTTGAAACCCGAAACAAATAAGACAGGTATGAAGTCGGTTAAGAGACCAGACATGAGATTCTTTGTTTTCGCGTGTATGAGATGGGTATATGATTTGGCGATATACCCGATTACCCATTAACATATACTCAACATGATTTCTCCTCTATTTATTTATATTGATTTCAGATATACATCCTATATATCTAATTCTCTTTCAATAGTTCTGTTGTCTCAACCTATTTACAAATCCTAAAGATCTCAATCTCAAATTCATTTTAATGATATACGGTATATTTTTATTTATAACTAATACTTAGTTATTTTTAAAAACTTATTGACATATTTTATGTTGATTATGATAAATATAATAAACTAATAGTTACGCGATAGATAGATACAGTACCCGAAACCCATGAATATGCTTTGGCGGGTAAACGCCCGATAAAACCAATGTTTAAGGTTAGGATTAACCAAACCCGGGACATTATCATCCTTCCCACTTGTGCGTATGGTCAGTGGCGGACCCAGTAAGGGCCCAGGGGTAGCGCCCGCTACCCCTGAACTTTTACCCCGACGTGCAAATTTTTTTTTTATAGGTTTTCGGTTTTTCGCGACCCCTGAAACGAATTTTTCGTGACCCCTGGAAGAAATTTTATGGCTTTTACTTAATAAATATGATCAAATGCCTCTTAAAAATATGATTAAAAGCCCGTTAACTACCTAAATTTTTTTTTCGGGGGCGCTGCCTCCGAACCCCTGTTAGTCCCCGCTACCCCTGATATTTTTTCCTGAATCCGTCACTGCGTATGGTCATGTATATAAGTAGACCAATCCGTGCATGGTTCATTGCACCAAATCAAAACTTGTAATTCACAAAATGTCAACCAAAAGTTTCTTCAACTTCAAATATGGTATGTCAAGAAAACCATCAGCCTCAAAAACCACACCACCAACTCAACCTCTTCAGCAATCAAACTTCATTCCCCCGGCTGTTTTCCAACCAAACCCCGACGAGATGAAACGCGTGTTCGACAAATTCGACACGAATAAGGACGGAAGGATATCCAAGGAGGAGTACGGTTCAGCCGCGGGCCTACTCGGTAGAAACACCGCCAAATCGGAGGTAGCCAAGGCGTTTCAGGCTATCGACACGGATGGAGACGGGTTCGTTGACTTTGACGAGTTCATGGAGGCGCAGAAGTCGGACGGCGGAGTTAAGACGGGGGACATCAAGAGTGCGTTTAAGGTGTTTGATTTGGACGGAAACGGGAAAATAACGGCGGAGGAGCTCGTGCAGGTGTTGCGGCAGCTCGGAGAGAGGTGTAGCTTGGAGGCTTGCCGGAAAATGGTAAGAGGGGCGGATGCCGACGGCGATGGGATGATTGACGTGGAGGAGTTTATGGGTCTAATGACCCGGACCATGAAGTTGGCATGAAATTAGTAGTCACATATACATGTTACGGGTTCAAATAACGTTATACGGTAATAATCTTGGACTTACTTTAGGACTCGGTGGTTTTATATGACCACCACCATAAGATGTTGGAAGTATAAAAATAAATCATTTAGTGTTATGTTGATTATTTTTGTTTACACTAATAGTATTATTATTAATTTTTTGTTTTTTATTCCTCTATATATACATAATACAACCAATTATACAAATTTTAGAGCATGCTTTACAACTTCATAATGCACACATTGTACAGCATTTAAAGCCAAAATTACAACTCCATGAAGCATTCTAAAGTTGGCTATTTTGGCTGGTAAAAACGCGGGTATGGGTAGTATCCATATTCATATGGATCATATAAATTGTTATCTTTCAAGAAATTAGGGTTACATTTGGTTTCACGAGCCACAGCCCCCGCCTCTCTCTCTGTCCGGTTCTTCCTCCGTCGGTTCTTCCTTCGTCATTCTGCACGACAACCTCCCGCCAAAACAGACAACCTCCTTGGTTATTGCTCTTATTACTTTATTAGTATGCTAAAATTTTAGTTATTTCAGAATCCTTGAATGTCGCTGTGTTGTAAGTTTGAAACAAAGGTTTGAAATATATATCGAAATAACCAAGTTGTTAATTAAAGGTTTCACTACTTTATTTGCAAGTTTTTGTGTTGGAAATCGATACAGAGTTCCACATATTGAAAGCCATTTGAGCAATGTGGGTGTTTTTCAAGTTTTGCTTGCGTTTTTCTCACTGTAACTAACTCCAATTACCTTCATTATTCATGTGATCCTTGATTTGTTTTCATAATTTGGATTCTCTACAGAAACTAAGAACCAAAAAGATTAGATAGAGGAAAAAGTGAGGATGAGCTCTAATTGTTTGTTTTTCAATTCAGATATCGTTGGTTGCTTCTGTAATTTTATATGGTACGTCTTTGTTTTCTGAGTCTTTGAACTTTTAATTGCTTTTTTTGGGTGTTATTGTCTAATTATAGTTTACTGTGATCTTTTCTCTAAGTTGCTTGAGGTCTGCATTTTGTTTTTCGAGTGTCATGATGACTTGATCTCACCTTTTATTGTTCATTTGCTGTTTTAATACTGGAATTTAGTAATTTGACTGAACCATAATGCGTTTGTTTCTATGATGGAAACATATGTTTGGTTAATCGTGTTAGGTTGTTTTAACTGTTATTTACGTTTGAATTGGGCATCAACTGTCGATTTTTGGTTATACTTATAATAATGTGTTTTCTATGACTTCTATCAGATTACATTATCTAAATTATCAATCTCATTCTACTTAATTATATTTATGTTAATAAGTGTAAGCTTTGCTTCGTCGACAGGCTCATGATGTTTTAATACTAGAATGTAGTAATTTGAGTGAATCATGATGTGTTAATTTCTATGATGGAAACATATGTTTTTAATAGTTTGTATATGAAATTTACAAGGACTACATTTTAGGACTAAATCAGATTATTGGTTGCTGCTATGCGTCTAGTTTCTAAGTTTTGGGTGACTTTATTGAATAAAGTGTTAGATGGTACATATTTGATCATTCATACATAAATTCTTTTGTTCAATTTCTGAATTTTGGGTATGATAAAAATTGGGTAAGTTATGGTATCACATTGACATATGAAAAACTACTCTATGTTCATTTTGTTATCTGGCATATAAATGGCTTTTGTTCTTTCTTGAGCTTCAAATATGATATGTGACAATGCTACAATGTTTACAATTTGTTACAGTAACTATGTTCAATGATGTCAATCAGTGGTGTGGAATTGAATCAGAGAAAGCACTACAACTAATGCCCCATTGCTCCCCTAACAACCACAAACACCAGCTGCAAAAGTAACTCGCAAGTACTCAGCCCGACTCCAGGTACTGCACACAAAAACTCATACAACCTTTATTCTATACTTGCCAATATTAATTACACTAAATTGCAGATGGAAAAAATCTTCCCCAAAAAGACCCAAAGAAAAGGAGGACTAAATGGATGTACATGCTCATTGGCACATATGAAAACCACCTTTTGTATCAATCTGGTAAATATAAAATACCATAAGGTAGAAACTCAAATATATTTTGTATTGCATAAGGCTAAAAACTATGGAAGTAGTAGGTCAGGTCAACTCAACTTAGGTAATTGGTTCATTTTTCTTATGTATGTTTAATGTTTGACCCGTTTAGACTTTCATAACATGCACCCCCTTTGGTATTCAAGAAATAACCGAACTCACATGTGATAATAAGAGATTATATGCAATGCTATCTAATATATGTTTATTTATATTGTTCCATAATATTTAATATCATGCCACTAAATTTGAAATTGGGACATAGGACAAATAGGTCTGATGGATGTGACCGAGTCCAAGAGAATGTGCATCATAACATGGATGGAAATAAGGAGACTAATGACATAGAAGAGGTCTTACCCATCCCTACTAAATGTTGTAGAAGGTAAGAAGAAGTGCACATGAGATAATTTGTGATACTCACGTTGACAGGAATAGGGATAATTGCTATACTTAAATTGTTAAGCGAAATGGGTTATAAATAGGCTGCCCACGACAACGCACGAGGCGGCCCAAACCCTATTTTTACTAATTGTATCTAAAAAACGTTTCCATCACAGACAATGGGTGGCCCGCCGCAACGCGCGGGCGGGTCTACCACTAGGGAGGTTCCAATGAATAAAGAGAAATCATATTTTATGGTAACAAAATTACAACATTCACCTTCAAACAATGGTATAGTATAAAATATTCTATTTTCTATTAGCCCAGAATATTAATTATGGTATTATACTAACACAGAACATTAATTTTATTGTTATACTAACCCAAACCTTTATTTCTCCAAATTCCCACCTTTACTCTTTTTAATTTCATCCTAATTGATAGAAACTATAGAACAACCTGTTTCGAGTAAATGTAAATGTAGAGCAGATTTCCAGGTGGATTGAAGAAATCTTTCCATCTTCATCTTGGTTGGTTGTGTTCGTTTAGCACCATTTGCAAGGTATTTAATTATTATCTCCACATAAATACATGTTTCATGACTTGATCTTTTTTGCAACTCAATTATTGATATACTTCACTTATTAGCTTCTGTTGGTTTCATATATTTAGTGTTGGTAATTTGTTGATTTTTTTTTGGATTTTGGAGAATCTCAAGAAAATGTATACTGCTATTGCTCATTGGGTAAAGGTGATGATATAATTATTTGCTACTCATAAACGGGCAAGATATTGTTCATGGCGTGCTAGATTTGAAGCGGAGGAGTTTGGTTGGTTACGTTGTTTCCTCGGCACATTGATGGTTTTGGGAATGCAAGCTACCCTGATCAAAGCTTGAGGGCACACTTTGACAACGAAGACTTAGAAGGTAACATTCAAAGAACTACTACTGAAGTAATTTTATATATAACTTAGTTGAGTTTTAATACTAGAATATGTTTTAATAAGTTGATTTAGTAGGTTGATTCTCAGTTTACATATAGTTGAATGTTTTCTGTTTCTATTTTTAACAAATTTTGAGATCTATGAATTACCGCTATGTCGTATTCTCTGTGTGTTGTTTGATTTATCATGTTTTGAGGTTAACATGTTGGTTATTCCACAGGCCGTGGATTTAAACCTATGGACTAAAGTGGTCCTAATTAATTAAGTTGAATTGATAGCAGGGTAAGTGATTAAGTTTCTCATCTTCTTAATCTCCGTAGGATAAGTAATTAATTTAACTTCTGTTTATTAATGTTCTTGGGTTTTTAACGCATGTTTAAGTTTGAACAGGTGTCTCAATTTATGTATTTGATTGTAACGTGTCATTGTTTAGAATTGGCTTTGTACTTTTATTTTTACCTTTCTAATTATGTATCCATTTTACTAACAATATTATTGAACATGCTCTAAACATAATCTGAGGGATCAAGCAAAAAAGAGACTTAAAACCATGGTTAACGAGTAGATCAGTAACACTGAGAAAAAACTCCATCGGTAGTTTTGATTAGGGTACGTTAATGGGAGTTTTGAGTTATAATACATGAATTTTTGGTACATTACAGATTGCATGATTTTAACACTTACTTCCTTTGTTAGAACAATGTTTATATGCGTTCTCGATATTACTTTCGCACATCACTTATCTTTAATTGTTTTGTAGAACGACTTTCTAAACGGTCAGACTCCGTCGTAAAGCGCGGGTCAACCCTTTAACAAAGGAACTTATGACTTGGCTAACCGGCTTTTTAAAATGGTTCGGCTCCGCGGCAGCGCGCGGGTCGACCCACTTGTAATATATACAAAATACAAGTTGGTCAAAATATTAGTTGATATAGTATCAAGGGTTATTTTAGAACACCTATTCTATCGAAGAGAAAACGGTGGTGGCAAGACTAAATCTCTTTATTTTGTTAAAATTGTCGATCATTTTGACACTCCATCACCTACGCTTTTCTTTCTAATCATTGCCTCCTCCGATTGAAGCTTCCATCGCCGCTCCCAACAACCATTCCATTAGCTACTCGCACTACTACAAAAAAAGAAATTTGCTACAGAAAATTGCGACACAACACATTGTGTCGCAAAATACTAACACTTTTGCGACAAACTTATGACATGACATTTTTTTTTATTTCTCACGCATTTGCGACGAAAGAGCAAAGACATAAAATGTTTCTTACAAACTCGTCTCAAACTTGTCATCAAATACAATTTTTTATTAATAACACACGTGTTAAACTTATAAAATATTATTAGTAAGCTATTACGACACATTTGCTACAGAACAAATTAATATTATATTTGATAATTAACTTTTGTAGCAAACGTGACGCAAACTACTATATTTATACTTAATACACGTATGATATTAAAGATAACATACTAATTTTTTTATAATTCTTAATTTGTCGCAATAGAGTCACAAACAAGAATAAACTTCTTTTACTAAGTTTTTATTGCTACACAGTTGCTACCAATGTGATAAAATTATATTTATTAATCCACTTTCGTTGTAAATTGGACGCAAGCTATAGTTTTTTATTTTTATTTTATTCTTCTAAAATTTGGATGTGTGGTACCCTTGTTGGTGTGTTGTACATGTATATATATGACTACTATTATTGATATGATAGATATGTTCTTGTTTGTGACACAGCATATCACATTTACATGCATATAATATAGCTATTGTTAATATTGGTATAAAATGGTTCGATAAATGGTTTGATAAATAATCTTTTCTTAAATATGAACTACCTTTTTTTTAGGTTGTTGATTTGGCGTCGCGAGTTGAAAATATCGGAGCACAACTTGAAGTTGAAAAACAATCAAGGATGGATTAGGAGCAAGTAGTGGAACAACGACTTCAAGAGCAAAGGGAGCAACTACAAAAGGAAAATGAAATATTGCAAGTGGAGAAGGATCGCCAAATGCAACAAAAAATGGAGGAGATGGTCCAACAACATTTGCAAGCCTTTTTCAAAACAATGAAAACTTCGGGTGGTTGTAGCTAGATGCATGACGTATGTTAAACTTTTGTTTCTTGTATTGGCCTAGACATTAAACTTAGGTCGTAATATACAAGTAGTTGAATTATGTTTACATTATTATTGTATTTGTGGTTGACTTTGAAAACAGGGTTTTAATGAATATTTTCTGCATTTGTAGCAAATTTTTTTGAGAAATTGTTATTTTTCTGCATTTATAGCAGTATTTTTTGGGAAATTGCTGTACTTTTATTTAAAAAAAAAATCGTCGCGAATTTGTTGTAAAATAAGGTATCATTCTGTGTCGCAAATCTGTGGCAAAGCGGTTATAAAATGTTGTAGCAAATGTGTAGCAAAACCTACTTATAAAAAGTTATTCTTTGACATAAATGTGTAGCAAAACATATTTACATGAAATTTTATCCACTGACACAAATGTGTAGCAAAACACGTTTATATAAAAAGTTGTTCTTTGACACAAATGTGTCGCAAAACATATTTTTATAAAATGTTATTCTTCGACACAAACGTGTAGCAAACCATATTTAGTAATCTTTTGACACAAACGCGTTGCAACATAAATTACCAAAATTATATAACTTTGACGCAAAATTGTCGCAAAAAAAAAGTCATAAAAAAAAATTGTTGACACAATTGTGTCGCAAAATATAAAACTTTAAGTGATAAATACTATTAAGTACTGGCTTGTTAATTAAGTGGATAATTTGTGACAAAAATAGTTTTGTCGGAAAATTCTTACCTTTGTGGTAGTAAATGTGTCGCAAAAATTTTACGGCATCGATATTTGCTACAAAACGTTTTTGTGGTAAATGTGTCGCAAAATGAGATTTGCTACGATTTTGCTATAAAAACTCGTGTCGCTAATTATTTTTTTTATAGTAGT
This sequence comes from Deinandra increscens subsp. villosa, assembly GCA_039602395.1. Taxonomy (NCBI): domain Eukaryota; kingdom Viridiplantae; phylum Streptophyta; class Magnoliopsida; order Asterales; family Asteraceae; genus Deinandra; species Deinandra increscens. The sequence goes on along the minus strand of JBCNJP010000019.1, from coordinate 15,839,866 downwards.
GTTGCAATTACGACCTCAAACCCAATAGAAAACTTCATGACATTCTCATGTTCTTATCGTTTTCGTCTTCCTGAATCGCCTGTCACTTTTTCAACCACCGCCAACCATGACCTCTCAAAAGCATTATCGGATTTCCTATCTCTAATGATTTTGTGTGTGTGTGTGTGTGGTGGGGGGGGGGGGGGGGGGATGTTAAATTATGGTTTAGATGTTGGATCGGGCTAATTCACAAATGCCCAAACTCGATGAGGAGTTGGGTCAGTCCATACGCAAGCCGGTGTATGTGGACTCCCACCAGCAACAAGTCGGTTGTTGTGGGCTTTTGTGTGATGAACAAGTTATGTTTCTCACATAGGTTAATTAGTTTCTTAATAGGTTTCGAATTGTTTCCAGGGTTATACATAGAGGCCGAGTTAGGGCATCCATTGTATCAAAAATTAACCTAACGAAGTTTTGAGCTATTTTCTTCAATCACAAGTGTGTTTTTGAGTATCACTTTAACTTTTATTAGAACTTAAAATATTCTATATATTGATTTTTTTAACGACCAACAAACATAAACTGCTCAGGTACGTACGAGATGACCCAATGGAAAAGTACCACCGCTAGCTGGCCCCACCCAACCGTACGGAGCCCTTAAGCGCTCAATGTTACACTAGCTCCTGGGAAAACCCGTTAACCCGTCTGCCCTTTGGCACAAAAACTAATTAATGGTAAAACTCGGTTGCCTCAAGGATCGAACCTGGGTTTCTCCAGATCTCCTATCACTAACCAGTATGCTTCTGACTAGCTGAGCTAGACATCGTTGACTCTATGTATGGTTTATAATTTTTTCTCTTTAACGACATATGGTTTTTAATGAAAAGGCTTTTAATTGTTTTGAACAGTTTAGAGATTTGAATAATGAACTCAATTTGATTTTACTATCTTTTATGGCTATGGTGGTTATGAGCAAATGTGAGATGCAGGGAGAATCATGTAGTTTGGATAAGCCACGGTTGCAATCTACGATTTTGGTGGTGATGAGTAGATTTGATTTAATATTACTATACTAATAAAGCAAATTATCCTATATAAACATAATACAACTTATGGTACTATTTTCAATACATAAGGTACAAGTTTCTATAACACACAAAGTACAACTTCTATTACATGAGTTACAAGTAACTAGAGTACCTTCTTTTAAGATGTGGGTTTGCTTTTACCTTTACACGTTTCATTTAACCTAACCTGCCCCTTTTGAGGAGATGAGCAGGTGGCCGGCCAGGTCTCCCATATCCATCTCTGTTGTATCTCGCACCTATAGCATCACTTTGAAATAAAGATACAGTTTTTATAGCCAAGTGTACAAGTGCACCCCTTGAACAGAGACTACAGTGTAGGATGTACCAAGGAGACAATACAGATCTATACAGATCTCATTCACCTCTCTCTTATCTCTTTGCATTCATATCTTCATCTTCTTCTTTTGTTCAGCGAAGGCAGACATGGAGAAATTTCCTTTAATTTGAAGAAACTTCCGATTACACCTTCTTTCTACCTTCAACCATTTCGTACAGGTTTGTGCTTTTGATGATTTTGGTTGCCTCTGCTTCTTCTCTGTTTCCTGCATTCCTTTCGTCAGGTTCTACTTATTTTGATTTAGGGTTGTGATTTGCAGAATAGGGTTGATGATTTTGGGGAAATCGTGAACTCGCCAATCAGACCGCTCACTGTCATTGTTGCCGGCGATGTTGCCCTGACCCTAAACCGATGTCATGTGTGGTATTCAGATATGGGGATGTGATGATTTTGTCGGTCTGGCCTTGATGGTCAGCGCAGTTTGTGCGTTACGTGGCCATTATTATCTCTGTTAAGGTTTTGGGTATTTGATTTGGGGTTGCAAATTGCATAGATTGTTTGTTATTTGTCTACCTCTGTATTCATCTTTCATATTACATTGAGTGTTTTGTAAGTATTTGCTAGCTTAATCGCTCCTTTGTTTCCGCAGTTTAGGTTACCAAAAGGTACTTTAGTTCTTTTTACTTTGCTTTCATTCCTTTTCTTATTTTTTTGTGATTTTTAGCGTTGTGTTAGGTCACCCGGTATGGTGGCGTTGAACATGGCGTGATGCCAAGGTGGCATCTCAACCACGCCGTTAAACCATTTCCACATAGGCGTTAAACATCGCGTGGTTCCTGCGTTTTCTTTGTGCGTGAAACTGTTAACGCAAAGGAAATGGCGTGAAGGTTAGAATTTGGTTGGTATTGTTGGCCCATATCCAATCACAAAATTCCAATTATTTTTTATTTTTATTTTTATTTGATTAATTAATAAAAAATAACCCACTTTAACACCACACTTTAACACCATGTATACCACACTTGGTGTTAAAGTGTCGTGTTATCCAGTCACCGCCCACGTGTCACTTTAACACCACCATCTCAACACCGGTATACCACATGCCCTTACAAGTTAGGGTTTTGCTACTCGGATCCATAAAGTTGCTTTTCTTACGTCTTAGTGTCCATCTATTCCTTTTCGTCCATTTTGCATGAAAGCCATTTGTTATTTTTGTAGATATTAAAAGTAATACAGAACATGAGGAAAATGTTTCTGATGAGGAAGAGCTTGAGGGCATTTTATGATTTGTATATTACTTCATCATGGTCTATATCAAATGCTTACAAAGCTTCATTTTGTGTATATATAATGCATGTTTTTCCTTTAGTTACTAATGTTTTATGTTGGATTACAGGAGTAGGTGGTTATGGTCCCATCTCATCCAAAGTCATGGCATAGTCTTTAGTCGCACTGGTAAATGACTCTATCTATATGGAGAAGTTGGCATTTGAAAAGCCATGTTAATGGATTTATTTTATGATGCATTGTAAGTATCCTAATTTTTAATTTTAATACATTGTAAATAGTTAAATGCTCATTTTCTCGAAATCTCTATACACGATTTAAAATATTTAGACCTTGCAATTTCATGAAAAAGAGGATTCATTTTCATGACTTCTTAGTCTGCAGCAGTTGACTTTCATAGTCACAAACAATACTTTTCAGTTAACTTTACCAGTAACAGTGGATAGTTAAATGCTTAATTCCTCGAAATCTCTATACACGATTTGAAATATATATCTGCTAAAAAATAAGATATCTTTGTATTTTCTTTTTTATCTGCTGAAAAAATTGTTATAATTTTAGCTGTGATATTGGTCTCACCTTTCATGGTTTTGTAAATTAAATGATAATTACTTAATTAAGGAGATGGGTTTTGTGGCCAGTGGAGGTCGGTGATTTCACGGTTAGTTGATTTTCATATTTGAGATGGTTTTGTGGTGTTCGGATCGTTTATTTTCATATGGAGATTGAGCTCGAACAAATCAAGAAGACCGTTACTTTGGGGCATTACCTTTCACACTTTGGTATGTAATCTTTAAGTCTATTGTTGTATAATCATCATGATCTAATTGGTGTGTTTGTCTTTGGTAATTTTTGTGCAGGTTATGGAATTAAAAAACTGATATGGTACCTCCATTTTTCTTTGTCATATTAATGTTAATTATTTGAATGTTGTGATTGTATAAACAAAAGGCCGAAAATGTGATTTTCGCTGTTCATGCAAATGTTCGTGTTGGGACTTCTTGGGGTAGTGATTTGTTCATGAGAAATATGATCCCAATGGCTGGGCACATCTAAACCAGTGTCTTATTCCTTGACTTCCATCGAAGTTGAAGAGAAAAGAACTACAGTTCAACAACAAAGACTTATGGTACACAATTTGTAAAAGTAAATTCACTAGATGTGATACACAGCTTAACACCGGTCTTATTTTTTACTCCTAAAACAGATTTGGTGCAACATTATAAATTGAATGATTTTTAACATTTAGTTTCTTTGTTAGTACAAAATTTATTTATCGACGTTACTATCGCACGGCACTTATTTTTAATCGTTTTGCTAAATGACTTTTAAACGGTCCAACTCCGCCGCGAAACGCGGGTCGACCCACTTGTTGCTCACATGTCACATGTTATCTTTACCTTCACTCTTATTATATATTTCCTACTTCCTATCCTATTAAATATTAACTTTCTCCCCTATAAAATACTAATGATTTCAAATAATAAATTATATAATTAAAAATTTAAAAATATAAATCTTCTTAATCTAATAATTTTTTAAACTTAATAAATTATAAAAGGATTTTAATTATATCTTATCTTAAAATTTAGTTTTATAATTTATAGATTTTTATTATTTGTTATTTATAATTTTAAATATTCATTATGCACGGGTGTATGCTTATATCTTATCTTAAAATATAATTTTAAATATTCATGAATGTATGCTTAAAAGAGTTTCATTATTTCTTATACGTCTATGTTTAAACTTATGCTTAAATAATATAATAGTTACATACAAAGTTATTAATTATATTTTTTAAGAAATTCCGTGTAAATACACCGTTGATATAACTAGTTATATCATATGAGGTGACAAAGATAGGTTAATTAGGAACAATAGCTTCTATCATCGTTGAATCAATACTTTAGGCGTTTGGGTCGTCACATACATTTCTTTATTTTTGTATATTTGAAGAGAGAGAAAGTCAATATAGTGAAGTGACACTGGTAGTAAGAAGTTTATAATAAAAAGTGACAACCCCTATGGATGACAATTTTTCAACAATAGTTCTTTAGGCTAAGTAGACACATAGCGAATATTGATAGTCCGACTCTAGCTGTATTTTCTATAAAATACAATTCAATCTCAAACTAGTTTTGTACGCCAATAAAATACCAGGTTGACTACCAATTACAAGATGAGTATTGAGGACACATCATAAAGTAGTTCAACTGTGACACATATATATGTACCTCATAAAGAACATAACTAACATATCGAAGCTCAACTACCACTCATTTCGAATCATGGTAAAGAGTGGCATTATGACTATCGGTCGATGTATTTTAGGTTCACTATATTTCATACTAATTGTATTGAAAATGTATCGATGTGAGTATTCACATGTTGTAGGCTATAAAAAACAAGCTAAATCAACTGGAATTGGATTCATTGTCTTTATTTTTTTTTATTTTTTTTATGTGAGTATTCACATGTTGTAGGCTATAAAAAACGAGCTAAATCAACTGGAATTGGATTCATTGCCTTTATTATTTTTTTTAACGGCATTCCTTGGCTCATTGCTTTTATTTAGGTGGAGACCAGGAATTTTTTATGTGTAACATACAAAATTTGTGAAAAAGGGAAATGTGCACATGACACAAAATGACGATGGAGCCGAAACGAGATAACATGTGGGTTATATGTGGCCAGTTGGGCTGCAATTGTTTGAAAAAATAGAAGTTGGGCTTCAAGTGAATTGTCCCAATTAAATTAAATGGTTTTGTTACTTGAGCCGGAGGAAACAGAAGACGGATTAATCATTAAATTATTAAAAAGAAAGGCCCTTTAAGTGTTTTTGTCAATACGACCATATTGTAACTAGAGGATACGACCGTATGGCGGAGTGTATCGTATTGTATCGAGATGATACGGCCGGGTCGGATCAGGATTCGCACGTAATCGGATGCCGCAATAGCTATATCGCATAAGACGATACGCCTATATCGGGTCCAGACAATATGAACCGAATTTGACCAGATTTTGATCATTTTTGCTGCTGGTTTTGAAGAAAGGATCCTCTCTCTATGTGTCAGCCAGCTCAGTGGGCTTCGGGAGGTGCTGGAGGCTAGATGAATCAAGAATCAAGTTTTGAAATCCTTGAGGTAAGCCTTTAAACATCATACTCTTGAGTTTTGATGAGTATTGGGCACATGAATTGATGTTTACTTGTTAACATAAACTGGTTAGTATGCAGAAGCCATCAGAGGTTGTTGGACACATGAACTGATGTTTACTTGTTAATCACTAGATCATTGCATGCAGAAGAGTGGTGAGTTCCATAATTGGAAGGAAAGCCTTTGGTTGAGGTAATCTTTCAATTTATGCACTTAGGTTAATAATGTATGCATTCATGTTAATTTGGTCATGAATGGGGATTCTGAGTGTTAGAAAAATTGTAATAGGTTTAAAGCTACTATACATGGGTTCTGGTAATAAAAGGAACGGATTAAAATGATTCGGAATGGACAAAAGACAAAATTGCATTTCTGACAATATGAATACGACCGTATTCATACATGGGCAATACGACCATGTTAAACAACAATTGGTTTATATGATTATCCGAGGGGTCCTAGTAAGTGATAGGTGATCATATGGATACCGAATGATAATATGAAACTGTTTGTTGTACGAAAGCATAAAATCAGTAGAATAGGACCTGATTTATGACTATAAAATTCACTGTAGGTCGTCTCGGCATCTTTGATTGTGGTGGAACGTTATGTGGATTATCTTCATTGTTTCCTGCGAATCTGTGAATACCGTTAGCTTCCCCTATTTTAAACTTATGTTTTGTGCTGCACATAAACTACTTTAAATTGATTATTCTCTATTGGTATGCTTTATATGTTTGAATTGTGTTGGTCGTATATTGCTGGGTAGTAATCATTCAATGGGTTGCTACTCGGGTTATTAGGGTGTCTAGTCACGACCACGAGGTATATAGTTGAAGCCTTACAACTGCAGAGGTAGGCAGGGCCGCCTCATACACATGTGTTGCTTTAATATTAAGTTATTAGGGCAAAGTATGTCATTATGTGTCGTGTACATCAAGGGGATACAAGGGGCACACGCCTATGTTTGCTAGATTAAGTTTTGACATTAGGCAAGACCCAAGATTTACATATCGAGTTCTCTGGATAATGACATGGAGTTTTGACATCGGGATCTGGATAATGACATGGAGTTCTTTGTTAGGCATCTTCGAAAACATATCGACAAAGTCTATCTCCCGGTTGACGATTCTGCTACTCGATGGGTCAAATCTGTGCCGAAGAAAGTCAATATATTGGTTTGGAGGATGCTCTTGGACTGGTTACCTACTCGCCTCAATTTGTCTAAACGGGGGTTGGAAATCGGGTCCATTTCTTGTCCCATTTGCAATTCTTTTGTGGAATCGGCGAACCATATCTTCGGGAATTGTGATTTCTTTTCCAAGATTTGGCTAGGAGTGGATGGCTTCTCCCCGGGTAGTCCTCATTCACTGTTAAAAGTTTGTGATGATTATTATGGCTCGACAATTAAAAAGGATGCATTGCGTACCATTTTATACACAACGTGGTGGCTCATGTGGAAGAACCGGAATCTTTACATCTTTCAACCCCAAAAAATTAGGAACGGTAGTATATTTGATGCAATTGTCCTATATTCGTTTTCCCGGTTTACATCTAGAAACAATAAGGCAGCGTGTAGATGGAATGATTGGATGATTAACCCTCTTAATGTTCTGTAATTTTGCTCTTTTTTGAGCTTGTTATAATTCATTACTGCCGTTCCACAAAAAAAAAAGACCCAAGATTTACGATGGAGTATATGTAATGAGAATAATAAACTGTTTTACATTGAGTCGACAACTGCAGACTCACTAACAACATTTTGTTGTTAACTTGTTTTAGTTTATGTTGCAGACAAATAGCTGGTGTGCAGGTAATGGGCCATGCGGAAGGTTTATGTTTTGGGACTATTGAAGCAGACTATTCAGCCTATGTTTGTTATGTCATGACTTATCTTTCCTTTCTGTATTGTTAAACATATATTATGTCTTAGAGTCACCAAGGACCTAGAACTGGATGTTTTGTCACTTGGGTTATATAATAATCTTCGTGGTTAATATTATCGATAAGTTTAGATTAATTGTTGTCGCCGTGTGAATGTGTTGTGATGTTTTCCCGAGAATTGATACAGACGGCCGGTCCCACACCCCTCTTCCCGTCCCTGGCAGGGGGCGGAGATGGAGGGTGTGATAGGTTGGTATTATAACTCAAGGTTCCAACAGATTAAGGGTTCCCATAGAGCCCTAAGTTTGAACCGTAAAAGCTCTAAGACAGGAAAAGGAGCTGAGTCTAGGACATAGACATATATTTGTAAGTTAGGCAGCTATCAAGAATTAGTGTAAGATCGGTAGTAGTTACAACCTTGCAACCTATCATTTCTAATCGCACGTACAATAAGATTTGATGAAACCTAGCGAGCAGATAGAAGTTGATAGTCTATCTTAAGTCTAAGTGTGTGATGGGTAATAGGACACATAGTCCTTAAGTGTGAATTAGGGTTCGGTACCCTAGGCGTGCTTGGGTGATTAGGGGGGACGGTATGGGCTGGGTTACCGCAAGGCGGCTCCATGCCTGCCGCGCGGTTCCAGCCGGCAGCCATACCGGGTGCCCCGGTTCTAGTCCGCGGCTCGGAATTTTCTAGATGGAGCGGTTTCTTGGAGCAGGGGGGAGCCGGGTGAATATTACCGTTTTTTTTTACCGTTGAGAGCCAACGGCTCTTTTTTTTTTTCTTTCTTATTTCACTATATATACACAACCAAACATTTTATAAAACACACCTCATAACATTTTTACACCATCTTCTTCACCTATCTTCTCCCTCTTTCACATATTTTATATTCTACTCACCATGGATCGATCAAAGAAGAAATCACCCGCTACCACGAAAAAATCCACCGCTCCCACCAAAAAATACAAACCGAAGGTTCGTAATACCGGTCAAGCCTCCAACGCAAATCCTCCACCGCAATCACAACCGGCTTTTTTCGCACCACACCCTTCTCAACATTCGTTAATCGATCTCCTATCCGGTCGTTATGGGGCTCAAGGGGAGTTATTTCCCCCACATCCTTCCCAATACCCGTCTAACGTCATGTACCAAAACAAGCAATTTCGAGAGCCACGTCGTCAAATCGATTCCGAGTCCGAAGAAGAAGTTGAAGAAGAAGGAGGAGAAGAAGAGGAAGAACATGCGGTTGAAGAAGAGGAGATCGAGGTGATGGACGAAGACGTCCAAGTAATTACGAAGACGAAAGCTAAATTTCCGGGGAGAGCAAAATGTAAAACTTGGACGTCGGAGGAAGAGCTTAACTTGACAAAAGCTTATATTCATTGTAGTGAAGATGGGAAAAAAGCGGATCAACAATCCCGCGATTCGTTTTGGGCTAAAGTTCTTGCCCACTTTGACGGTTTGATGGGTGCACCTAGTGGGCGATCTAGGGACCAACTAAGCTCAAAGTGGAAGAAGTTGAACACAAAGTTGTCGAACTTCAACGCCCTCTACATTCAAACGGTAAAAATACATTTATTTTTTTTCTAACTCGATATATGTATATATATATATATATATATTATTATACTTTTTTTTTTTTTAAAGAAAAATACTTGGGCAAGTGGGTGTGCGGATGGGGACATTTTGGTGAAAGCCCAAAACTTGTATAAACAAATATACGAGAAAAATGGGTTTTCTCATTTGGCGTGTTGGGTCGAGATAAAAGACCATCCCAAGTGGGCACCGGTTGAGAATGTACATGGTGAAATACCGGAACCGGGTAAAAGGACGAAGACGTCCGAGTCGGGGGACTACACAACTTCAAATGATGTTGGATCGACTCAATTGCCCGATCTCAATGAAGACTCGACCCCTACATACCCAAAAAATAAAGGGAAAAAGAAGTTGGGCGAGTCTTCGTCCACCGCAAGAAGTTCGGCATCGGAAAAGGCGTTGGAAATGATGTCGGATTTTCAAAGCAATTGGATCAAAGAAAGGGAGCTTAAGGCAAAGCTTCGGGACGAAACCTTTGGAAAGAAGCAAGCGATGTACGATGCGGTGAAAACTACAATGGAGGCTCAACGTCGAGTGATCGAGTTCAAACAAGCACGTGAACGACAAGAGAAAAAAGCACGTGATCTCGAGATATTTATGAAACCGCATAATGATGTTGATCCTCAATTCCTACCGCTTGTTCTTGAACAAAAAAGAGAAATCGCGGAGGAATACGGATGGGATTGCAACTTTTAGTTGTTTTTTTTTTAAATTGTATTCGTGTTTTTTTTTTTAATTTCAAGTATTGTAACCGTTTGATTTCGTAATGCTAGTGTTTGTTTTTTTATATAAAAGTTGTTTGTTTATTAAAAGATGTTAAAAATAAAAAAAAAATGTTAATTTTTCGGTGGCTTCTCCAAGCCACAAGGCAACCATACCTTGTGGTGTGGCTTGACAAGGCTTCAAAAACATCCCAAATGAGTTGGCACATGATGATTGGTTGGGAAGCATGGCTCCTTGAAGCCACAAGGCAACCATACCCCCTCCCCTTATTTACCTTAATAAGTTTTGACCTAAATCTTTGCGCATGTCATTATCATCATGTTTGGGCGAAGCAAGTCTCCTTCAAAATCTAAAAGTAAGGGGAGTAAGGGAAATAGGGATACACAGAGCGAGGCAGGACCTAGTCGATATGTAGCACCGTTCAGTCCAGATCTTTCGGGTTATGTAGTTTCATCTTCAGCATTCATTAAGAATAAGCCCTTACCAGAAGCTTCAACGACGGAACAACCCAAGCCCAGGAAGAAGAGCTAGAGGTCTAAGATGTTGGTACCGCCACCTGACGTAGCCTAGCTATCTAAGTTAATTAGATTTTTATCTCATATTTACACTTCTTCCGTTTTAAACAAGTCGTCATTTGAAAATGGTTCTTCGAAAGGCCACTATGTTTGGTGCAAATTAACCACCAACCGGCCGGTAATTACAACCACCAACTCTACTAGTCCCGTGTGTAAAGCAAATGCTTGTAAATATAAACAGAATTGATGGGGGAGCATTTATTAAAAATCCGTCCACGTGTGATGCTTAATCCCATTGTGATGACATTTAATTTGGTTTCTTGCAACTGGACGTGCCGTCATGGCCCTAAATTTAATGCGCCTCCATGTGTTCTTTGTCTTCCTATTTATATATATCCCCTCATTTAGTCCACTTAATAATGTCTTTTTTCTTTTTTATATATATATTTTTTATTTCAAGAGGGTCGTGTATCTATATTAATATTATTATATTAATGTGTTACAACACTTGGTTTTACACTGGGTGATTTGTATTCGATAAGGGAATAAACAGACTTTTTAATTGGATGTCACATTATAAGAAAGAGAAAAATAAAATCAAAACCCAATCTACATCATTCCATAACTATACGACTCATAAGGTGCATAGAACAAGTAGCAACGTTGATAAGTAAGTTTAATAGATATAATTTGATTACAATATATTTCTATCATGATATGTATTCCATTTTTTGTGTTTTATTTAATTTGTGTTGTATATATCCTTATTAAACAACATAATCCTATATCATAGAACGTTATATGGGCTTATAATGCTTCTAAAATGGACATGAAATTTTCATGTGACACATATATCTAGACTCTGATATTAAACACATATATGAAGACTAAGGTGGATTTGGGTAATATAGTAAATTTTTGAAGATTTGGTATTTGAGTTGACATGCGCTCCATTTAGGTTACCGTGAGAGGAGGAAGTGAGAGAAAATGAGAAAAAAATTAGGCAAGGTAATGTAAAACCCACGGTGATAAATTTAGGTTAGTGATTTTATATCAATAGTCATTTTATATAATTGGAATATACATAAATGCTAATGAATATTTAAACTACTATGTGATTCAAGCAATCAATATAGAGTACACAGTTGTATGTAAACTATTTGATTATGATGAATCTTTAAACATAGTTTGTTTTGTTTTTTTGTTTTTTTTCAACGGCCAACGAATGTCTCGGGAAACCCGGGGACTATTTACACCAGTTGAGCTCATTCCAGGGAAAATCCACATCCGCAAGCGGTTGAGTGGTAAAACCTGGGAGCTCATTGGTTGAACTTATGACCTTTTAGCTCCAAGTCTCCCCTCATCGCCAATGCCCCTTCTAAAGTGTTGCCCGTAAGAATCGAACATGTGTCTCAAGTTGAGAACACACGCTCAGTGGGGGCCTAAGCATGTGCGAGAAGTGCGACAGAAGAGGGCCCATCATTTTAGGGGGCCCATATTTTTAAGATTTTCTCTATATATATTATAAACTATGAAGAGATATGCAAGATTTGTTGGTAACTACTTAGAATGTCATTTCAAAATCATAATTTTCTTATGTCTATTGTTATAACTTATTTTTGTCTTATTTAAGAAACCATTTCTATTTACAATTTTATTTTTAAATGAGGCCCATTTTTTAAGCTCGAACAGGGTCCATAAATTCTCAGGACCGGCCCTGCACACGCTTCCTACCATTACACCAAAATGGAAGTTGCATCTTTAAACATAGTAAAGTTAGGTAATTAAAATTGATTTGTTTTACAAATTAAATAATTTTAATTATCTAAACCAAATTGTTGTGTTGTTTTATTTGGATAAAAAAAACATAACACATGGTGATCTGGTAGGGCTACATGTCAATTCTCTTTAAATTGAGAATTGATCTCATTTGGTTTAGAGATAAAAAACATACCCAATTTTCATATTTTTGTTTTGAATCTTGGTTCGCACCCTCTTGAAAAATCCGTGATACTAGGTCAATTAGGGTCGAATTGTTAATCAAAGAAAGTGATTTATTTACAATCTATAAAATTATCCGCTTTCTGAATTTCATTACGTTCTTGTTTTAACCATCGTTCTAATGATTTACATCTTTGATGTAGGGCTGACAAATTTGGTATTTGTTTAGAGACAATAAAAATTGTTTCAAAAAAAATTACACTATGTAATTTTATACTTTTTTAAAAATAATTATTTTTAGTGTTTAAGGGTTCATCATTTAACTTTTTTGATACATAAAACACATAACTGCCACACTCAAACGATTAAAGCCAAGTGTTAAATGAGTCGTTTTCATGTTTGATACTTATGTTAATCGTGTCGTTTCTAACCTGTTTATCGTGTCGTTTCTAACCTGTTTAACACGATAAGACACGAATTGCCAGCCCTACTCTGATGACAGTCTCATAAGGTTAAAAGAAGTCCATTTCTCTACTTGCGTTTCATCATTTATATTCATTTGTTATCTCTTTATAGTTCACATCAACGTCATATCTTTATTTTTTTTATTCTTCATCCTCTTGTAACTGCCAAAAAATATTTTTCACATCCGTATCACATTTCTGAATAAGAAAGACAAATATAGATTAATAATAATAATAATAATAATAATAATAATAATAATAATAATAATAATAATAATAATAATAATAATAATAATAATAATAATAATAATAATAACCTTTTCGACCATTCAATGTAAGACGACTTGACTTAGTGGCCGAAACTCTTTACCTCTACGGTGACGTTTTTCGCTTTATAGTGTAATTTTATATGCATCTAGTCTGAAAAAAAAATAATTTACTTAGTCCGCCTCATTTTTTTTTTCGGTTTCTTGACTTCTGGCCCCAACTGATTTTTTTTTGGTCCAAGTTTCAGCACTGCATGTAGTAGTGATACGATGCAGCTTCATAAAAATAATAAGAGTTTATTTGTATTTCATATAACACAAATAATACACAATACAAGTGGACAATCACCTAGGCGGGCAAGGGAGACGGACAACAAGCTGCGCCTCCAAGCCTTTCTGAATAGCAAAACTGAGCCTCGTGAAAACATCCCTAGCACCAGATGTCACCACATTACCATGCATGACCCGTTGAACTCTACTCAGGGTATCCACGGCCTCGGAGGCGAGGAACCCAAAGGTGTCAAAGGCAAAAAGAACAAACACATGTTGATTTTCAATACACACTATCTCATGCTTGTTCACTTTCCTCATCGCATCCTTAGAAGCCGCCTGGTCCACTTTGAACTCCCTAACGGCCTAACCCCAAGCCCACCAGAGGGGAGACCCTAGTTAGATCCAGGCATTCATGTATTCCCCCTATCCACCCAAAGACCAAGATGTCTGCCGGTCTAAAGGTCGATCGCCATCAGACGAGTCCGTCAGGAAGTTGACCGGACCTTCCTTCTTCACCGAAATCCCCGCGTGCTTGAATATGTCAAATAGAACATCCCTAACCAAATCGTGTCGATATTTAAACCTGGTAGTTCTTTGCAATGGACAACATGCTCCCCAAACGAATCCAAACACGTCTTGCGACAAACAGGACATCTCGCATCTGTCGGGAAAATGGGAATCATAAGGCGGTATTTAAGAATGGCACGATATTCCACCGGTGAGATGTGCTGGCCTAGTCCATCGATAAGGATAGTCCGGAGGAAATCTTGGGCATGTGGCGCTTGTAAACCGCAAAATATAATTCAAGACCCCCACACCTGATGGGTAAGGAAACAAGCCGTCATTGGAGATCCCCAAAGAAGCCCCCCCCCCCCCCCCGCGCAAACCACTAAATTTCTCGATTGCCGCACACAGTTCTTTATCAAAAAAGGAGGCAGCGTTTGTTTTTTTTTTTTTTTTTTTTTTTTTGCAAATACAAGGATAGATAAAAAAATTATTGTTAAAAAAAGTTATATAAATAATCTGTGAATTTGAGTTACCCTCCGGCCTCCACCTAGAACATCTTGAACATCAACTCGGGTAAGTGCAAATGATTATGAAGATTGAAGCGGACATGAAATTGTTGTTTAAAATCAGATTCAAACAGGATGAACTACGGGAATCGAGGTAAGCGATATACGTGTGACAATAATTAGCAAGCTGGCATCCTTGTATCTGCATTTCGAAATTCTGTTTCGCCGTTTACCGGCTATCACCGGTAACCATTTACCCGTGCGTCAACTTAAAAGTCAAAACAAAACAAGGTGAACGTAAATTTTCTTTCTCTTTTTCTTTATCCGAATTATATAAAACTAAAATGAAAAAAAGAAAAATAATATTAATATATAAGGTAGACCGTAGACGTTTGTCGTCTGTGTAAGTGTGTAACTGTGAGCCCTTTTTATTCTTCTCTGAATATAATTAATACCATCTTCACCCCCACATACTCCTAAAATCAAGCCACACAGTGAGAGAGAAAAACCACACCTGTGTGATAAGAAGCTATCAAACGGAATCGCTGTCCTCATCAACGACTCCATTAATTCTCCTAAAAGAACGAAAATTAATACAGGAACGAATGATCGAGAAATGGAAGTAGGTAAGGATCGAAGTCTGGTTATGGAGCCACAGGTAGGAGGAGTTTGGACCAGAGCTCGAACCCGAGCTATGGCGGAAAAGACCGCCGATAATAGTTCGGGAGGTGTAAAGAGAAGGAAGATAAGTAACAAAAAATTCAACAAGTCGTCGTCAACATTTGTGAAAACCAAAACCTTTGATTGTGAAATTAATCACATTCGGAATCAGAACAGTTGCTTTCACGCCGCCGCAAGGTACCGTAGATCCGGTGGTGTTCCGGCGTCTTGTTGCTCTAGCACCGGAACAATGGAAAAACTCAAAGTTTCAGATCTGGAGGTATAATATAACGTCTTATTTATAAATCGTTATAAATCGATGTAAAACGCTACAAATCGCTAATTTATCGATGGTCTTTTATTAGTTTTAAAATTTTATTCTTCTAAATTTGCAGGAGAGTGTGGAAGAGACTGAAACAACTGCTAGATGTAATTTAGACGAAAGGTTAATTACTATTTAATTTGCTCATTAGTTTTTTTCTTTTTAAATCATTTGCTCATGTGTGAACTAAAACCGGTTGGGTGATATCTTCTTTCAGTGCACCACCGATTACGAGCGAGTTTAAATCAAGTGCATCGAAACGGTCAATGGTAACGAATAAGACTTGCGGTACAGTCATACCGGGGGAGAAGAAGCCACCGGAAGATGAACTTGAAGGGTTCTTCGCGGCGGCTCAGGAAGGCCTGAGCGAACGTTTCAAAAACAAGTAAGTAATAATTAGTTGAACGTTTTAAAAACAAGACAGTAGATCTAAGAAAATTATTCAAATTAAGTTTGATGATCATAGCATATTAACATGAATGGAGGAATGATTTGCAGGTATAATTACGACATTGTAAATGATACTCCTTTGAAAGGCCGATTCGAGTGGATTGGAATAATTAATCAAGAAAAATGATCGATCGACTGATGGATGAAGACGAAGACGATTAGAGAATAATAATTAATTAAAAACGTACGGTGGTTACTAAAATTCAGAAATGTACGTCGTCGGTCGGTCGGCTACTACAGTCGTTTGAATTTTAACTGTTAGCTAGATTTTCATTAATGCTAATTTAATTTGTTCAACTCAAGATCTTCTGTGTATATATGTGTGTTTCTGCACATGATGATCAGTCGATCTTTTTATTCGTGTTGAATTAATTGTATGGAATTGGTCTGATAGTAAAATTGAGAAGATTGTTACTGAACTGAACTAAACTAATTATTTGTTATCGGTTTTAATTCTGAGCAATTGATCGATCGATGAAATTAAATTGAAAAATGAGATGAGGGAGGATATATTGTAATTTTTGTTGGTAAAATTAGAAGAGGGTAGCTAGGGAGGGGGAGGTAGAAGAAGAAGGTAGAATTAATACTACAGTCAGTCTGTCTAACGACTTGCCGTGTAAGCTACGAGCACGTGTTTGAATGCCGGAAAGCATATACTGACTGATCCCATGTGTGTGTGTTTGTATATGTTTCAGCACCCATGTTCGAACGTTAAGTACAACATACATATGCATCATTTAAACTCAAAGGATAGATTAAGTGCTGAGTTTCGCCAAAAAGAAGTTAAAGTTTAAATTATTTGCGATGAAACTAGTAATATATGTACAATGTTTTAAAAACCGATTTTTTAGTTGAACCGGAAAACCTTCCGGGACTGGTTCGACCGGTCGGACCGGTTAGACCGGCTGGTTGAACCGGTTAGGGGATTTATATATATATTTTTTATAAAAATGTTAATAAACTTGTACACCACAACAAAAGTAGTTAAAATACAATTATAATCCACTCAAAAATAATATCAAATATGTATTTCATAAAAAAATATAAGTTTTAAACTTTAAAAAATAATAAAAAATAATAAAAAAGTTTTAAAAAAAATCAGAAAACCGGTTGAACAGGAAAAAACCGGAAAACCGGCCGGTTCCAAGCGGGTCGGTTCAACCCAAAAAAACCGGACATTAAAGAACCGGAAAGGTGGCCGGTCCCCGGTCGAACCGGTTGAACCGGCCGGTTCGACCCGGGTTTTAAAACATTGATATATGTATCTTTGAAAATCACCGTCTATCGTTCTTTTTAGACTTAAAAGAGGCTCATATATCTAAAAAGAGAGATTATTGTGGAAAATTTGGTTTGGTAAAAAGGATAAGAAAAAATTATAGTCATAAATCTATAGCACAAAGTTTTTCTGTGTAAAATTAGAGAGAAAATAAAAGATGGAAAAACAGTTTATAATTCTTTTATCAAGTTCTTCCTAATTTTTAATTTGTAACTCTTAAATACAACACTATTTTTTTTATAAAAAATTACACAATAAAAATAGGCGATTTTATATCTTTAAAATGCGTGTTGTCATATATAAAATAAAAAAAATTACTTTTACGATTGTATCAAAATGTTCAGGTCATTGTGTCATACTGTGTCAAAATTTTCAGATCACTGTGTCATATTGTGTCAAAAATCAAAAGAGTATGTTTTTTAATTTTATATATAACAACGTTATACACGTTTTAAAGATAATAACAATCATTTTTATGGTGTAACTTTTTTTTTTATAAATAATGTCGTATGTGAAAGTTATAAATGTTTTAAAAAAAATAGTGAAACTTAATTAAAAGTCAACAAAGATGACTAAAACCAAATTGTCACTTATTTTTTTTATTAGATTAAGATTTAATGGCTGAAATTCTTTCTTATCCTTTTTATCCGACCCAAACTTCTCATTTGAACATCCCTGTATATCATAAACCCAAAAGCTCAAATTGCATTTTTCGTTATCTTGTACTTACTTAACTAAAAAAATGATAACTCGAATGAAAAATATATTAATTGATATAATATTATTAGGGTTTAAAAAAATATTTTTTATATAAGGAAAGAATTTTACACATACCCTTTTAAATAAACGTGTGAAACATTATATATACCTAATCAAAATTAATGATATCACATATAACTCTAAAATTTATATTTTTTTGAAAGACAAATTTGGATCATTGACGGAGGCATTACACACCCACCCGATCATCTCTAATCCTCATCAGAAGGAAACTCACCATAGGTGTGAAAACCCCCTGGCCCAGCCTGTAACCCCCATTTATTTATTTTTTGTTACAAGTAGGACTTGAACCCAAGACCTCCTCATTATAATGTCTTGGGCACCTCCCCCTAACCAATTGGACTAGAGATCATTGGTAACTCTAAAATTTATTAAAATGTTTTTTTTTAATTATTTTATTAAAACAATTCAAAACTAACCATTTTACCATTATATATCTAAAACATCCCAATTTCATATGTAAACTATTTATATACTTTAAAATTATGTACTTATCCCTCTCTCGTACTTTTCATTTTCTACTAGTGAGAAACAATTTCATTTTCTAAAGTCCACCTGGTTAGATTGATTGAATCGGATCTCTAATAAGTCTTTGAATCACCAACGTTTGGATCTGATCAGGACTAGTTGAACAATGGAGCAGCAACATGATCGGAGTAGCCAGATCAACCTGTACAAGTAACAACGTGTTAAGGCCTCATAAAGAGGAGATTGTCCCTATAATAACTCTTCGGAGTGGGAATCAGTAACTCGGATAAGAAAGACGAGTGTGTGTGATTACGTTTCGCCCAGTCAGGATGACGCCAGCACGCGTAGACGCATGCGCTTATAACAAAAAGGGGTCATGTGCAACTCATGTTGTGACCTCATTGGTTGAATGCTCGCATATCATGGATGATTGTCATGTGTCATAACCGTTTATATTGGTCATCATGAAGTGCGTCGTTGAGACTTGACCCGCTGAATCATGCGGAGACCAGAGTATGGGCCTGAGCCGGCCCGCATAAGACCTAACGATGATGGATTTGATATATTTTCTCTTCAGTATTAATAAGTTTAATATTGTGGGTAAATCTAAATGTATTTCTTTTGGCTAAATAAAAAACTTCAAAGACTAAAATAGATAGATACAAGATTTTGCACCACGCGCGTTGCCGCGATGATAATGAACGTACACAAAATAGTTGAATTGCTATAACTTTACGTAAATATGACGAAATAAAAAACGTATAACGACCAAAACGCTTCAAATAAAAAGTTTGTTACACCACCAACATAACACCAACACATTGCAAACTCATTCAGATAAAATTAAAAAAAAAAAAAACTCTACAAAAAGAAAAAAAAAGGGAAAGAAAAAGAGAAAAAAAGAAAAGTAAAAAACAATAATTAAAAAGTATATGGAATATAACTTCTAATAAAATATTCATTTTTATTTTTCCAAACTTTTATTTTGTTTAAATAGATAATGAGATAAAATGATTATTTTGTAAGGTTAGGCTATTTAAACACATATTCTTGATACTTACACAAATTTCATACGGTTGTTTTGGGTAAAATAGTCGTATGAAGAGGTCGTTTTGGTCCACAATCTTATTTTATTTTATTTTATTATATAAATACCCCCCCCCCCCCCTGAATTTTATGTGGTTGGGTTGTTTTGCCCAAAACGACTATATTTGATCGTTTTGTCCCAAACGATCGTATCACGTGTGTGTATATCAAATGTGTGTGTTTAAATATAACAACTTTTCTTAATTGTTTTAATGAAATAAATAAATATGATATTTACTTTTTGGTTTGATATATACATGACATTTTAGTAATTTATAAAAGTATATATGATTTTCTAAAAAGAAAGAGTAATAAGACGTAAATAAGTTTTTTTATTTTTTGGAACGCGTTTTAGAACAACTCTTTGATCTCCAATACACGAGTGATCATTTCTGATATGGGATTAAAACTATCCATACTAGATTTGATCTAGGTTTGACTGACCTATAAACATCATCAAAATGAAAACTCACCACTTATGAAAAACCTCCCTTTAATCATATTTGAATTTAAGCCAACTAAAATCCTAAATTGTAACCATCATCTCGTACCATTTCAGGCAAATGACATTATTTGGTAGAAAGACTTAAATAAGTAAATGATAAACCTGGATCTGAACGTGTTATAAAATGAGAGATGGAATATTTGTTTAGCTATCCACCACCTATAATGATTAGGATGGAGAGTAGCACGTGTGGAAAGATTCCCAGCAGAGCAGAGGAATGAGGATGATGGCCTCCGATCCCACTTCAATTCAATTCTCCGTCGCATGTGATATATCGATCGCTCTTCAATTCCTTAATTTATTTAATAATTGCTTCGTAAAATCCAAACATGCATTGTGTGGTAGGTATCATGAATCTCATCTAATTTTATATCATTTGTTTAATATATAATACTCTTAACCACAAAAATATTTATTTTAAAGAAACTAAATGGAGCTTTGTTACAGATCACTTTTGGAGAAGAGGGGTCCCAAAAATGTTTGCTAATTGGAAAAGGCAAATGATGATATTCAGTAAAGGGAATATGGATTTTGCTTTTTTTCATTTGAGATCCGAATCTCATTTAATCTCGTTTTCTTTAGTTTTGACTAAATTTTAAAAATTTGGATTTGACTAATTTTTAAGAGCATTCACAATCACATTCAAAGATTGAAAGAAGTCCGTAAAATTTAAAGTTTGATTGTGAGTGAAAAAAAAGAAAAATTATTTTTCATCTATATATTTGAGTGAGTATCTAAAATTTGAAGTTTGGTTGTGAGTGAAAAAAAATTACTTTTCATCCCTATATTTGAGTAAACACTCTAGATTTTCTTTATTTTTTTAAAATTTTTTTAAAGTGGTTGTGATAAAAAGAAAGATAAAAATATAATAATAAATGTATAAAAATATATTATTTAATTAAAAAGAAGAGAGAAAATATAGTGTTTTTTAATTAAATTACAGAAATGTGTATAAGGAACCTACGAATGCTCTAGGCTTAAAATATATACTATATTATAATACATTTTATACGAACAATATGGTAATTTTATATAATATATAATTACTACATTTAAAATATATAATACAAATACAATCTTTTAAAGCTTTAAACTTATTTTATTTTTCAACTCACATTGACCCGACGAAAAAAACAAAGCCATGAACATTTTGCTATATATAAAAGAGTTGAAAGAAAATGAAAAATACATCAAGTCTTGAAGTGTTCAAAATGACCACCCATGGGCAAGTGTATGGGCGCTATGTAGATAACACATTTGTCTTTGTCTCATGGCGTCTTATAGACCCCTTGGAGCGGTGTTTAGGGTGTTATGGGTTATATGGTGCCCCCATAACCCCACTACACATGTCCTTACTATCTTAACTTTTATATAATTCATACTTTATTTTGAACCATTTGTATATAAGCCTAACTAAAGGGTGCTCACAAGATTCGACGATGAATACAACCCACTAATATAGATATTGTTAAAGTGCTTAAACAATTAATTAGTGAAGTATCATATAGATTCAAAGGTTTGATAGAAATTTAAAAATAAAGTAAATATAAAATCATATAAGATAAAAAACCATTTTGAAAATTTAAATATAATTAAGTTAATCAAATTCATAAAAGACAATTTTGCCCTATAAATACTTAAAAATTAATATAAAAAGACAATTTCATCATACTCAAAATTATTATAATATGATATAAATAAGCCCGAACCATGAAACTAAATCGAAACTAAACTATTATTAACTATTTGGCTTAATTCAATGTTTTAAAAACCGGTTTTTTAGTTGAACCGGAAAACTTTATGGGGCCGGTTCGATCGGTCGGACCGGTTAGACCGGCCGGTTGAACCGGTTAGGGGATTTATATATATATTTTTATAAAAATGTTAATATATTTGTACACCACAACGAAAATAGTTAAAATACAATGATAATCCACTAAAAAATAATACCAAATAGGTATTTCATAAGAATATATAAGTTTTAAACTTTAAAAAATAATAAAAAATAACAATAAATTTAAAAAATATATATATATTTTTTAAAGAGTGCTTATATAGACACCCAAGGTTTTACTAAATTCACCCTTTCCCTACGGTCGTTTCGCTCCAAACGGTCGTTTCAAGGTCGTTTCATTTAAAACGGCCGCCACGTGTCGCGACGACGAAACCTTAAAATTCAGGGGGCCCCCTTTTTATCGGCCGTTTCATCCGAAACGATCGCCGAACGATCGTTTCATCCGAAACGACCGTAAGGTTTCGGTGGATTTAGCAAAAGCAAATGGTGGATATATCCAAAGCCTTTTTGAATTGTCAGAAAACCGGTTGAACCGGAAAAAAACGGAAAACCGCCCGGTTCAAAACGGTCCGGTTATGTCCAAAAAACCGGGGATTAAAAAACCGGTATGATGACCGGTTGGCGGTTGAACCGGTTTTTAAAACATTGGCTTAATTTGGATAACTTTTTGAGACCTACAAAAGTTTTGTAATGAAACTAATACACCAATATCTATTTATACTAACGTATTAAAGTAAAATGATTAAAAACGACTATATAGCAGTTCTTAACGTTCAAAGTCTTTTCAATGGCTCGATCCGGTTTCAAACCGTTTTGTTTTTCGGTTTGGTTTCAAACCGCTTGGAATTAAAATGGTTTCAAATCAGTTTCAACTGTGAACTGAGAGATTGGTCTAAAACCTGTGGGCCGGACCGGGTTGGGATTGTTTTGAAACTAAACCGATTTCAGGTTGGATTGTTGGTTCAAGTGGGGAACTGCTTTGGTTGTACACCTCCATATGGAATATCTTCGGCCCACTAGGTAAGCGATACATACAGCCTACGGGCCCGATAATCATTGCCTGCTAACCTAGTGGTTGATTTATAGTGGGCTTTAAGCCCAAATATAAACTTTAACACAATATGTTAAAACTTAAAAGCAAGATGTAAAGAAAAAAATAATAATAATAATAACACAAAGGTAAAAAATCTATAGAAAATTAACAATTATCCACAAAATTAAAAAGTCAACCTTTTATTCTCTATAACTTCTTCACATATTAATAATTTTTAAAAAGAATTTCACTAAAAAGTCTATAACTTTATTAACTTTATTTATAGTAAAAAAAATTTAAAAAATAAAAAGTTTAGTAATTTTTTATTAGTGCATCATGCAACAGTACTAATAGTATTGCATAATGCATTATAATTAAAACTACTTAAAAAGAATAAACTTAACCTAAATATGGACGTGGTTTATGCGAATAATGTAAAAAACAAATAATTGACATTCATAAACCAATTTTATATTATTGTTGTATAGTGCATTATTGATTTCAAACTAAAATCCGAATTTTATTTTATTTTTAAAAAAAACTCGAAAATGTTTTCAAAGTTTCTTTTTCCAGTATTCTTAAAATCATGGAGGAAACATATAAAAAAGTTTAAAAAAAAAAATTCTTTTTTGGTTTTTTGTTTTTTTGCAAAATATTAATTTTCTATAGAACCCAACCCTTAACACAAGTATATAGTTTTAGTTTTTTTTTTGTAATGATTTCTATTTTCATGTAGAAACGAGTTTAACGTAAAATAATGAGAGAACTCTGATTTACGTCCCTGTGCTTTTCAATTCTTAACGGTTTGAGTCCAAAATCTAATTTTTTAACAAATATGGTCTGCACTTTTATTTTCCACTTTAATTGAGTCCCTGGCACTAACAGGATTAAATTTTTATGTTAACTTCAAGGGCATATTAGTCATTTTATCTAGTGAGGGACCTGTTATGTAAGTTTGCAAAAAGTTGTCCGCCGGGTTCGAACCCGGTACCTTTGATGTTACTGAATACGTTCTTGACCAGTTGGGCTGCAATGCTTTCTGGTTTAAATATCGAACGAATTTATTATATTGTATGTTCATCTGTCATCTTCTTCCCCAATTCCTAACCCGAAAACCCTAGATCTTGGAACTCAAAATTGATCGATCAAACGTGCGTGAATGATAAAATAGCCATAGGGCTTTTACTTGGTGATAAAAACCGACCAGAATGGTGCAAAAACATACCTCAGACGGTGACGGAAACGGAGAAAAGAGGGAGTTCGCCGGAACTTGGGGCGGTGGCGATTCGGAGCTCGAACCAGAGTGTTTTCCAGTGGGTTTTATGTGCAGAATCGAATGTGAACGACTGTGGGACGATTTATAGTGTTGGATTTGCGGTTAGAAACATTTAATAATGGCATTGATGGTACGAACGGTCTTGAGTTTTAATGTCGCGATTAAACGCGAATTAAACGACAATTTTCCGATTGTAATGATGATTTGAAGGATGGGGTGAACGTTTCTTAAGTAAATGACGGTTAAAACAAGCGTTTTGGATGATTTTTGAAAGTTTCTGGCGAGTTTGGGAGGTCGCCGGCGGCGAACTCACCGGAAAAACGGGAGACAGGATATAAACTCGTTTTTTTCCTGTTCTTTTTCTTTACAAAAAGAAAATGACTAATATGTCCTTGGAGTTAACAGAAAATTTTAACCCTGTTAGTGTCAGGGACTCAACTAGAGTGGAAAATAAAAGTGCAGACCATATTTGTTAAAAAATTAGATTTTGGACTCAAACCGTTAAGAATTAAAAAGCACAGGGACGCAAATCAGAGTTCTCTCTAAAATAATTAAATAAAAAAGGGTAAACCTACATTAAAAAAAAAAAAAAAACAATTTCAAATAAAAGGTGGGAGTCCATCTGCCAGCCAGGTGGACGTCGGGTTACCCAGTTCGGATCACCGGGTGGTTGAATGACATTCAACGATGGCCGATTTCACCATTTTAAACGAAACGGAGAAACTCATCAATCCGATTTTACATTCACCTATCTTCTTCCTCCTCCTCCTCCCCTGTTTTTTTTCAACCCCATCATCAAACTTTTTAATTTCGTAATTCAAATTTGAAATGCCCTAAAACACACAGAATTCTGATCTGTGTTTCCTGTTTGGGGGAAGGATTCGCATAAATCCCCCAAATGGGTCTCCTCAGCTCCAAACACACCACCATTCCCGCCAAAAACGAAGAAATCCCCGTTTCCGCCGTTAAACCTAACAACAATAATAACAACAACAACGCCGATAAGGCCATACAAAAATCATCTAACAACAACGCCAATAAGGCGATAGAAAAATCATGTAAGAAGAATCCGAATGGAGGGAAAAAATCGCAGGCATTATTCGCGCTTTACGCTGGGAGTCTGTTACCGAAAAAGGCGACTTTCCGGCGGGCGTTTGCGCCGCTGTCTCCGGCGCAGCACATAAAGGCGGTTCTGGCACGGCGGACGGGGAAAGGTAACGGGGAGGAAAAGCTGAATAGGTGTTTTGGGTTTTCGAAGCATATTGGGCATAAGTATGAGATTGGGGAGGAGGTTGGTAAAGGGCATTTTGGTCATACTTGTAGAGCCAAGTGCAGAAAAGGAGAATTTAAAGGTCAACAAGTTGCTGTCAAAATCCTCACAAAGTCACAGGTTTTATTCTATTCATATCTTTTCCATGTGTTAACAAATAAATCAAATATTTTGACATAAAACTCTGACATTTACATTAAAATTTAAGCTAAACGGGTAAAATGTTTGTCGCAAAACCTTTTTAGATAGTAAAACTAAGTTTTTTAAAAATTACGTTTATAAATCTTGGGGTCATAACGTTACCATACATGACCCGTTAAACTCTAATGCTGTTGATTTTTAGCTTACTTCAAACTAAGCATCTAGTGGTCTTTTTCACACAAATAGCCAATGAAAACAAGCCATGTGTACTTAGCGGTTAAAATCTGTTTGACCAGATGACTACAGCCATTGCCATAGAGGATGTTCATCGGGAGGTAAAGATACTAAGAGCTTTGACAGGTCATAACAATCTAATTCACTTTTATGATGCATACGAGGACCATGATCATGTCTACCTCGTTATGGAGTAAGTCTATGTTTATTTTTCTCAGTTTTTTATTTTTATTTTTTAAGTTATTGCAAGTATTTAAATCTATTGCCACTTGAATCTTCTTTATACTTAGGTTATGTGAAGGAGGAGTGCTTTTAGATAGAATACTTTCAAGGTTAGCATTTCTGCTGCTACTCCTGTTCTATTTTGAAGTTTCAGTCTCTTATTAAACATAAATTAAGGAATTTATTGTTTCGCAGGGGCGGAAAATACGCAGAATATGATGCAAAGGGTGTGTTGATACAAATGTTGACGGTTGTCGCATTTTGCCATCTTCAAGGTGTGGTTCACCGTGACCTAAAGCCCGAGGTGAGATGTTAACTGCTAATCCAAAACATATATCCTGATACAGTTAACCTGAAGTTTTCTGACCTATGAACCAGAACTTCTTATTCGCAACCAAAGACAATGATGCAGAATTGAAGGCCATAGATTTCGGTTTATCAGACTTTGTCTCCCCAGGTAAGCCGTATTAGTGGCACATGATTTCGGTTTATAAGAACTGAAACATTAGAATTGAAACATTATCTGGTTTGCAGAGAAAAAGCTGGATGACATTGTGGGCAGTGCATACTATGTTGCTCCTGAGGTTCTACAAAGGTCATATAGTACAGAAGCTGATGTATGGAGCATTGGTATCATAGCTTTTGTTCTTTTGTGTGGCAACCGTCCCTTTTGGGGTCGAACCGAATCTGGAATATTTCGATCTGTACTAAAAAATGAACCTCATTTCGACGAAGCCTTGTGGTCTAAACTATCGTTTGAGGCCAAAGACTTTGTCAAAACTCTGTTGAATAAGAACCCTAGGAAACGGTTAACTGCTGCCCAAGCATTATGTAAGCATCTATGATGTCTTTTTGTTGTAAGTTGTCACTTAACCGTTGTTTTCGCAAATAACACTAAAATGATTGAACACGCTTTAGGTCATCCGTGGCTTCGAAATGACAATGAAGTGAAAACGCCATTTGATCTTTCAATACTGAAGTTTGTGAAACATTATATCTGTTCATCGGATCTGCGAAAAGCTGCTTTACGGGTGCGTTTTTTATGCCTTTTTGTATGATGAATCAGTCATAGGTTTATGATTATGCAATTTATGCATACCACTTTATGCTTCCTAATTATATTTCTTTCTTTCCAATCTGCAGGCTCTATCAAAGACACTAAATTTTGATGACTTAGTCTACTTGAAGGAACAATTTTCATTGTTAGAACCTAGCACAGACGGATTCATTAGTGTCGAAAATTTAAAAACGGTCGGTACCTAACACAATTTATTCTTCTTTACACACCATTTAAGGCATATGTTGTTTAACTTCTTGTCTATGGGTCAGGTCTTGATGAAATACACCACGGATGCATTGGAGGAGTCCGGTGTCCATGAGTTCCTAGAGTCGGTAAGTGCCTAATCCATCATCATTCCAATACCTATAACCGTTTTTCGGATATTTATATGATTTGACTATTCTGCCCTTGGTGTTCCTGCAGATATGCAGACTTCAATATAGGAGGATGGACTTTGAGGAGTTCTGTGCATCTGCCCTTCGTGTCCATCAACTCGAGGGTCTTGAGCAGTGGGACATACAAACTCGTGACGCCTATGAAATATTTGAGAATGATGGTAACAAATCTATTGTGGTTGAAGAACTAGCATCTGTAAGTTTATTGTTACTTATTCCAACTAAACAGAGTTAAGTAGTTAACCACCATGGAATATGGATCCCTTATATGGGCCTCTTTTTCCAGGAATTGGGCCTGGGCCCAGAGATTCCGGTGTGTGACGTCTTGGATGACTTGGTTAGGCAGAGCGATGGAAACCTCACGTATCTTGGATTCGTGAAGGTGTTGCATGGTACCACGAGTAGGATCGTAGCCAAAGATCAATAACACAGTCTAGAGTTTGCAGTTTGATCAAACCATGTGTTCCTGTATGGACCGGGTTTTTGTGTCTAGAGCCGGTTAACACTCACTCAACTGTAAATCCGCCCAATTGAACATTTTTTATATACTTGATATTTTAAAATGGTTTATAATTGATCAATGTACATTTGCACTTGATCACTTGATATGGTACGATTGTCTGTGCGCCGTGTACAACTAACTACGCACAGTAAAGATCTCGTGGGGCAGGAGGTTTCCTTGAGAAGTTCAAGCTTGCATTTTTTCTATCGGCTCCTCAGTGCTCGCAAATAGATAAGGCCAGCGACTGTACGTGAAGCATGTATGAGAGGTGGGACAAAAACGCGTGAGGCTCGAACATTGGAAGCACAATGCTTCTTGTGTATAGGTAGATTTTGTACATTTGGAGGCTGCATGGACATAAAGCCAAGACCAAGTAAAAACTTAAGACTCTGTTTCTAATGTTAATATTGTCATTATAAAGTATAAACAATAACATATCTAAGATTTTTTTTTTTTTTTTTTTTTTTTTTGTAAGTGGGAGTAAGAAACAAGTTCGTTAAAATAGGAGAGTTAATTACTTAATATGTATATATATAAAAAAATTAAAACCATTTTTAATGGAGTTACATATATCCCTTTTAAACGTTGAAAATTACATATTTATTTAAAACACAATTTTAAGCCACTAGGACTTGTCCTAGTGGTAGCTGACAATGGAGGGAAGACTCTAGATTCAGAGGTCACGAGTTCGATCCCTGAGCCAACAAGTTTTACCATCCCGCCGTCCGAGGATGTGGGTGTTCCCTGGAATGGGCTCAATAACTACTGTTGGCTCGGGCCCCTATAGGAAACTCCATTTGCCTGGTGGGTTTCCTGCATAGGCCAGGGCTTTTTTTTTTTGTCGTTTAAAAAAAAACACAATTTTAATACATAGTGTAATGTATAATGCTCTTCATTATGATTTGAAAACATACATACGATTTTACAAATTCTAAAGGTTATACAATAATTATTTTTTGTGTTAAAGGATGATTTGACATTTTTAGGCTTAAAACAAATAATCTAACAAATTTTATATGTAAGATGAGGGCCATATGTCCAACCTAAAACTTTTATATCCAAATTTCAGGTATTAAAAATATTATATAATATGTTACACAACAAATAAATGACGTGTACGTCTTTACATCTCGGTTCGGAGACCCTATCACCTAATTCTTTTAAAATTAAAGTTGTATTTTATGGTGATTATGACGTTTCAAAATCATTGATTTTTTTTTTTATCTAAATAACTAAATGTCTAAGACACATACCCATCCATCTATGTTACTCTCAAATATAGTTAACTCTCTAAATCACACATCTATCATGTTTAAGTTTGTCTTTTACAATCGAGTCTCGCGAGAATTATTGTATTGGTGGAAAGTGGATTCCACTATTTTATAATGGCACTTTATGTCAATTAGATAAAAACAAATATTATATAAGTTTTTTAATCCTTTTTATGATTATTCAAATAATTATATACGATCGACAAAAGTTTTTGTTCTAACATGTGATCGACATAATTTTAAACCAGTAGCTCGATTCTTAGAATTTTGATTAATTTGCTGGGTAAGAATTAAGATCACAGATTTAGGCGTCATAAGATAATATCCCAAATCCTAATTGGTGCAGCTAAACAATAACAACTATTCAGAGGGAGAAAAAAAAAACAAAACAAACAAAAAAAAAAAAAAAAAAGGATGAATGAAACCAGAAGCTAATTGCTTGATTCTGGAATTATGAAATCTAACAGAGGCCACAGAACAAGTAGTCAAACAGGGTCTCGGTGCAATCGTAGACGCATGAACAACTGAAAACAATAAAAATGAAAAGAAAAAAAAACCCGATGAAATTGAATTCAATTGAAGAAGACGGAATTGAATGGGAAATAAATATTAAGATAAGATGGAGTTACCAGGAATCGATGATGTTATCTTGTTCATCGCCTTGGGGAGGATTGTCTCTGGTAACTTCGGTATCCATGGCTTCCACTCGAGGTGCTTCCATTTTATGTGTGAAAAACTGAAAATGAACTGAAGAAACAGCGAAGCGTTGATTGATTTTGGGGCAGAATCAGGATTCAGGATTCAGTGGTGGGGTTTTGATGAGTGGCTCAAGTTGAAAAGCTGATGTGAAGTGAAGTCAATGTCTTTCTAGTTGAAAACCAAAGCTAGGCCCTCATCTAATGCTATAATATAGGTTCCAACATATTTAAAATAAAAAAAAGGAAAATTGGATTTTAATAATACGAATTATCACTCATTGGCCGATAATAATACGAATTATCACCTTGGCACACAATAATACCAATTAACCATTCTGGTCTCTAGAATGATACACCGTTAGTTTTTCACTAACGGTGTTAATCTCTTGCTGACGTGGAACCTGACGTGGCCTAGTAGTTTGCTGACGTGGCTTGATTTGGAGGGTTCCACGTCAGCAAGAGACTAACGATGTTAATGAAAAACTAACGGTGTATCATTCTAGAGACCAGAATGGTTAATTGGTATTATTGTGTGCCAAGATGATAATTCGTATTATTATCGGCCAATGAGTGATAATTCGTATTATTAAAATCCAATTTTCCTAAAAAAAAACCTATAAAAAGAATTTGAAGTAATATCTTATCTTAATACTAATGAAACACTAAAATTTGTGTCACATGTCTTATTTATAAAGGGTCCATATCACGACCGCCACATGTCAAGTTCACAATCAATTACCAATTTAGGAAATCATCAAATAAAAATTAATTACCAATTTTGTCAATAACTTTATTTTTTATTTTTTTATGGAAAATAATTAACAACTTATCAAACATAATAAATTTCTTAAATGTATAAATTATTATTTAATATATTGTAAATTTTTTATTTTAATCATAATTTTCAAATTTTCTTGATCATTATCTTTTTCTTTTGTATTTATCTAATATTATGAATCTACATTCAGCCCGTGTAATACACGGGTGACTAACCTAGTTACAATATAGAGTAAATTGTCATTTCCGTCCTTGTGGTTTGCTTAAAATTATCAATTCAGTCCAATAGTTTAAAAATTGTCAGCTTCGTCCCTGTGGTTTGAAAAAATTACCAATTCAGTCCAAAATATTATAAAAATTGACAATTTCATCAATGTGGTTTTGCAAAAAATACCAATCCAGTCCAAAAAATTGTTGGTTTTGGACTGAATTGATAATTTTGCAAATCATAGGAACGAAATTGACAATTTTTAAACTATTGGATTGAATTGACAATTTTGAGCAAACCACACACGAAAATAGCAATTTACTCTACAATATATACAAAAACCAGTAGATCGGAACATGGATAGGAACACTGGAATACTATAAATAAATATGATTTATAGTTAGTTTAAAGATTAAAAAATATTATTTTATTTCTAAAATATTTAATTTATATTAAAATGCGACTTTTTAGAAAAAAGAAATCCATTTTTATAACTTTATGTTCGGATGTTCAGGAAAAAAAACGTAAACAATATTGAAAAACAATATTGCAGAGATAGAGACAAATCCATCACTAGTTGGCTCTACTTGGGCCTCATGCATACCAAACAAATGTCGGTGCACTTATTGGGCTTCACGTAAGTCTCACATGGATCAGGCCAAGGCCCACGCATCAAAGTGGGAACCAAAATAAATGATTACCTCACGTGTCTATGTGTCCGTGACTCCGTGAGATACGCCCTCTCGATCAATCAGAGTACAACATGGAAGTAGCATGACTCCTTTCAAAAAGTCCATGAGTGCGTGTCAGACGAGTCTAACCTCATCGACGAGTAAGGAAATCCTAATTCTCATGCAACTATAAAAAACTAAGGCCTTAAGGTACTTTTTTTTCTCTCTCTATGCCCTCAGTAATTCTTTTCACAACTCATATACTTTACATCTCCAATCACGTACTTATTTCCACACTAGAGATTGTTACATGGACAATTCCTTTCTAATTACGCCATAATGTGCTAGTCAATTAGATTTTAATAAATTGTATCTGTCTCTCTCTATATATAAAGTTTATAAGAGGAATAGAGGATATATGCAATTACCCAATAATGTTATGTTCTCTAATTTATAAGGTAACGAGTTCAAGTCTTGTTTGAGAGATGAAGTAAATTTAGATGGAGTAAAATTAAGGCTCTTAATCCACAAAAGGATAAGTTTGACGTTAAAGTGGTAATTTTCCAAACCGAAAGATTACAAGTTTAATCTTGCAACTCTAAATAGTTTTACTGGATAATCTCATTTTGGGTAACGTTAACCGAGATAGAAAAAACCACAAGTGAGGCCCCCGGCCCAATTGGCATAAGAGTAGATCAGTTTTTTAATTTTGTTACCAGGCTTTTATATTAAATATCTTGGGCCTTGCCTAGCTCATGATTTAACATAATCCAACTATAATTTTCATCATATAGTCAAAGAGCTCAAAAGAGTGAAAATATTTAAATATTACAGTGAATTGGTATTAAATTCCCTATTTTATATAATATACTGTTGTGGTTATGATTCTATAAATTTCAAGTTAAATAAAAAATCAAAAGATAATTAAACTGTAGAATTTTGAAAATAGAATAAACTAGATTTGCTATCAGCACGTTGTCGTGGGTAACATGGTATACGAAAAGGTTGCATTGGTATAACGTTATGTAAAAAATCAAAATACAAAAATTTATGATCGCCTAGGGCCCGTGAAAACTTTTAAATTTTTTATATATGTTATATAATTTTATAAAGGGAAATTGGATTTAAATAATCTCAAGTTTCATCTATTGGCCGATATTAATCCCAAGTAACGAAATGTTTACTACCGAGCTCTAACTTTTAATCTATTTTCTTACAATGATCCTTGGCTAACGGAAAGTTAACCTTGTTAGTTTTTCGATGAAACATTGGATTTAAATAATCCAAGTTTCATCAATTGACCGGCAATAATCACAACTTTAAAAAAAAATCCAAATAATCTCAAATTTTATCAATTTGCTGGCAATAATATCAGGTTTCATAAAAACTAACGCCGTTAAGTTTTCGTTAGTCAGGGATCGTTATAGGAAAATAGGTTAAAAGTTGGGCTCAGTATTAAACATATCGTTACTTGGGATTATTTAAATCCAATTTCCCTTTTATAAATACGTGTATATATGTGTGAAAGACAATTAAATTAACAAATGAGTTAGATGGTGTGGTGAGAAAAATATATGTTGTAAAACCTTTGTCTCTTGATCAAATCTTGCAAATACCATATTGAAACATAATTTTTAAGATATATTTGGTAAGCTAAATAAAAATATATATATAAATAAAAGGCCTGCGAGCCGACTCGAACTTTATATGTAAAGCTCGAGCTCAAGCTTGTTAATTAAACGAGTCATGTTTCTATATCGAATCTCAAATCGAACTTGACTTTGAATTTCAAATTTGAATTCGATATCAAACATCGAAATACCGAATCGAATTTCGAAACAATAATTTTTGAATCGAATCAAGTCAAAATTTGAATTTTTCGAATCCGATTCAAATACTGAACACCCCTAATTGCTATAACGCCATGTAAAGGGGGGAGGGGGTGGGGGGTGGGGGTGGACGCGTAGCAACCCGAACACCTAAATTTTTTAGCATTCGTCCTAAAAACTATTTTACATGATTGTGCCTGTTATACAACAAACTCCCTTACTAACTTCATTTGAAATTGCAAATAGAAATAAAGTAAATCTATGTTACACGAGTAACACAAACTATGCTTACTCCAGTATTACACCATTGTCTCAACAAGTACTAGACAAAAATGACCAAACCTATTAAAACACCAAATCACATGTTAAATTTTACGCTTAGATAAGAAACAAATAATAAATTATTTTTATTTTCGTCCACTGACGTCGGCCTAGGCTACCATGTGGCATTGTGACACCCGAGAATTTCAAGGTTCACTTCCGTTAGACAAACCCGTTAGTTACGTTATAAGTAGCTAATGCATAACTAGGCCGAATACGTCCACGACCTTTGGTTGATCACCGAACCCGTCCATATGTGTTATGTGTTCATCATTGATTGTCTCTATGTGCAATATGATTTAAATACATGACTTACTATTGTGAATAGCATGATTAACTGTAAATACTTGATTATGTGAAAATTGCCTAAATTTGGTAGTCAGCGAAACTACCGAGCGAAACTACAGATTCGCCCGGTAGCAGGCTAGACTGATCAATGTACCCGAGATCAGAGCCAGTTTCGCCAGCCAGCGAAACTGCCAGCGAAACTAGCCTCTGATATAAATAAACTTAATGAACCCTAGTAGCCTCATTTGCCTCATTTCACAACCAACACACACATACACTTCTCTGGAACCTGGTCAGCCGAGAATACCATCAAGAGACCAAGATCTCAGCCTCTAGACCATCATCTCATCTCATCTATCGATTCTAGAATCAACCGTGAGTCCCAAAATCTATGCTTTATGTGTTTTCTATATGTTTTCTTCTTAAAGCATGCTCAAACCCTCATGATATTGCTTGATCTTCTGTATATATGCTTTAGGATGCTAGATCTGCAATAAAGTTGATAACTTTACGTGTGAAAACCCATCCATGTTAGAGATTTGTGCAAAATAGGTCATTTTAGGGTTTTGAACCTATTTTAGAGATTTGATGATCAAAATGCATGTTAAACTTGTTAAAGTTGCTTGATTTATGTTAGTAAATGCCCATGGATGATAAATAATGAATTGCATGTATGATCAGAAGCTGTTAGGTTGATTTTTAGGCAAATCCGTATGTTTTTCACGACCAGCGAAACTGTTGTTCTTTGGGCGAAACTAAGTAGCGAAATTATATATCCTTCCAGCGACACTGACTAGCGAAACTATAGTGTCGCCGGGTAACCTGACCAGACCAGCTCGAGCGAATCTGCTGAGCGAAACACCTGAACGAAAGTTCAAACCAGTTTCCCTGCGAAACTAGGCTAGCGAAACTGCGTCAGCAGTTTCGGGCGAAACTAGCCTAGCGAAACTGTGTCACCGGGCACTGCCAAGCGAAAGTGCTGCCCGTGCACCTAGCGAAACTGTCTAGCGAAACTATGCTAGCGAAACTAAGACCTGACCTAATAACCAAACTTGTGAAATTTGCTTAAGTGTTATGCCATGACTTACCTGATAATACCATGATGAAACATGTTTGATATCTGATTCGTATAAACCCTTGTTTATGATCAACCATTGGTGTCGTGTGTCGGTATGTCGAGTCATAGTTGCAACGTGCTATGTTATGGGCCATAGTGACGTTAAGTAAAGGTTAGACATGAAACTAATACTTAAGACCTAAACGTGTTCTAGGTCCTCGATAAGCAACAATACTTGGATTACTAGAAGTGTAGCAGTGCAACCAAAGGTGAGTGTCACTAACCCGCATACCGTGAGCCCGTTGGGCCACACCGAATAACTTAACGAAAAACAATGCTGATTAAATTCGAGAGTGCTTGGCACCTCACTGACGAACCTGAGAATACGGGATGCTTGGCACCCACTTGATAAACTGAAGTGTTTTATGGGAACACTTGTGAATTCTGAATAAATGATTTCTGAAACGAAAACTGTTTTAATATGGCTAGTGTAGGTTAAAGTCTAAACCATATGATATCACATGTTTTCTAAGGATGCCTTATAACTTAAAAGTCCTCAACTAAAATTGTGCCATTAATTGTAAAGCGAGGGGATGTTGGGTAGATCTACTGGAGTTTGACAAACTCCGCCCCGTGGCACGGGGAGTGCACGGAGGTACAATATCAGCCTATTTGACCGTGGTCCCGAGAGGACACGGGGGAGGCAGAAAACGCGATGACTTGGTCCGCACCGTACGGGATGGCTCGGCCCCCACAAATAAGTCAGCTTTGGTACAAACTTCCTTAGAGCATGGAACAACGGATTAGCTACCCGCGATATCGGTTGAGTCCTTTAACTTTACGGAACTAGTACATACCCGATGACGTGGTCACGGACAAAACATTTATAAACTGAGAATTAATTACGAGCATTGCTTTTCACAAACAAATACTTTGTAAGTACATCGTGACACGAATTATGATTATGAGACCGGGCCAATGCATGACAAGCCCACTGTGAACTCACCAACCGTTAGGTTGACACTTGCGTGGTTTAAACTTTTGCAGATCGCTAAGGAGTATCCGGAGCGGGTTGGCATGGCACGTGAAGACCTTCATTTTGAACTGAACTAATTGGGAATTTAAAACAATATTTATGTAAAGCACGTGGTTAGTGCTAAAAACAATTATTTTTCCGCTGCGTATGTAACTTAAGACTTTAATTTATTATTTGTGTTGAACTAACTCTGATTCGTTTAGTATTTGTAACTTTGGTTGTGGATCCTGGTCTAGTCGCGCCCCTTAACGGTATAAACTCCGTTAGTGGTATTTTGGGGGTGTGACAGGCATGATAGAAAAAAAGAAAAAAAAATGAAGAGTAGGTTTGAAAATATATATGTGTATAATAGGGATAGTTAATAGTTTTATGTTTCATAAAAGGTTAACAGAAAACATATACGTGTTAACTAAGGTGGTGTTTGTTTTTTTTGAAAAAACTTTTATGTCCTCTTATATCTGCGCTGCGCAGACCACGCACAGACATTTAGGTTTATAGACTGTTTGTTTTTTCGTAGACGTTTTATTAAAAAATGTCTGCGCGGGCTCTTCTGGTACAGATGTCGCCCAGTCACTTCAAACATCTTATAACATTCTCTTTAAATTGTTTTTTTCATTAAAAAAAACATTTTTAAACAGTTTAAAAAAACATTTCTAAACATTTTTTTTAAAGTTTTTTATAAAAAACGTTTTTGTAATCTTTTTTTTAAGTTTTTTTTATAAAAAGACCTTTTTAAAGTTTTCTAATATTTTAAACAACTTTTAAAAACTTCTTTAACCAATTTAAAAAAAAAACGCCTTTTAAAATGTAAAAAAAAGTTTTAAACAATTTTTTTAATTGTTTTAAAAAAACCTTTGTAAACAGTTTTTTTTTAAATGATTTTTTAAAGTACGTTTTTTGAAAAGTTTTTTTAAACGTTTTTATAAAGTTTTGTTTTTATAAAGGTTTGATTGGTAATTATCTATAAATTTTATAAAACGATTTATTTAAATTTCAGTTTATTTTATCAGACTGCAAAGTTTTAATCTACCTCTTCTTCTATGGATGTTTGTAAATATGGTCCGCAGACTGCAAACATTTTTACTTATTAAAAAAAACAAACTGCAGCTAAGAGAAAAGTTGCAATTATTAGCTAACACTTGTTAAGCGATTTTTCAACTAAAAACCAAATCTACAATGAACCATCTATTTTTTGGTTCGATGACATAAACATTAAGGTGCTGTTTGTCTTTTAAGAGGTAAAATGTATGCAGTCTTCGGACCACATCTGCCGACATCTGTAGAAGAAGGGGTGGACCAACTCTCTGTCATCTGTAAGAAGAAGATTGTGTGACATCCGTCTATTTTTCATATTTGTAACCCGACCCGTTTTAGTTATCCATGTAATTTCAATCTTTATTCAAGCAAAATCATGAAATTCTATTTTTTCCCTCGTTTCATTTTATATATAATATACATATTTATATATGTGTTATGCACGTTAAGGTCATATCCGAGTCAACTCACGAAACCAATGGTGATAATCAATTGACAACTCAAACACTATATATTAATGGTGGTAAAATACTAAAAGATTATAAAAAAAATATATAGTTTTTATAAATATATCCATCGATTATTTTTTATAAATAAACCATTTCAAATATTAAATCTATACCAAGATCTACCAATGATTACAAGATCTACCAAAGGATTACCAAAGGGTTACCAAGGATTACCAAGATCTACCAATGATTACAAGATCTACAAAGTGTTACCAAGGATTACCAAGTGTTACCAAGTGATACCAAGTGTTACCAAGGATTACCAAGTGTTACCAAGTGATACCAAGTGTTACCAAGGATTACCAAAGGCTAAGATTTCATGTATAAATACGACATGCTTGAACCAAAAATAAACACACCGAAACTCATTTCTTACTCTAAAAAACGCTCACGAAAATATATCTATTTCTCCTTCCAATTCCACGACATAAAGAAATTATCTACCTTTTGAAGACTCACGAGTGGATTCAACATTCTCCTACTACATTCCTTCTCCTTGCTTGTCTTACGTGAGTAATCGTTCATTATTATTATGACGTTGTTTTGAACTAGTCGAGCCTTCGGGTTAACTACAATTTCTAAAGAAAAATACTAATCTTATATATTTTATACTCCTCAAATATAAGCACCTCGTCTGTTATTCATAAATTAAATTTGCTATAGTAAGATTTATACTCATAGTTTTATTTTATTTGCATAAAACATTAATGAAATTTTGTTATATTAAAACGTATCTCAAGTTTAGTTATTACGTCTCAAATTCAGTTATTACATTTACTTCAATTAAATTTAATATTATATCTAAAGGAACTCCGTTAAATCTATTATCACTATAAACATTTGTAACTTTGCTAAAATGAATTTTATATAAACTAAGTTGAGACTTAGACTTATTAAAATCTAACTAGTAGTAAAATATATATTTCTTTCGTCATAAATATATATATCCGTTTCAGTTTAAATAACGGACACTACTTGAGACAAAAATATTATTTATCTAACTCATTCGAAATATAACTCATATTTGTGAGAACACATTTACTTGAATATTCAAATAGACTTGTATTTAATTTTCGTAGAATAAATATACATATATCTAACACAATAATTATCACCAACGGTTAAACGGGTAAACTCACGTAACTAGACTCGACTAGTCTAAATGTTTGACTCATATATTTGACCCATATCACTAAACCTTAAGGTGCCTTTATATAATTTAGGACACGGATAGGTCATCTTCATATCACTCGGACTATTCTCATATTTCACTTACTGATCAAGTGAGTACTCATAATCCCCTTTCATTTTCAAGTTTTGGGATGGAACATGTATACATTATTCAAGCACGCATTTCTTTTCTTTTCAAACTATGCGATCTTAGTCTATGTCTATGTGTGATTTCTATGCTATATGTTAAACTATGTTGTCACTATTCGAAGTCTATATTCTAGCATGATCATTAACAAACAAGCCTATGGTAACAAAAATGGATCCATTGGACTGACAACCCACTTGAATTTGACCGGTTTGGCATTCGGGTGATTAAACCTAACTCAAGCTAAGCGTAACTTTCGAGTTACGGACACTAGTCATCAAGGTTTGATTATGCAATATTTGTTTATTCATACATGCATGAGTCTACATTTGACATATGAATCGCTTTCAAACTATTATATATATATATATATCTAAACTTATGTTTACTCACCAACTATTTTTAGTTGACACTCTCTATTTTTATACATGTTTCAGGACATGCAGTGTGAACTATACTTGATGCTACATCTAGGATGCTTTGGACCTAGATTAAATAAATCATACTCTATCAGTATGTTATGTTATGTGTATTTGAATCTATCGTAAGACTTGGAATTTGGTAATGATTAAGTATTGAAACTTTAATTAGTGTTATGAGTATTTGGACAATCATCATGCCTCGACGTAAATTCCGCCGTCGGTTGGGGTGTGACAGATTGTTTGTTATTTAACTTTTGCAGACTGCTAAAATAAATTGACATTTAAATATATCGTTTTTTTAAACTTATAATTAATTACCATTCAAACCTTTTGATTTTCTATCTGTATATTTTAACGAATAATTTTTTTAAAACTGTTTTCTATTATATAAAATTACAAAAAATGTTTTATAAAAAGTGTTTAAAAATGTTTTTTTAAGTATTAATTTTTTTTAATAACATAATTTTAAGAACGTTTTTTTTTATGTTTAAGAACATTAATGGTTTAAAAATATTTTTAACGCGGGTCATGTGTCCTATTTTAACATCAATTGGTTCGTGTTTCATTTATTTACTATTATCATATATTGTCATAACTCCTATTTTAACATCAATTTGTTACACAAATATTATTAAATTATATTGTAGAGCACAATCATAATCATAGTAGTTTACAAGACTATGAAATTTTAATATTATTATTATTATTATTACATGTTTTGTGGAGTTTTGAAGAAGGAAGGTAAGGGGCAATTATGGAAATACCATGAAAACAGTACAGGGACAAAGAGGAAACTCAGGGGGCATTTAAGTCACCGTTCAGAATCATAGGTCATGTCCCTCTCCCTCCTCTCACACCATCCTGTAACAAACATCCCGATTTCTAATCCAATGGTCAAAACCATACGAACGATACATCACTCCCTCTCTCTCATCAATACCATTATATATTATATACTCCCTCAGAAATTGCGTCATTTACGTCCAGATGATGATTCTTCTTCTTCAAACGCGCGCGCGTGTGTCCTTCATGAGTACTGTGCAGTAGTTTTGATTTCATGTTCCTTTTATTCATTCATCTTGTTCAGAGTTTTATGAGAATAAGATCATCCACCGCTTGGTTTCTGCCACTACAACCCTAGCTTCTTTCTCAATCTCTCTCTCTCTTTCAAGGTACCAGGTTTACGTTCAAATTCTTCCATTTTATACGGATAAATCGATGAAATAGACATATATATAGCAAACTAAGTATTTTAAAAACCATTTCGTTTTAAAAACTAAACTAGGCTCATATATAGATCTTGGGTCAAAATATTACTATTATCTACTATTATCTGTCACGATTCGATTATATTTACTACTCATGTCTCATGATTGATCCTTCCTACCTTACAATTTCTGTAGAAGATTCTTATATGTTTTTGCAGGTTATTTGGTTTTGGTTCCGGAAAAGGAAGAATAACTGTGATCTAAAGAGGTTTTTTAACCGCTTCCCTAAAACTTAGAGGTGAGATACCATCGAAAAGTTTGAATTTAAATTTCATATGTATAGATCAAGTAAATTTCGCATGAATAAACGGGGTTTTCTCTAGAATTATTGGAGAGGGTATATAAAGAGAGACTACATACCGTTCAAAAAAAGATGTTTGTTTTAGTTTTTTCTTATTTGTTCAATTTATCCAAATCTCTTCGTGTGTGGTTTTTCGATCCGGATCCATTCAATTTTTTTCTTCACATATTCTAAATCATTTGGTTTAATTAATTTCCACTGTATCTCGGTTTTATAAACAATCAACATAAATGCATTTATCGTCTTGTGCTTAACTTTTTTTTTATGATTAACTGCAAGATAAATTTACATATAAAGAAGTATATATAAAAGATGTGTTCCTCCTTTGTGCATGATTAAATCGGTTAATATTCGTTTCCCTGATAGATTACTCACATGAACATGTCTCTAATTAATTATAACCAACAGATTTAGTCTGTCAACATGATCCCAATCATTAACTTTATTTAATTAGTATCCATTAATATATATTCAACTAAATTAATTTAGTAACAATTAAAATTTTCCTAATCTGTGTGCAGTGGTAATTCTGAAATATGTATGCAGTTGTAAAAGTGAAGGAGAAAATGTCATCAAACTCCCCATGTGCAGCGTGCAAGTTTCTACGACGTAAATGCACCCAAGAATGTGTTTTCGCACCCTACTTCCCACCAGACCAGCCTCAAAAATTCGCCAACGTGCACAAAGTCTACGGCGCAAGCAACGTCGCCAAACTCCTCAACGACCTCCCGGCCACACAACGAGAAGACGCGGTTAACTCCCTGGCGTACGAAGCCGACGCACGCCTCCGAGATCCCGTCTACGGCTGCGTCGGGCTGATCTCGATCCTCCAGCACCGGTTGAAGCAGGTTCAGCTGGATCTCGAAAACGCGAAACGAGAACTGGCTAATTACATCGGGCCATCGGCAATGGTCCCGATTTTGAACCACGGGTCGTTTGTCCAACAACCGGCTCTGCCTTACAACATGCAGGCAGAGCCGGTTGTGGGCTTGACCGGGTCCAGGGGGTTTCGAGAGGTTCAGCAGCAGATGGTTGGTGATTGTGGAGACAGAGAACCTTCGTCGGAGGTGCTGTTAAGGAGCTATGATCCGCAGCCGCGGTCTGCGGATCTTCTAGGGTTTAATGGCGGGTTGGTGACCACCGCCGCGGGTCCGCGGCGGTGAATGCACCGTGTTTGTCGTTAGGTGGTTTGTCTTATGATCATAATAATAATAATAGTAATTTATATCAGGTTCATCAGCAGCAGCCACATCACATCCAGCAGCTTCAGCTATTTCTCCAGCAACAACCGCTGCAAATGCAAACACAGGGAGCCGAGTAGTCCGGAAGGTGGTAGGGGAGGGGGGGGGGGGGTGTTGAGTTTTGTCCTTTTTAATTTTCCACTCTATTTGTTAGTTTAAATGGAGCAAAGTTTAGATTAGTTAATCAACTGCTGCGTCTTTTTTCCTTAATTTAGTTACTGGATTGTTGAATTAATTTGGTGGGACGATCATATCATTAATTCATTTCTTTTCTAGTTTTCTTGTTAATTAATACAATCAATGCCTGGCTGCCTGCAAGGCTGCAAACGATGTATAAAACCAAAATAAAGAAGAACATAAATCATCTAAGAAATCGTCATCAACAACATCCTCGTACGTGGTTTGTGATATATATAGACTATCATATTTTAAGGTTGGCTTTTAAAGTTTTTTTTGAACGGCTGAATTTGAGCATGAAATCTTTTTTAGAGGTCACGTATTATTGTTTCTTTCGCATATAAAGACTTAAACTTACACTAATATCATTAGAGAAACTCTTCCACTGGGTAAAACGTCCCTATCGCAAACGTTGGGCCTCTAACCGGTTTACCCAAAAGACAAACCCACAAAGATAGGTTGATCTTTAAATGTGAAAAAAAAAGATTACAAAATTAATTGTTATCGATGCAAAAAGTAAATGTAACTAAAACTAATAATAAAAACAAACTATTTTACAATCAAGCTACAATTTGAAAATTATAAACATATAACTTTTTTATTAAGGCTATCCTTTAAATCAAGCTATCGTTTTATCCTTTAAAGACACAATAATGATAAAAGAAAAAAAAACACAAATATAGTAAATATATAATTTCATAGTTATAAAGAATTCTATATATGATTAAAAAAAACATATAATATCATGTTACGGAGTATATATGACTTTGAAAAACAATCAAACTATGTGATCACAAAAAAAATAAAAAAACGTTTAAAATGAAATAGTGTCTCATTTTTTGGGAAAGCTATGCTCTATTGTCGGTACAAGTTGTTTGAATGTAATATATGTGTATGCTAAATAGGTTTTTTTTTTTCTAAAACAAAATTATAATTTAGTACTAATTAATAACTAAATTCGTCAAATTCCTATACAGAATACA
This sequence comes from Deinandra increscens subsp. villosa, assembly GCA_039602395.1. NCBI lineage: Eukaryota > Viridiplantae > Streptophyta > Magnoliopsida > Asterales > Asteraceae > Deinandra > Deinandra increscens. Next base: position 15,796,510 of record JBCNJP010000019.1, on the reverse strand, counting down.
AAGTCTTCATAATAAGTAGTTTACCACTTATTACTAGTTATTACTAGAATGTCTAAGGATAAATTAAGTAAGAAGAAATGCATGTTGAGTTTTTGAGACTTGAATGAGAATATAAGCAAATATTATATTATCTGTTTAGTTTTTAATTACTTATGTCCTTAAAAATTTAATTTTAAGTAACTACCCCAAGATTTGAGATTCATGCACGTATCGTCTTAGTTATGTTAACAAAATTGTAAAGAGCTAGCAAGGCGATACATAACTTAATTGCTTTAATGTGGCATTGTTTATAAAATTAAAATAGGTGGTGGGTCAAGAAGAGGGAAAATGTACGGTGGTGGGGAGCTGTGGAATTGAAGAAAAATATAAAAGAAGAAGGAAAACCACTGGAAGTTGGTGACTTGACGTGTGGTGATGGTATGAGAAACCTGAAAGGTGATGCGGTGATGGTGAGGCCGCATGGTGTGGCTCATGTATTTGAATCATGAAATCAAATTAATTACATTAATATAGATCGGCTTGATCTATATGTGATTCGGATGTATGTATACTAATGAAATAACCAGCGAGCCCGCTTAACATAACGTTAAGAGGTGCATTTGTTGAAGACTAAAGAAAAAACAATTAATTAAAATACTAAAACAAACTCATAAAACTAGCAAATGATTGCATTATCCATTTTGCTAGTTATCCCAAATATATGATTTTTTTTTACTCCTTTTAAGTAAAACATAAAATTAATTTAATAAAAATAATTACTTGTTGATAAAAAAAACATATAAACATACAATTTTAATTACGAAACAAAAATGAATGTAGCATATCTATATGATTAGTAATTAAAAAAAATATATGATCCAGAGATAGAGAACAGGTATAGACGATGAGAGGGGAAAAATCGTAATTAATGCAAAAGAAAGGGCAGTTAATTGGAATTATTGTGTTTTCACAGGCATGAATGCGATGCGTCACAGTCAGTAATGATAACAATAACCTGTAGGTACGTATGCTTCTATTTCTGTTGATAAATTGGTAGTTGGAATGAAATTAAAACCAGCCCTTTCCTTGCTTCTCTTTCGGGTTAAATTATTCTCTTATGTCATTCATTTACATTTATTAAGCCCTCCCTCCCTCTACAATTACCAACCATATATTTTCTTCAAATTACGATATAATTACCGTCTTCCTTGAGATCAACGGTTCGAGCCTCGTTAAAGACAGATTACTATCAGCCGACAGTGGTGTTGGGTAAAGATGATATTACAAAGAATTGAAGAAACACATAGATGATGGGGTAATTGGTTATGAAATGGTGTAATTTAAAGTAAAATAATAGTAACATATGTCCTTAATAAAAAAAGTGAACAGGTTGGCATTTATTTTGTTTTTTTAATAAACAAACAATTTAAGGCCGGTGAGCCGGTTAGTATTATTATTAGCCGATTGTGTAATGTTGTGAGTGTAAATAATAACATAATATGAAAAAATATTAGGATCAAATACCAAATGGTATTCTGATGAGTGCTAAGGTGTTGTTTGGTAACATCTGTTCCCTTAAGTATTGAACCAGTAAGATGTCTGAACCAGTAAGATGCCTGAACCAGTAAGAGACTCTGATCCAGTTAGTGCTGAATCAATAACTGATGTTTGGTTCAATCTCTGAATGTCTCTGTAAAATATCTATTTTACCCTTCTGTATGTTTATTGATGATTTAAATGTTTCTGAGTAATGAATAATTATTTTAAAAAAAATACAAATCATCATAGAAAAACCAAAGTACACATAAATCCTTCAAAATCCATGTAAACATACTAAAATCCAAATTGAAATTGAGCATTTGACATAGGTTGAGTTGCTATTTGGTCACACAAAGTAGACATATACTCAACGCTTTGTGACCCCCATTCCATGTCGTGAACGGACTGACCACCACTTTCCTCTTCATGCATTTGAAGTAGATCCTTCAAACAATTGTATACACAAATCGGTATACTCAAATGGAGATCTTCTTAAAACTTCAACATACATGTTCGTATGTGTGAAAAAAAATTAGTATAAGGTTATTTGGATATATATATATATATATATATGTGTGTGTGTACGTGTATATATTATATATATGTATATATATATATATATATAAATACCTCCATCTCAAGTTGCCATTCTTCTTCTTTGACCAAGCCGTAAATTTTGATTTCAAGTAATCGTAACGGTTCTTCATTTGCTTTTGATTCACTATAAAAGCATGCATGTTCCGTTTTTAATTTTTAATAGCTACATTCTTCCATGACTTTGCTTTCACACTCCCACCATCACGTCATTTAATTGTCACTTCAGAAATACATGATTCTAAAAAGGTTTTATCAACACCTTCTACCTTCCAATTAACCCTAATGTTTTTTTCTGCTTCCATAGATAAACAATCTATCAAATATGTGTAAACAAAACCACATCAATAGGTAACCTAATCAAGCATCAAACATATTAAAAAACCAAGAAAGCATCTGTCCAGATTGTTCAAATTACAAAAGCAATTAAACACATATAAGGGCTGGCTATGACTAAACAAGTTGAATACATTATCACCAACAATGGAATTTAAAGGCTATAATTAAAGAAGTTGAATACTTGCTATCCAGATTGTTCAAATTGAAAAAAAAAACGATTTCAGATCGGTTGTGGAGAGGCATACGTGACAAAAAAAAAGACAAGAATAGATGGATAATCGAACCGGTAGAGATCGATTGTTGTTGTTGTGTGTTGGTGGTCGGAAATCGAACCAATAAGAGAGGGAGACGAGACAAAAAATACATACCTTCAAGATCAATGTTGTTGTTTTGCGTTGGTGGCCAGAAATTGCGATCACCGGAGCTTTTGGTGGCCGGAAATCGGGAACGCTTTTGGGGGAGAGGGAGGACGGGGAGCACTGTTGTGGAGAGGGATGGAGGCGCATATAAGAATGAGGGGTAGGGAGATCATTGCACGTTCTTTATTTTATTCAGATAGGGTTGAGAATCTGTTCAGTTAAGATCCTATTAAAATGTTTTTTTCATTCAGATGTTCCAACCGATTCAGATGTTAGGCTATTAAAATGTTATTAAGTGGTAACCAAACAACACCTAAGACGATATCCCTTTCTCTTTAAAATGTTGATGGTTCGAGTCAGGACGTAAACATGAACTAGATTAGGTTGGGTATGTGTAGAGATAATTGGAATCAAACATTCAAATCCAAAATATAAACTTAGCCACGTATGATTTGTGTATAGTAATACACTCGATCGTATTATAACTTATCTTTAATTTATTCTTTAATTACGGAACTTTTAATTTCGATGTCACTTCTGAAAGATGACAACCAAAGATGCAAGTGAAGATGTCATTTCACCAACTTTTTCACTAAGTCTTCAAATAATTATAAAATCGTTTGGATTTAAAAGATAATGAAAAAAAAACATTCAACTAAGTTAGCATTTCACAGATATTAATGAGATGTATTATCGTTAAATCGAATGACCAAATTACAATATAGTGGTAGGTAAACGGGTAACAAGTTGTCTCGCAACCTATTTTTGGATAGCAAAACCGATCTACTAAGAAAAACTATGATTTTTAGAGGTCGATGAATTGTTATGCACCACCCGCTGAACTTTATTAAGGAAACCCACGGCCTCGGGGGGCGCAGAGATCTAAATGTATCAAACGCAAACGAGATAAACACATATTGATTCTTTGAACAAGCTTTCTCGTATAAATTTACGCAAAATTATTAAATTTAGATAATTTTGTCGAAATCCAATAATAGAAGAAATTAAAATCTATAGAATTATTAATTTATTGGCCACTGGCATGGGTGTAAAAGTTAAGGACCCTCGATGTTTTTCTTACAACTTGGATATGCTAATGTTTTATTGTTTGTCGTCTTTCATTGTTAAAAAAAAGGTATAACATCGAATATACAGAAATAATTTTTAAAAGCGACGTGAAATAAAAAGATAAGTATATGTTGAAGGAAAAAACAATTAAGATGCAAGCTAGCTATATATATATATATATATTTTGAACGGTAAATTTGAATCATTAACAGAGAGATTACACCACCCACCTGATCATCTTCAATCCCGATCATCAGAAGAGGTGAGAACAACCCTCTGACGTAACTTGTAACCCCCAATTTCTATATATATATATATATATATTCGTCATTTGTTTTAAAGGAAATGAAATAGACAAATGAGTAATATTTATGCAAAGTCAAAGAGAGACAGAAAAATGGACCTGACAATTGTAGAGGAGACTCACTGATACGTGCTGTCCTTTTGCATAGTGACCAGATGTTTCATAATCAAAATAGTTTTGACTAGCTAGGTATAAAACTTAGGTAGTCAGCTCACATTTAATTTATGCAATACTAAAACTCACGTACATAGTTTATATTTACTAACTAACATTTAATAATACGTATTTATTGTCATCAAACTTGACAAGACTTCAGCTATATTTCCATAAACATCCTTTAGTTGAAATTTAGACACGTAAACGAACGAACATTCATTGAATGGTTTCTAAAATTTCCGATGAGAAGTTTGTTTATGTTTATTTATTTAATAAATGAATGAACATGAAGATAATCTTTTGTTTCGTTTAATTAAAGGAGAATTGGATTTAAATAATCTTAACGCTAATTTGAGGATTGATCGGTCCCAACTTTCACCATATTTATTAATATTGGTCTCACCATTAAAAAAGCTTAACACCGTTAACTTTTGGCTAACGTACGTGGCAACTGACGTGTTATTAATCACGTAGCTTGCTGTAGATTCGTGAAAACATGTCAAATCTGCTCGAATTGATTAATAGCACAAACACAATGGAATTGATGCTCAATTTTTCATCCAGGGTCATGAAAAATTTATAATTTTGATGCTCTTGTTCATCATCATAACATGTTTAAAACCTAAGCAATATGGATTTAGTTTTGTTTGGTTTTTCGTTACGAGTTCATAGCAACTTACAAATTGAATTTTCATCAAGATTTGAAGAAGTTATGATGAATCAAAGATTAAGGTTGAATTTTCATCTAGATTTAAAAAAATGATAATAAAATAAATAACGCCTCAGCAGCAGTCACGTCAGTCACGTCAACCAAAAGTTAAAGATGTTAAGTTTTTTAATGGTAGGACCAATATAAGTAAATATGATGGAATTTGAGAGTATTAGGAGTGAGTTTTGAATGTGGATTATTGATGTCCAACTCTCAAAAGTTTGGATTATTTAAATCCAATTTTACTTAATTAATTAATGATCGAACATGAACGCATGTCCAACTCGTTCATTTATGTTCGTAAACGTTTGTTTATGTTTGTTTATTTTTGTTTTTGTTCATTTATGCGTGTTTAATCTGTTAATAAATAAATTGTTTATAAATCATAAGTAGCCTTACATATTCGTTCTTTATTTTATTCCTTTTAAAGTTTCACACATTAACTTTCATGACATCATCATTACATATTTGTGGATTTTGACATGAATTATAAACATTGAATCACTAATTTAGATGTTTTGTTAATTATTGATATCGTTAGAAACAAGATGTGTTACTTAGAGTTGTTCTTTTGTTTTTATGCATGTTTATTCGTTTGTGTTCAATTAAATTTTTGTTCTTTTATGTTCATAAATCGTTCTTTAGTCATTAACGAACGGACATAAACGAACACGAACATATTCATTTTCTTAACAAACGAACACGCACACACAAAAAAAAAATTGTTCGATAAGTGTTCGTGTATCATTAAAAGTTAAATGAATGAATACGAACATGACCATGTCCGTGTTTGTTTGGTTCATTTACAGGCCTATTTAAATTAATTCATATAATGCGTGATTATTCATGGTTCAAATTTTACAAAATGTAAATTGTAATAATCTTTTTATAGAAAATATAGGAATTTTTTTTAAGAAAATGTTATACGTGATTGTACCTTACTTTTTCTTTAACGACATGTTTGGGCTCAACACATTGCCTCTTCATATATAAATCTTCAATCCAGAGGAAACCTAGATATTTTCAAGAAAACCCTTGTCTCTAACCGGAGAGTACTTTTGCTCACCCGATTTTGAACCCAAGACCTTAGGGTCTCGTAGTCCTTTCAAATATCATTGAGCTATGAGCTTGTTGGTTGATTGTAACTTCTAATCTGATTTATAAGTTGGTGAAGTTGGGGGACCTAAGTTGACAAGTTAATCAAATAGGGTTTAATTCCCTAATTCTAATATAATTAGTATGGAATGTCTTAGTCACTAAATCAGGGGCGTTCATTATACCGAGTTATGATGTTATACTTTATTACCACCTGTAATCAGTTTTTTGTTATTTACCGATTAATCAACGTGAGAGTTATTTATTTTATATATTTGTGTTCTTGATTTATCGATTCAAAACTTACAAATATAATTAATATGAAAAAGGACCTTATGATAAGCATGTCACTAACTATTTGTAGAAATAGTTCTATTTACATCTGAACATCTCTCTTTGTAGCTTACACCATCAAACTATAATGGCTTCTTGTTAATACATCTCTCTATCAAAACTCTCAGCAATTCCTAATAAATCTTGAAGTTAATCCTTCAAAACCGAAACTTGGATGTGAAATGGAGAAGTGTTTGTGAATGGATTTTGAGGAGAACCACTAAGAAGAAGACGAAGAAGAAGACGAAGAAGATTGTCTTTCCAAAATGTATAAGATTTTGAGGTGTTTTGGGGAGTGTCCATTGGGTCCCAAGATAAAAATATTGGCTTATTTCACGTTTAAAGTGATCCAAATACATGTCCTATTTGTTTGTGTTAGCTTGTCAAAGGTTTTAAACTACTCAAACATTTTGTGGGCCCAAGACAAAGTAAAATCCTTACCCCTTTTCTAACAAATCCCGGTTCATATTTTCAGCTTTGAATTTACATAGAAACGACTAGTAATTATTAACGTAATACTTAAAATAAAAAAACACCACATTACAAGAAATCCAACCGAGTCCAAATAATCCGGTTCAACTTTCAACCTATTAGACCCGTTTAGCCCACTTGTCCATATAATCCAACAAATAAAAAAAACTTAAGCCCAACACATTTTAAGGGCCCTATAGTCCATGCCAAACTTTTAGCTAAAAAGAACCGGCCTAAAAACATAACCATACGACAGGAATACATGATGTTGGTGACTTGGTGCCGCGCAAAGAGTGTGCCGCATTAGGAATAAACTAATTTTTAGTGTGAAAACTTGATTACTGAGATCCAGCTTCCGTTGACAAAATACCTTAAATAATCAAGGGCACGTGAGAACCTGTTACATGTCACGTGCATGGGAGAATGCTGAAGGGAGCTATGAGTAGATCATGTAGGCGTTTATAAATGCTTTGACTTTGTGTTTAAATTATTATTATTACATATAAGTTATGATATGATTTATCCATAATTAAATGCACAGAGGAGACACACCACTAGTTAGCCTAGTGGCAAAGGGGCACGACCCCTTAAGTGGAGGTCGTGGGTTCGAGGCCCACTTGTAACAAAAATAATAAAAAATTAGGTTACAAGTTGGGCCAGGGGGTCTTCTCACGAGTGGCTGCAGCTTCCTCCTGATGGGGATTGGAGATGATCGGGTGGGTGGTGTAATATCCCCGTCAGTGATCCAAATTTGCCGTTCAAAAAAAAAAAATGCACAGAGGAGATAGGAACGATTGTAATGGTTAGTCCTTGTTGTGGTTTCGGATAGTAGGTCTCCATCATCTTTATCTTTCAGGTTGTAATTAGGTTACTCGAAGACTTTTTATTAGGTTTGTTCTTTTGGTACGTTACTACTTAGTAGGGGCGGATTTAGGGGTAGCGTTAAAAAAATATTTGTCGGGACCAACGGGGGTTCGGGGCAGCGCTCGATTTTTTTTTTGGTAATTAACGGGCTTTTAATCACATTTTTAAGTCAGAATTTAAATAAAAACCATAAAATTTCTTTGAGGGGTGAGCCTAAAATATTTTCAAGGGTAGCGAAAAATTCGTTTAAGGGGTAGCAAATACCGAAAACCAAAAAAATTGCACATCGCAGTAAAAATTCAGGGGTAGCTGGCGCTACCCCTGGACTGTGGGTAGGTCCGGCCTTGCTACTTAGTAAGCGTTTCTTTGTCGATTGTTTTGGTGCTTTTGGTCTTTTGAGAGGCATGGCCTTGTCAGCGTTTCTTTGTTGTTTGTTTTGATATATTGATGTTTCTACTTTCTTGCTAATGCTTGGTTTTATAAAATTTTCCGTTAAAAAGAATAAAAAATCACTTGATTTTGATATCTTCTTGGAATGCAACTTGTTTTTTATTATATATTCTCACTATTATTTATGTGTAAACAACGAGCATTCAAATATGAAAGAAAATAGTTTGTATTGGAACTGGTAGAAAAGGAAAGAGAGAAAATAGTTAGGGAGGAGGGAGTGGAGAAGTTTTGAAGTATATGAAGTTGGAGGAGAACCAATAGGAGTGTGTCACGCAGGAGAGAGAAAAAGAAAGGATTTTGAAGGATTTTGAGTGGTGTGGTTAGGTTTTTGAAGAATTTTAGGTGGTTTATTTTAATGTTTATATTTAATGTTTATATATTAAACCTTTAATTTTTTTTATAAAACACTAGATTTATTTACAAAAAAAAATACATTAATTAAAAAAACATTATTTAAATATTTATTTTAATTTTCAATCATTGTTATTTGAATAATAATATTTAATAGCCAACGGCTAGTTTTTTAAACGGTTGTATTTTAGCCAACGGCTAGTTTCCAGAAGATTATAAAATGGAACTCAGCTTCACACATCTAAGTCCTATTTCACCACCATCAACCAACCTCTACCACCACCATGTCTAGCACACCTCCTGAAGATGTCTCAGAGCACTACCGGATGTTGTGGTTAACCCGCTATGAAAATAACATACTACATTTATTAAAGAAAAAACACTACAATTATTTAAAAAAAACACTACATTTATTAAAAATGTGGGTATTTGATAGGTAGTGGGTATATATATATATAAGTATCTTAAGTTGTGGGTTTATTTTAATGTTATTACTTATCTTTTTCAGTTTTAATAAGTATCTTAAGTTGTGGGTTTATTTTGATGTTTTTATTTATTTGTTTTTGTGTTTTATATATAAAAATAACATACTACATTTATTAAAAAAAAACACTACAATTATTAAAAAAAAACACTACAATTATTAAAAAAAAAACACTACATTTATTAAAAATGTGGGTATTTGATAGGTAGTGGGTATATATATATATATATAGTGTTAAATTTGGATTTTTTTTTTAATACAACATAGCCGTTCAACGGCTCTTTGAGCATGGCCCCACCACCAATTCACTCCGGCGAAAAGAAGCAGGAAAGCTTCAAATTGGGCGGCGCCGCAGGCCTGGCGGCGGTGTTCGCCGGCGACGCCGCCGGCGCCAACGGCAAAAATACCTCCATTCCCTCCTGCCTTAGATAACTCTTTTCTATCTAAATGGTTCACTAGATTGTTCCTAATGTTACGTACATTATGAAACATTTGTATTTTACCCGTTTTAGTATTCATGTAATTTAGGTTTTTATTCAAGATTTCGATTCAATAAATGTCGGAGATTATTCGAGTTATTCATTGGTCTCATTTTATATACCTTATTATGTTAATCCAAGCTCATTACTCATTTCATATTTAATTGGTTATTATTTGCTAAACGATTAATTAGATAAATATAAAACGTTAAATATTCTGGCCCGGCCCGACTCGCGTCACGCGACCGGCTAGACCATTGGCCTCACGACACGTGCAGCTTCACCAGATCAGAAACACGATTTGTTTGGAAAAATCAATTTCGAAGGCCTGAATTCGTTCTTTTGACTCTTTTTTTTTGCATTATTGCAATGGGGGTTTTATCCTCGATGTATTTAGCCCCTAAAATGATCGATTCAAAACCTAATTCGTATCAAATTGAACCAAATCAATTTTATTAATGATCTCAATCTCCATCTCCATTATCCAAATTCGAATTTGATAATTGGAGAACACAAGATTGAAGCCTAATCTGCTCACCTATATATATTTCGACCTCCCATAGACCTTTCCCCTCTTTCAATTTTTGCAATTCGTGAAGACATCAAGAATCCCCAATTTCTAGTACTTTTTAGAACTTTTGTCTTCGATTTCGAGTTTAATTCTCAGGCTTTCCAGGTGATTCTTTTTTTTTCTCAATCTTATTAGTTTTTCATCCACTACAAAATCCCTCAATCAATTTTAAGTTTTGGTGGCTAATATTAATAATAAAAGGCGTGATCTCCCAGTCAAAATCGAACTCGCATGGGATTTACCGATCTTTCACCGATTTCGTTCTAAACCTCAAATTCTCGCACGTATTTCCTTGTATTTACTTGTATGCGTAACTAGTATTACACACAAGCCTCGTACATGCTCAGATTGTCTGAATTCCCGGTTAAACGTAATTATCGGTGTGTTCGCAGTAAAATCCAATAACATAGAATTAGATTAATAAGCATCAATCAATCAATACCCATATATTTTATTATCAATCATCGGGTCGGATTACAAAATGGATACAATCGGAAAACTGAAAATGTTACAATATATGTTTTAATATGTGTTCTTAGGTTTTCACAAAAATGGTGTTTACGCATGATCCTAACCATATATATATAGGGAGAGGATAGAATGCTGATGATCCAACGGTTAGTTCTTTTTTTTTTAATTCCGATAAAATAAAAAAAATTTCCGTTCTCGGGAAATATATATGTAAATCACAAAATTTTACATATAAATTTACATATGTAAAAAAGATTAACATTTAAAAAAAAATTATAAAAAAATTCACTCAGCGGTTTTTTGTTTTCTTTTCACCAAAACTAATAAAAATGAATGTAGAATCCATCCAAAAGATTAAAAAAATTACATATGTAAATTTTTGAACTACATATGTAAAAACAGGGTTTTCAAAGTTTTCACAACTCAAGTGAGTTTTCAGAATACTATGCTATATATATAGAGAGAGTTAGGTTCAAATGAGGGACTTTCTTTTGAGAACTTTTGAGAACCATTATAGGCCACTAAGTTTCAAGAGGGGAAACATTCAAATTCATGGGGGGGGGGATTTCCTTATATATAACTTGTGGCTCAGAATAGTTCTAAAAAATTCTCAAACTCAATTGGTTCTCAAATGTGTAACACCCGTATAACAATTTCATGCCAAACTTGAATATTTATAACATTAAAATTGGTCCCAGAAAATTTTTATACAAATTACATAGATTGACAACCAAAAACCCATCACTGAGGTTTACATTTACAAAATATACCCTTAGGTAGCGTTTGACATCCAAAAGTTGTTCACTATGCTTCACGTAGTTTCACTATACAAAAAGGGAAATCATTTCGTCAGTATTCGTGTGATCGGTCCACCTTGCACTTGATTATCATTGTTGAGAAGTTGATTGGGAGCGGTTAAATGTGATTAATTCTATGATTTTATGTGTTTTAGCATATGGAATATGGGTACTTTGAGTTTGTGATTGATTTCAGGTCCCGTATGCATAAAGGAAGCATATTGGATGTTTTTCGGGAGCTAAATGGATGTTCGGAGTTTAGGATTGAAGCTCGGAGTGAAGATTCGGAGCAATTGGGAAAAGACCAAGTCAGGGCGCCCCCTGAGGCCATCAGGGCGCCCAGGGCGCCCTCCAGCATGTGTACAGGAGCGCAAATCAGCAGCTAAGCTCTGAGATTTTTCAGGCAGAGCGCACTGTGCGCCCTCCTCGACGCAATTCCGAATTTTTTCCTTTTTTGTTGGTATTTAAGCCATACTTTTAGGTTTTCGAAAGGACTTTTGATTCCAGCCGTTTTTGGGGTTTTAGGAGGCGATTTTGGCACTCAGAACACTTCCGGATTACCAAGTTTTCATGTTTCAATTGTTTGATTCGATTAGTGTTTTTGTTTGGATTATGAACATGAGCAGCTAAACCACCCGTGATTCTCTCCGGGTGTAGAGTTTTTGATTTATAGATTGTTTCTTGGTTGTTTACATTCTAGGATTGTTTTAGTTGGTAATTCAAGTCTGGTTTTCTTCTTGTAAAGAATTCACACGTCATAGCCTTTAACTATGAATGGATTTGTTGATGTGCACGCTCTGACCAATTAAGTTAGTTCTCACATTTTCACAAGATTAAACCTTCGCACAGTCCCTCTTAAGGACTTCCTAGTAATCAATCGAGTGCAATCTGGATTTCATAACTTGAACCCGGAGAGGATCATCTTTTCTCCATAAGTTTTCAAACCTAATTCAGTTCAAAATTACATTTTTCAGCAATTGCTAAGTTTAGTCTTTTCAATATTAATCCAAACCAAAGAATCAACTTTTTCACTTCGTAGTTTTTAATCTAGTTAAATATACAATCAATTGGACAACATCACCAACCACAAACTCTTCGTGGTTCGACACCCTGCATACCCTATCTAATAAGGTAATTAGGATCACAATTCTTCTATCTTTGATCGGTACCTTCGACGCCGATCAATCATCCTTTAAGCTTTCACCTTACCTGCAACATACCCACTTTCAATAATGAGTTTCTATTGCATAACAAGTACAATCAATAATTAACAATGAAGAAAACCCACAAAAATCAGATTTTTGATCCCAAGCGTATCGCCTAGGATGAATGAGGATCCAAGCGATACGCCTGGTCCTCTAGGCGTATCACCTACTGAATCAGTTGCTCCAAGCGATACGCTTGGAGCCAACTTTCCAGGGATTTGGCCAATTTCGGCCAAATCTATACTTAGCCAAATTTTGGCCTCCTTGCCCTGTTTTGCACCAGATTATTTTGAACCAGTTGGGGTCTTTAATCATGCATCATAGAGCTTCAAAACACATAAAAATCATGTTTGTTATGCATACAACAACCATTAACCAATGTTTAATATTTCTTATTTGCCTAACGGGTTTATCTGACCCGTTTGACCCATTAAGGGCTCATTGCCCAAAAGGCTTCATTTTACCCAATGTTATGTTGCATCACCTTCATACAAATCAGATTTATGGCATGCAAATCATTAAAGACATTTAAACCTGGTTAGCACCATCATCTAGTCAATGTGTCCACTATGGCCTTCATGACTATATCATCCTTTTGCTTAAGGTCTAAGGACCCGGTTCACATATTCATATTATTAACACACAATTTCTTTGTTGGGTTTCATAGTCACCCATTTTCATAAGTTTACAACTTATTTACCCGATTGACCCGTTAGGACGGGTCCATGCCTTTGGCGCCTCCCAATTCATTGATTGACCATTATTCTAGCATTGAGGATCTATGGTTCTATAAACCATTTATGATCCTCCATTACCCGTTACATGGCGATGGTTCCATTGCCCCATTTCCGCCCATTGCAACTTATTAAGTTATTTTGTGATTCCTTCGAATCTTGCTTATGGTCAATTCTGTGATTGGAGAGCCTTTAGGCAATGAGGCTTCATGGTTCCTAACCATTCATCACCCCTTTGTTTTAGAGTAGCTCATGGCTTATTTCATTATTATGAGATTACACAATCTACATTTCCATAAATTAATACTTGTAACATAAACAATGTTACCCGACAATAAAGCAATTTCATATTTGTGGCTCCTTAGAGCCATTTAACCTGTTTGACCCATTAACATGGGCTTCAGCTAGTCATATAACCACTAGGCAACATTTTTGCATTCTAGTGTGGTTTTTACGGACCGTTTATGTATTTCAACCCGTTTGACCCATTAACTTGAATCCTACGGTTCATTTATCGCTGATGTTGTACATTCGTATAACCATGGTTCCTATGAACCATTTAGTTAAGTATTATTCTTTGACTCACTAGTATGATTCCTTTAGAATCATTTGACCCGTTGTATTTGCTTTCCAATCCAATATTTAAACACACACTTTACCCTGACAATTCAAGGTTTCCATTTAACTTTCTGGTAATCTACTTACTCTTATGTGGGTACCTTAATTGGTACATAATCCATTCATATCATGGTAGGAACATATATCATAGCACATTAGCTACCTTATAGGGTGTAAGTAATACTTACCTCGATTCGTCCTAAAGTCCTTTACCACTTCATCCGGTTGACCCATTTGATTCCAAGCTCAAAACCTAGCTTTTTCAATGGTCAACATTTAAGTCATTAGTATTCCCTTTCATGACTTATCTAGCCATTTAGGTACTAACAATTTCCATTATGCATACTCATCATATTTTATGTTCGAATTGAAACCATCACTTTGACTTATAAAGTCCAACCAACAATTTACATACGAACACATATAATTGAACTAATCACATATCATATAGGTCATATAATATCCAAATTCAACTTTCATACATGTATAGAGCAAGTATAATCACAACTTCAATCTTAATTGATTTTAGAAGGTAATATTTTTGTGTACACCTTTTCAGCATGCTGCTGAAATTGGCCATTTTGACCATCCTACTATTTTTTTCAGCATTCCATGTTTAAAGATGGATTGTAGTATACTGAAAGACCTTTCTAGGCATATATGGCACACTCTCTAACGATTTTTCTGTGATTTTATACAATTTTTCTAAAAACAGAACAACAACTATATTTTTTTTCCAAACAACATGCTGGAAATCTAAATTGGTTGTTTTGACCCATTTTACGTCCGATTCAGTTTTCGGACTTCAAAGACAAAACATGGTACTCAAAACAAGCTTTTCAATCATGTACAATCCTAGACGGACATACAAGTGATCTTATACGACACTTGCAAAACAACCCCACAACAAGATTTTTTTATCTTTTCATGGTTCCATACAAGTCCATCTAACACATTTTACAAGTATGGATTTAAAAATTCATACTCATTCTTATTTCATGCTCTCTAATAGTGTAATATCCATACACTTTATCATTATTTCAAGCATTTCATATAAGTTAGGCATTTCATCAAACACTTGATGTGCATTAACATTCATATGCCTAATTTGACACCCATTACATATGAGCAATTACCCAATTCATGCAACTCACTAGGATTTGCCAATCACTTTTGTTTACGCACATCGTATAACATAATTTCATCACATAAATTCAGCAAATAGAGTTATATTCTCTAATTCCTAAACCCCCAAATCATGCAATCCAACTTTGGATCCCTCTAGTTTGACCATTTTGTATTTAAATCCCAAAACTCACAATTTTTCACATAAGACCTTGTGTTATCATTGCAATAACATATGTTACATAAAAATGTCTTAAAGCATTTATATAAGTGAAATGATTATTACACTAACACATTATTAACATCCTAACCGAGTTTAGGATTTGGGACGAAATATCGTATTTTCCCCAATTTATCAAAACATAACATCTTATGATTTCGGGAAATATTAAGGTTCTAAATCGGGTCTTAACATAGTATATCCCAATTTCCACATAATCTCGTCATTTATTTGACACCTTGGTTAATTTAGGACATCTCGAAATTGGGATGTTACAAAATGATCACAACCATTAGATCAAGAGATCTAATGGTGAAAAAAGGTGTCTACATGTCTACGCTTATGGGGGTGTCTACATTGAACTTTTCACTATATATATATATATATATACATATATATATTAAGACTCTTGAACTTGTGATATATACCGACAAGCAATGAGAATCGTGACCTGGTAGAGTCCAGTTGTACGCATAGTATGGATGTAGCCGCAATGACAACCGCGAATAGGAACCCTTCCGTCTCACATGGTCCAACAACAACCCAGTCCTTCACCGCGCGTAGCAGTGATCCACGCACTCGCTTCGTGGATATCCGCCAACCAGCCCGCCCACATCACGCCCGCATGAGTGCCAGTAGGGTGCTATAGACTGTTAAGGTCTCATTCATGTTTCCTACTAATCTCTAAGGAGTGCTCATTCTTATAAATTTCTCTAAGGTTTATCCACCCACTCATGTGTGATAAGTTTGACTTATCTCTTTATTGATCCATTTTAAGTTTTCACCCAACTTCAAGCATCAAAACACATCTATCTTAGCTCTATTTTGAATACTGTTGGATTAGATGTGAAATTTTCACATATTAGAATAATTTTTTTATCGTGATAGCATGTGTATCTCAAGTTTAAATTATAGAAGGTAAAGTTTCTGTTGAATTTCTCTAGCAACAATTATCACGTTAACTAAAAGGGTATTTGGCCCAATGGTATGAGGATGATGTTAGAGCTTAAGATTCTTGTAGTTCTGGGTGGGTAAGCCTAGAGTGTCAAATCCAGTATGGACGGTTGCAATCCCGTCTCATAGAGACTTACTCGGGTATTGAAGGTTTGAGGTAGTTCCAAACGCTGTTAAAATAAACAATTATCACGTTAAAGAAAAAATATGAAAATTGCATTTTAATAATCCAAACTTTCACCAGTTCGCCGCTAATAATCCCAACTGAGAATATTTTTGCCACCGATCCCAACTTTCTAACTATTTTCTCTCAACACATCGCCGTTAAAGTTATTTAATTCCGTTAGAATTCCGTTAAAATATTATGGATTTCTTGCTTGGATCAAAGGTAGACAATGAAAATGAACTCATGGTAACTCATTTCGGTTTTTTATTTTGTGTGTGAATCGAAATAAATGGTGAATTGGGGATGAAATTGGATCAGTAAAACTTAGCCGGATAATATCACTTTCGCTGAAAAATTTAGTTGGCTAGGACACGTTGCAATTTCTGATTGTTGCATGGTGTGAACAAGGAATTTCCAATCATTGGATGGAATGCCACGTTGTTAGCCTTCTTAACCGCCGTTAACCGGCTACCTTATTTGACGTCACGTTATTGGTTGTTTTGAAACATGTGACATCTGTTTTTAGCCACCACCTCAAACGTGTCAGATTATCACCGATTATAATGATCAAAGGTTATTTTTGACAAGGCTAAAAAGTTATGCCGTGATTTTTGTTGTTAAAAACTTAAAATCCAAATTTCCCTTATCAGGGCTTATCAGGGTTGGCACGTAAAACACGACCGATGGACAGAAGCTTCCCGTTGTCTTCACGCATTGCTTACATTCCATATTTCCATGTGCCGTTGACATAAACCCTAACCCTTCACTTCTGTCCTAATTAATTCTTCAGATCAGCAAACAAACATGAAGCAATTAAAACCATTTATGGTTGATCCGTTCTCCACTGCGACATTCTAGGGTTTCACCAATTCAATTTGCCTAAAACTCAACCGCATTTTGGTTCACACCAATTGTCACAATAATTTATATTTGGGTCAACTAGATCGCACTATAATTCTCAATTTCAAATTATGAGCAGCTACGACCCCTTTATACCCATAATTAATGACCAGCTTGAAGTGCGGGGTTACAGATCTCGATTCTATTTTCGAAATCGATTCCATGTTACCCCCTTAATCGACCTGATGTTTCTGCAATTGTCTTCGTATATAAATTGGCCGATGGAGTTGTCTCCGATCATCACACTCTCATCTCTTCAGTCCTGCTTCTTTCAGTTCTGTAAGTATTTGACTTCAATTGCTCATGAGTTATTCATTCAGAATGTCTTAAATTTTAAGTTCATTTGCTTCAACTTAGAAAATGTATCCTTTTTTTTTAATGTCTTTGAAAAGATAGTGAATTCATGTGAGGAAGTCATGCATATATAGCTGCTTATGAAGTTGTAATTTCTGAAAATAGTTTGCATGGAACTATGTAGCTTACTTTCTCATGTTTGAATTTTGTAAATCCATACAGTTATTAGTTTCTTGGAAGGACGTACGCTCACAACATGGACCGAACCATCTTCCTACCGTTTTATCTTGGATTTTTGGCTTGGTTGTGTGTCTTCTGTGTGAAGGCTGAAGACCCATACAGATTTTTTACTTTTGAAGTTACATATGGACAGATTTCACCTCTTGGAGTTCCCCAAAGGGTAATGATCAAGATTCAAGATAATGTAGTTATTCCGACAGTATAGAATGATGTTGGAATCTCAATTCTCAACTTATCATCTCTTCTTGTTTACCATCATTGTAGGGCATACTCATCAATGGGCAGTTCCCGGCCCCAACCATTGACTGCATCACTAACGATAATGTGATTGTTAATGTTATTAATAAGCTAGATGAGCCCTTTCTTATCACATGGTTAGTGTTCATTTTGCTTTTTGGCTTCTTGTTGAACTCTTTGGTCACTAAGGTTTTTTACCTTTTTATTAATTATTTTAAGCTCATATGTAATACTTTATTGATTGCACAACAGGAATGGTGTTAAACAGAGAAAATCGTCATGGCAAGATGGAGTTTTGGGGACAAACTGCCCTATTCCACCAAACTCAAACTGGACATACCAAATGCAAATGAAAGATCAAATTGGATCCTACTCTTACTTCCCTTCAACCGAGATGCATAGAGCTTCTGGTGGGTTCGGGGCAATCGTTATCCGTGCAAGGGCCGTGATCTTTGTCCCATATCTTAAACCTGTTGAGGAGTTCACTTTACTCATCAGTGACTGGTGGAAATCTGATCACAAGGTTTTTCAATTGGCTCCATGTTCTTATCACACAAACAAAAGGTTTATTATAGACAAACGGTTAATCGAGTTCTTTTTCAGGTTCTATCTCAAACTCTGGACTCTGGGAAACCACTTCCTATGGCTGATGCTCTTCTCATCAATGGGCTTCCTTCTTCAACCTCTTTTACTGTTTTAGGAGGTATTAAATATATATGTCCACTTATGTATTCATTGTGTAAAATAATTTAAACTGGCTCTGTAAATTTTTATTTGATGTTGGTTCTTTGCTTGTGTTTCAGGTGGATTATACATGTTTAGGGTGTCAAATGTGGCTTTGACTACTTCAATTAATTTTAGGATCCAAGGTCATACACTGACACTGGTGGAGACAGAAGGATCACATACTTTGCAAGAAGCGTATGAATCATTTGACCTTCATGTCGGTCAATCTGCTTCTTTTTTGGTCAAACTTCAAGCTCCTGTAAAAGACTATTTCATTGTTGCTTCAACTCGTTTTACGAAACCTATTCTTACCGCTACTGGAATCCTACATTATGATGGATCTCAAACCAAAGCTTCTCTTGCCGCTTCCTATTGGTCCCACCTATCACATCCACTGGTCAATGAAGCAGGCAAGAACAATCAGGTATAACATTTTTTGATTTGCATATTCATCATCATTTAAATCAATTTTAGCTTTTTATGGTCTGAGACCGACTGACCTTTTTGTTCTTCTTTTTAGATGGAACTTGACAGCAAATGCAGCTAGACCTAACCCTCAAGGTTCATATCATTATGGTACAATCCCGGTAACAAGGACAGTTGTGCTGGCCAATTCAGAAGCAAATATTAACGGCAAGCTTAGGTATGCTGTGAATCAGGTGTCCTATGTTAACCCAGAAACTCCATTGAAGATTGCTGATTATTATAACATTTCTGGAGTCTTTAATGTAAACTCACTCAAGGATACACCCCCTTCATTCCCTCCAATTTTCGGTGTCTCTGTTCTTGGTTTCACTCTTCATGATTATGCTGAAATCGTCTTCCAAAACAATGAGAACACCATTCAGTCATGGCATCTTGACGGTTCAGATTTTTGGACAGTTGGGTAAGCTTCCTTTTAGTTTTTTCTTGTCTTTCTAAAATCGGTTTGAAAATCACATGATAACAATTTTCAAACTGTAGGTTTGGTTCTGGTGTATGGAACTCTACACTTAGGACAAAATTTTACAATCTGAATGATGCTACCACAAGACACACTGTGCAGGTAACACTGCTCTAAAAAATCATTTAAATTTCTGCTCTTTTATACAAAAATAGAATCTTGAACATTATTTGTTATTTCTTGACAGGTTTATCCAAAATCATGGAGTGCGATATTGGTTTCTTTGGATAACAAGGGCATGTGGAATCTGAGGTCTGCAATCTGGCCGAGGCGATACTTGGGACAAGAGTTGTATGTTCGCATATGGAACGATGAATTCAGTTTTCACACTGAATATGCTATGCCAGAAAACGCGTTAAGATGTGGTTTGGCACCATTGAAGTAGGAAATTTTAAGTTACTGTTGAATGTAGCTTTTGTACTTCTTTTATATACTTCTTTCCATTTTTAGGCGGTTACGAGGGTGTAACCATGTTCAAGAAGAGGAACTTGATTTTCACTGTGTAATACCTTTAGTTATTTGAAAATTTTATTATGTAACCCCTCTGCTTTGCAATAATTAATTTTCTTCTAAATTAATAAGCCCAAGTTTGTTAATTGAGAATGAGAGATTACGAAAAAAACAGTTAAAAACATATAAATTATTTTTGGAAAGGTACATTTGAGTGGGACATAGGTTGTTAAAATTGTTAGGCTATCCGTAATGGGGCGTGGCCGGGCGTCAAAGGGCCCTATAACGCCCCCTATAACGCCCACCCCCACTACGGTGGGGCGTTATAGGGGCGTTATAGAGGAGAGGGTGGCGAGGGGCGTTAGCCCTTTAACGCCGAGAAGAGGAGGTGAATCAAAAAAATAGCCGTTCAACGGCTAAATTTTGTACCGTTGAGGGTTTTTTTTTTTTAAATTTTTTTAATTTAAACCCTCTTTTACCTATAAATACCCCACTTTTTTAAACATCTCACACACCACTCCAACTCCTCTCTACTTCTATTCTTCTACTATATATACCCCATCTATTTTATAAACTTTCACAAACATTCACAATGAATATGGGTCGTTGGAAGATCGAAGACGACGTAGCGGTGGCACAATCTTTCGTTAACGTCGCACACAATTGGAATGATGGACGCCCGCCAAACGAGTTTTGGCCTGCCGTGATTGATGACTTCAAACGGCGACGTGGTGTGGAAGATGTAAACGGGAACTTTATCAGGGCGAAATGGTGGGCCTTGCAATCGAATGCACGAACTTTTAATGATATCTATGTACGACTCGAGCGACAATATGGCGCGGAGGGTATAAGCTCAGTGCTGCAAAGGTCGTTGAGCGAGTACAAAACTGAAATTGGCAAGAGCTTTATAAACGCAGGCGTTTGGGCTTTTTTGAGGCCATACATCAACAACCCCGAAGATCCTATTTTCAAGTTTTATCGTTATACATAGGCGTTCGTGTTTTCTTTTTAAGTTGTGATGTTTTAATTTATTTTGTTGTCTTTTATTTTATTTTTAATGAAAGTACTTTTTAAAAAAAAGTTAAAAAAAATAATAATAAGGTAATGATGATGGTGGGCTTTATGGGGCTTTATCCACTACACCATAAAGCCCCATAAAGCCCCTTGCCCAGTCAGCGTCCACATGGCGCATAATGCCCCTTGTGGGGCTTTATGGGGCTTTATCCACTACACATAGCCTTAGTGAGTTATTGAGTATCACTTCCATCCGAAGTAAATATTACACGGATCGACTTGAAACATAACATGATTTTAAGTGTATTGAGGTTATTGTTGATGTTTATGAAATCTTATCTTATCTTATCTTATAATTCTAATAAAGCAATAAAAAATTTTATACATGTCTTCTTTTTAAAGTGTCCACATCATCACTGTCACATGTCAAAACCGGATTCAATTATCAATTTAGTAAATTTACAATTAAGACAAATTACCAATTTTATCTAAATAAAATTTTAATTTAAAAAAAAAATAACAAACATAATATAGATTTGATAAATTACTCAATAATTTGAGTCTTTTTAAGGAAACAAATCAAAAATTTATCATCTTTAATGTATTAAATTATCAATTAATATTTTATAATGAATTATGTCATTTATAATTTTCAAATTTCTAATCGTTTTCTTATATTTAGCTAATATTATGAACCTAAATTCAACCCGTGTAGTACACGGGTTACTAACTTAGTGAATAAATATATAGGTTGTGTCTGGTCTCCTATTTAAATACTTTTTTTGAGCAGTTAAGTTTGAGTCGACAAGTTATTTATGTACTGGGCTATGATATTTTCTTTTATAAATGTCTTTTTTTCATGATGTAAACCAACTCTTCCTTCATCTTCAATTCAATTTGATAAGGATACGTCTAACTCTTGACAAGACTTAACTTATAGCCATTCAATTTCATATACCTAGTTCGACCTCCCCCCTAACCATTTATGAACCCCGTTTTTTTTAAATCATTTTATAAATGATCATTTCCCTTCCCCCTTCTTTATATCGTTTTGATTACTAGATAATCAATGAATAAATGAGGATAAATTGACTGTGGCGAATCGTTGCATGGAAATTGATTTTATTGATCTAACTTCATACAATTTCTTATTTATTAATATTTTTGTTTGGTCAATCGGTGCATAAAATCAACTGAAAATGAAAAGGGGAATCATTCTATTGAACATCCTTTTTTTATTTATTTAATAACATTTAAGAACACTTCGTAATACCACAATATTTCTTCGTCAAATTACGACCCCAAATGAGAATTGAGATAATCGAGAGATAGAGGCATTACCTTTTAGTTTAAAAGTCATAATATATAAACCAATCTCATTTGAGCTCTTAGCCCCTAAAGAGCCGGCAGCTATGGTAACCGACCTCTTGTACTTGATGGCTAGGGTGTTATCGGGTAGGAGTTGGTGACAACATTAGAGTCGTTAGCGACACATGTCTGTTGCTCATTGGTTGCCAAATCGAGTCCCACCTGCGTTTCAATGATTGGACTGAGAGCATTGCTTCCATAGCCGGATAAGCCTATGTGAAGGACTCCTGTTGATAGAAAGTGGATATGATCATATGGTTGTTGGCTAAAGAAGGTGGTGATTTTGACAATTTTTTAGGTCATCTTGACCATTTTACTTATTTTCATGAAATTAACATACGTGTGAAGCTGAAGGGTAGTATTTTGATTAATCTGAATAGTTAAGGGGGGTAAGTCCCAAAAACAAAAATACAAAGTTACTTCAACGAAACGGAGCAGCAAACGGATCGAATAGCGACTTGCAACCCGTAAATCTCGATTACACAGATTTTGCTTACAATTAGGGTTCTTCACAAGCAAAATCTCATAGCTGAATCCAGTTGACGCTTTAAATTTCAAATCCAGCAGATAAAATGAACTGCGAAGTTTGTCAACTCAAAGAACTGGTAACTTCTAGGCACTCGATTTAGGCGGATTAATACCGTATGCTGGGATTTAGTATTCGCCATACATGATTTCACTGAATTATAGATGATCCGTATATATAACTGAATAATATGCGTGCTATTTCATTGATTGTTCGTCATTAACTGATCTTCCTTGTTTGCACTTCGGTTAAAAAACTTTATTCGATGTTTTCTTCTGTTTGCAGGATGTGGAGTACTTCGAGATAAAGGAAGTTCTTCGATGTAAGTTGCTTGCTCAGATTTTACTCCCTTATTCATCCCTGTTTGTTCATATCTGATTACGAGTTAACTGTACCTGTATCTCGTCGATTGAAAGGATAACAAGCCTGAAAAGAATAATTTATCTAAGGTTTTAAGTAGAATTTTATTGGTTGTAGTTTGCTTACCACAGTGCTTTAGATGACCAGTTTCTTGCCGATCTACTTTTAACACTCTAAACGCCTCTTATCAGTCCACTAAAGTCGGTTAAATTGCAATCATCTTGGGGCGTTTCAGGATGCTATGTTGTTTCTAAAGGTAGCAAGTGGAAGTTATGTGGTTCACTATTCGATCATTTTATTGGTATGATCAACACAATGTCATTTTGTAGCATAATTGAATCAGGATCATGCTTTTTACCTTGCATAGAATGTCCATTTCGCACGTGTTCACTTCCTCAAAAGTAAAATAAATCTTGGAGTCCAGAAAAAAAGAATCTGCTTCAAGATTTCATTGTTTTTATGTTTTAAATGACTTGGTTGAAGTTGAAGCCATCATAACGTGTGGTTGAGCAATTTCATTCCTGAAAGTAGCGAACTGTTGATGTTTATCGACTGTATAATGCTCTAATTCAGTAGTACTTTGTGTGTGTATGTTTCATGCCTTATCTAGTCTTGCACAAACAGTAATGATATGGATGATACTCAGACAATTGTTAGTTAATTTTCAACTTTACATCCATGTTTCCAACTACTATTTTTATTATGATCACATAGAAGCATTTATCATCATGGTTTCTTATTGAGAAACATCTGTCTTGTTCTGTATCAACATAGTTGATGCTTTTGTTTTTAATGAACTCTTAACCATGTCTGCAATCTATCTGGCGAATGAAATCCATGAAACACAGTCAGTCATAACTCATATAACCAAAATGCTTGCAGGTATCCTGCACACAATTTTCTTTCACAGAGCCTTAGGACTGGTACGGCCCAAAGACATTGATTTGGAACTTTTTGAAATTACATATGTAAGTAATATCCAGTATCCACATCCTTGGATGATTAATGCATCATTTCACATAGTTAAAACCATTTACATGTATACATCATCCATCTTTTTACTTAACATGGAGACTTTGTTTTTCTAGGTGCAGTGTGGTGATGCAGAGCTTGAGAAGAAAGTTGATGAAAAGATTGATCAGTTCATTGATAGGGTAGAGAAACACCCAAACAAGAAAAACCAGGTTTCATCCATTAGCTTAAGATTTATTGTAATTAATCATATTCTCTGTGTGCTTGAATTGTGATTGATGTGTTAATGTTAATGACGCAGATATGTTTATCTTTCTTTGAAGTAAAGAACAAACAAGCAACATGGTTCACTCACAAAGTTGAACACTTGTACTGGGAACAATGGTATATAAATTTAAACGTTGCTCAACACACCAGACCACATTCTGGCAAATCACATCATTCTAAATTAGTTGTAGACCCTGGAGGTATAATGAATTATAATTTGCTCCCATTCTTAAAAAAAATATTGTATAGCTACACATGATAATTTTTACAATGTTACAGAAAGTGCATCAGACGAGAGAAATGCTAGGCGGGCAACACTGGAATCCTCTCTACATGAAGTTTTATTTCAAATAATTAAATTTGTTAATGAGAAAAAAGATCACATTCCTCCAATACCAAGTATGGAAGGAGTCTCATTTCCCTATGAAATTACTATCTCAAGGTGAGACCTATAATAGTGTTTTTATCAATGGGTTGTATGTTTAATTTAATGTTTGGCCAACAATATTGACGGATGCCTTATTTTTAGTTCATCAGATTCAGCATTCGGGATGGACATGTTTAAGAGGATGCTCCAAACAGGGCATCCCACCATGCTCAGTTGATTGCTGCTGGCTGTCTGCATTTCTACAACTTCTGAATGGGAAAAGGTATATCTGGGGCCCCATAACCTGGCATTCTGTAGAACAAATTGTTGTGAAAACGTTAATTTTGCGATGTTCGCTTTATTACATTTGTTCATATGTACATATTGGTCTAGAGTTGTCTCTCATAAAGATCGTGAATCCATTTGTTTTAAGTGAGATTCATAGATTCATCAACTAATGTTTGTATGCTAGTCCTCTTCAAGCTTTCCGCCTAACCACCGGCTGGTTGTGGGGCTTCCTCTCTAACCCTTGACCATCGTCCCTTCTCACCTTTGACATGATATGATGGCGTGTCAACATTTACGTGTCCAAGTTGAGTTGCATCGCACCACCTAGCCCTGAACCTTCGTCATTTTCTCCGAACCATTCCTACTTTGAAAACACTCATCTGCATCCAGAAAAAGCCCATGGACACCACTAATTAGCCCCAAAGCTGCACGTGCACCTACTAAAAACTACCACCAAAACCTCCGAGTCTTACCATTGAATAACAAGGAAACCAGGGTAGCCGGAAGACATAATTGATGACCATTGTGGTGCTATGCTGAGACTGAGACCGCCCTGAATGTCATTGTACAACTCGAGCGGTGACCACCATGGTGTTTTCCTTCCATCCATGAGGACAATGACGTTATGAAGGGCGGAGAATTGATACGTGCCTCTCTTTCTCTTCGTTTTTGAGCCTAACCGACTTTAAAGATTTGTGATGTGTGATTTGAAATGATGTGGTATTAAAAAGTTGGGGTTTTAACAGCAATTTAAGGTTAATTCTTAAAACCTTAAAGAATAAATATATCATCATAAGCACCTTACAAGATTTGAATGTCAAAACTTCTTGATTATAAAGTAGAACGCTTAAACATCATAATATTAGACATTTAAAAGTTAGGTGACATATGGATTAAGTTTTTTTTTTAAACGACTAATTTTTATTTTTTCTCCACATTTTCACCATGCCAAGGTTTAACCTTAGTCTTCTCAAAACTTAATTAAAACTGTTGTTTGGTTTGCTAATGTTTATGTAAAAAAATGCAATAAAATTTTATTCTTACCCTTATTGTTTATTATAGTTTAAACACGTTGATAGATACAAATTAACTCTCTTCCACTAAGTAAGTACTTTTGGAAAGAGACAAATAAGAGTAACGCTATAACACAAAAATCTACGACTACAAGAAACAATATATATTTTATCTTTGAGATTTTCTAATATATGTTCTGCGCACATATAAGGTCTAATAAATGCATCTTGAAAATTGAATGCTCTAATAGCTAACAACTCAAGTTATAACCACTAGGACTTGTCCTAGTGGTAGCTTGCAATGAAGGGACATTCGGGACTCAATTGTCACGAGTTCGATTCCTGAACCCAACATGTTTTACTATCCGATCGCTCGCGGGTGTAAGGTTTTCTAGGATGCGATCAACAACTGCTGTTGACTCGGGCTCCCGTAGACAGCTCTGTTGCCTAGTCAAACTCCTTACGGGGATCAGGATTTTATTTGTTTGTCCTTAAAAAAAATCAGGTTATACTCTAAGTAATATTATTAAGTTACTTTTTTATTTAAAATTAGAAAACTTACAACCACCGATCAATAAGATTATTTCCATAGAAACACATGCTCGATTTTACATACACCTAATAAATCAACAGCCATAAAAATAAACTAAGATCCACATGCCGGCAACCAATATGCACTAGCTGATGGTACGTACGTTGTAGCTAAAGACCTAAATCCCGAAGTTCCCTGAGACCCATAGGAGACACATATTTGGGGTAGCCTTCCAGCAATTGCTTCGCAATCAGCACATTTGCAGCTTCGCTAGGATGGTAAGGATCCCAGAACACATGCTTATCTCTGTCCTCGCACAAACTCGAAGTCGGACCACACGGAATAATCCCCGCATACTGTCCCCCGTTCCCGCAGCATGCTTTGCTTGACGTCGTAAATCCTACAACAATTTTCAACGATATAACTCGATCGATTGGAAACCAAAACAATCAGGGTAGCATAGGCGGCTCAAGGATGATATAATCATATAAATAAAAGTTATGTCTTTAAGGCCACACCTTTTTTTATGTAATTTTGTCTCCATTATGAATGTATGATCAAATTACAATAAAGTGAAAGGTAAACGGTCAATAAGTTACATCGCAACCTTTTTATATATAGCAAAATCAATCCTACTAGAAACAAAGTTATGATCTTTAGATGTCAAGAATTGTTGTACATGATCAACCCGTAAAACTCTATCAAAGAATCCCACCGTCTCGGTGGCCAGGAACCCCGCTGTCCCACTTTAAAAGGCCTCAATTTAAAAAAAAACAAAGAATTTATATATTTTTTTATATGGTAACGTGACAACAAGGGTGATATATGGGTCTCATATTTTTTGTTTGTTTTGAGTCTCCGAAATGATGGATTAAATTGTTCTCACCGTATTTGTCATAGTTAGTGATGAGCTCCATGACCAAGTCGTAGACGTTGGCATGGACAAAAGTAGCTCCCGGGAGATTATCGTTCAGCTCGGCAACCAAATCCTTCAGTTTCGCATTGTATCGAAGCGCGAGTTCGTTAGGCAACGCGACACACTCGTTCTCCTTCAACTGATTAATCGTCCGCTGATACGGTATGCACCCGATCGGTCCTACGTTTCCGATGATGAACTTTCGTGCATCCAGTTGATAAAGTCTCTGCAATCAGATGCATGGATCGAGTAGTTCAATTTCAAATTTTCATTCATATAAACTTTTGTGATTCAAAGTCGCAAAGTGATCAATCACGACTTACAGTGAGTTGTGATCTGAGGTGGCTGATGAGATCATCGACAAAAGCATCAGGGGTTTCTGAAACCCTAGTTCCAATCGAGAGGACAGGAAGCAGATAGTTGTTGAGGAAGTCGTTAGATCCGATGGTGATTGAGAAGATCGCTTTCTTCATGACGTGTTCCCTTGCTTTTGATGCACCCAGGAGTTTATCGATTTGTTTTCTGGTGATGTTGAAGTAATTGATCTGGATGTCCATTGATAATCTGTTCACCTGTAGAAGAAGAGAATTAAACACCAGGAATTAATGTAGATTAGAATTAATTACCAGAGTTAACGGATAATTTGTTGTAATTTTATAGCTAGTAATTTAATTAATCTCACAACTGACTTACAAAAATTTTCCCGGTGGCGTTCATTATCCCTCCACCGCCGGAGGCGTAATTCACGCCGTATAATATAACTTCTCCGGTGGAATTCGGATCCAGAAACGGCACGGCGTAGTGTTGTTGCCCTAGTTCCTCTCCTACAAACAAATTAATTAAGCATAATTCATTATATCAGTTTAGTTAATTAAGTATAATTCATTATATCAGTTTAGTTAATTAGTATTTTTAACAGCAAACAACGTCCGGTTATCCGAGGTTACATCTAGTAAACATGTTATCCGACACCTGCAAAACACTAATAGTGTGGGTAACCGAGACCATCCGTTTGAATCGTTTCTAAAAAAATCCACCACCAACTGGGGTAAAACTGGGTGCCTCAAGGATCGAACCTACGACCTCATGGCCAGTAGGTCTCATATCACCGCGGATGACCATTAAGACGAGTCTCAAGGTCTTAGTTAATTAGTTAATTATGAATCAGCTTAAAAAATTTTTTTTATGGAGAAACGAATAAAACCCAGCTACCTAGGGTATCCACAACGGCTAAATGGAATCCACGGCATGCTACGACCACAGATTATGCGGGTAACCAAAACCAATCTCCACGAGCGGGGTGATAAAACCTGGAAATTCAGGAATCATATTTATAACCTTAAGGTCCCAAGTCTCCCCTATCGTCAGAAACCATTCTAACAAGTGCTCGTGGTTAATTATAAGCTTAAAAAGTGAGGATGATCATACATACCGACAATGTCTCCGATGGTTCTACCGTTGGTATACCGACCGGTAGGGTTTCCACCAGACGGCTTAAAATCAATTCCGTTAGGTTTGATGTTAGCTTTGGATAACGTCGGCAAAAAGTTATTATTTCCGGCGTCCACCAGAGAATCGCCGAAGATATAAGAAGCTCCCAAAGTACCATCTCCATCAGCAGCAGCAGCAGCAGGAACATTTGGAGTGAAAGCAATTAAAAGCAGTAAAGCTGCTGCCTTAAGGAGGTTAATAACAGCATGAACATCAATGGAATCCATTAATGGCGGTTAAAGGAATATTGGAGGTGGCAGTCGATCAGATTAAAGTGGGAATGAAGGGATGAGATATGGCTTTATATTTCTCCAAGTTAAAGGGGTTTGGTAAGACATGAGGGAGGTTGTTGATCCACCATATATATGAATCATAATATTGTCTTTACCTGTATTGACTAAATAGAATGCCAGGTTTTTGGATATTGATACGTTCCATTAAAGTATATTATTATGTATGTATATATTTTTTTGAGTATATATATGGTCTTGACTAGTGTTGGTATAGGAACGTGGTACTATTCGGTCAGTTATTCGCTGTAGTCCATTCGTAAAAGTTAATGTTTTTTTTTAGAGACTCAAGTTTAAAAATTTTGAATGATGTAATTTAAAATAAGTGTGTAAATACGTGTACTTGTTAGCGGTTAAATTAAAATAATACTGTAAATACGTGTATTTGTTAGGGGTTAAAAAAAATGTGCTACTATTCCTATCCCATATTTTATTAAATACAGTTTAGACTTTTTTATTTTACTTTTATATTTTAAGTAAAATTTATTTATAATATTCATGATATCAGTAATAAAACTTAAAAATAACGTTTAACGGGAAAGTCTTTTAATTTTAAAATACGTTTCTTTTCTTGTTTTAACTTTTAACTTTTAACTTCCAAAAATGTGTCAATTTGTCTTTTTCTTATTTTAAGAAATCTTTCATTTTTTCCAAAGTTTTTTTTTCTTATATTGTTTTGAAAAAGTTGTCACAAAAAAATAAATTAAAAAGGTTTCATAGAAAATTCCTTTTTTAAGTTTTCTTAAAAGTTATTTAATTTAAATAGAATTATATTTTTTTTTCTTCATTTTATTGGAAATACGATTTTAAAATTTATTGTTAGAAAAGTGTTCTTGAGTTTTTTTTTTAAACAGTTTTAAAAAAATAATGAAATGTCAAGGGGGATATAACTAATATGATAGGCTTTAATTATAAACTTTTAGCCTTTAGGAGATTGCGACCAGTAAGATAGGTGGGAATAGGCGAATAGCTAGCCTATCCTATAAGGAAACATTAGTTTTTTATCCTCGTGTGTTATACGGGTTAATTCAAAATTTTGTGGTGATGTCAAGTTTATTTTTTTAATAATTAAACTATGATTAAACTTTTTGTTTATTATATAGTATAGAGTATAGATAAATTTAGATATATTTAACTTAATAAACTATATTATATATTATTAAATTAAGTAATTAAATAATTGGTTATTAAATACTTTAGAAGACAATAAATAAATAGTGGATATATATATATCCAAAATAAGAAGATCCGCTACAATAAATAAATAGTGGACATATATATCCACAATTAGAAAATCCGTTTGAGAATGTTTATTGACGGAAAAAATTGTTGAGGATGAATGTGGTGGTGCCAAATGGCAAATTGTGGTGTCAAAAACTTTTCTTTTATTATATATATATATATATATAGATATAGATAGATAGATATAGATTGTACATGGTTTTTTTTTCATTATATATGATTTTAATAAACTTCATTACTAAAATATCATTTTTTTTAATATTAGTTACATCATATTTAATTTAAGACTCCCTCTAACGTAGGCACATGTAAGGCATATGGGCCGAGGTGGCATACGTATGCTAGACATGCACCATGGAGGGGAAGCATGTGAGCTCAAATTCGTGGGACGTGCGGGAACTTGTATAATTTATTTTTCTTTTTTTCTTTTTGGTTTCTCTCTCTCTCTCTCACACACAGAGAGAAATATATATATAGTATATGTGAAAATTACTGGTATTTTAGTATTAAGGTTAAATAAAACATGTGGGAATGATTTGTGAAAATCTGATGTGACATGGTGATTAGACTTGTATGTGAAAAGTACATGGCTTAGCGTTCCTTGCGTGTGGTCTAATAAAAGATGGGAGGTTTAAATGTTGGGAAAATCATAACATTTTTGTTTAAATAGCCTTTGACTTTTTGCGTCCAATCTTATCCAATAAAAAATTACTGCGTAAAGAGGCCACCTAAAAAGTCACCCCCAAGCTGACAAAACAATTACTGGAAAAAAAAATTATAAAATTAAGATGAATGCTAAGAAGACACCATCACATATTTACATTATAACAGTCAACAAACGAAATGCGCACACACCCTCTTAGCCGGAAGTCTTAGCCCTTAAACTCAAGACTTTGGCACCCTCCTAACCGTTGGTCAATGTGTATTTCTTAAGAAAACTGCATTAAAAGAAATTAGAAGCGAGATTCGAAAACGGGTCAGTTTAGCCAGATCGAAGTTACAAAGATTTCCACTCGGCTACATTCTCATTGTTGTTTAAGGAACGAAAACATAGCTAACATTAAGGTCACTCATAATTTTCTTTTCAAAATAAGGCTTCATATTTTGAGGATCCTAAGCCCTAGTTAGCCGGGGCCTGCATTCCACAATTCACTCATTAATACCATATGTTCTTAATTAGACCATTAGTAATAAATGAGTGATAGTGATAAAAAAAATGTGAGGCGTAGGCAACGGTTGCTATCATAAACTACTAGGACTTGTTTTAGTGGTTACCCTCTTGGCTTTTAGGGCTTTGGCCACTATGTGACCCGGGTTCTAATCCAAGTGGATGCAGTTTTACCCCATGTGGTCCCAAGAGGGGGTTTCTGCCGGGAGAAAGTTTCAGGAGGGGGTGTCTTGGTTCTCACAGAGGTCCGAGTAATCGACCTTTGACATAGCCCCGTAAGGGTAGGTTTACACGTGAGACCAAGGTCACCTGATCGATGCCGTTCTTAAAAAAAAAAAAAACAGTTGCTATCATATCTAAGGTCTAAGGTATAATGAGTTAGTAATAGAGATTGAGTTGGTGGAAGAAATTATAAAAAAAAAATTATATATATATGAGATGTCACAATGTTTTTTGTTTTTGAAGTGCATTTTTTAACGTAAAAACCACCCGTGTCATTTAGTGACGTTTATATTTTTGTTATTTTGCAAGTTTGCAGTAAGATCAGTGCACCTTTTACTAGAACTTCGTCTTCGTAGGTCACGTGACGATGGTAATTAGAGAAGAATCAAAAGTAGGTTTTGTGTAGATGGGATTTGTCACATGTGGGTTCCATTGCTATTTGCTAATGTATTGTCTTTACTTTGCAGGTTGAATGACAATTCAAAACTTACAAGATCATTTGTGGGTCATTAAAATCTCCCGTGGATGTGTTTTTCACTTTTTTGGATTTCATAGA
Organism: Deinandra increscens subsp. villosa; assembly: GCA_039602395.1. Lineage (NCBI taxonomy): Eukaryota > Viridiplantae > Streptophyta > Magnoliopsida > Asterales > Asteraceae > Deinandra > Deinandra increscens. Next base: position 15,763,693 of record JBCNJP010000019.1, on the reverse strand, counting down.
TAGCTGAGCTTTATTAGTTGACTGTTTAAAAAAAACGAGTTTGATTCGGTTGAAGAATGATTGTTGCCTTCTAGCTCTCTTATAAAACATACATAAACTTTCTCTCATATTAAATGCATTTAGATAATTATATAATTAGATATTAAAATTATGAATCTTTTTATTCTACTAATTTACTAAAAGTTAATAAATTATAAGAAATCTTATTTTAAAATTCTGAATTTTCATTATTTGTGATTTATAGTTTTTAAATATTTATTGTTTTTTAATTCACAAACACTTAATGACATCTAATATATAACGAGATGTTTACCACACCGCGCGTTGCTGCGGGGTTGAATTTATATATTGAACGAAAGTCAAAAAGTTAAGTGGTATAAAACGTAAAAGTTTAAAAGTCTCGTAGTGAAAGTATAAAACTATAAAAGTATACTAAAAGCGAAAGTAGAAAAGTTAAAAGTTTTGTGGCAAAAGTAGAAGACAAAAAAACTTAAAACAAAAATAAAAACTTTAAAAGTTAGAGGGTTAAAAAGTTGAGTATAAAACGTAAAAGTATAAAAGTCTCGTGGTGAAAGTATAAAACTATAAAAATATACTAAGTTAAGGGTTATAAAACGTAAAAGTCTAAAAGTCTCGTTGTGAAAGTATAAAACTATAAAAGTATACTAAAAACAAAAGTAGAAAAGTTTAAAGTTTCGTGGCTAAAGTAGAAGAAAACAAAACTTAAAACAAAAAAACTTTAAAAGTTAGAGGGTAAAAAGAGTTAAGGGGTATAAAACGTAAAAGTCTAAGAGTCTTGTAGTGAAAGTATAAAATTATAAAAATATACTAAAAACGAAAGTAGACAAGTTAAAAGTTTGGTGGCCAAAGTAGAAGACAACAAAACTTAAAACAAAAAAAAAAACTTTAAAAGTTAAAGGGTATGATACATATGTGGCCAAACTATGAAAACCGAAAGTTTACTATTTCGTTAAAAAAACAAATTGTAAAAGTTTAAGGGGTAGAAAACGTCAAAGCCTCAAAGTGTTGTGGCCAAAACTATAAGAAATAAAAAGTATACTATTTAACTTCCAAATTTGATTGTTATACGTATAAATATCTTTGTATAATTGTTGTTTATAACAAGTTAGATTTATTCAATCCGTGTAATACATATGTTTCTAGCATAATGTTAATGGCGGATTTAGTATGGTGGTATCAGAATCACAAGAATACAGTGTTTTTTTCACAATTATATATAAATATATGTACGAGTTTTTCAAATGATAAAAGTGTTTTTATAGATGAGATGATGACTCCATTACTTAATAAAAGCTTAATTGTCTCAATGGCATGTCTATTCTACACAAAACAAGTGTGTGTTCTAAACTAGGTTTGATTCAACCCTTTGGCATTTTTTTTTCCAAAAAACCCTAAGACCGTGTACAGAGTCGTTAAAGCCCTCTGATACCCCAAAACGTCCTTCCGCACCATCCCCTTCCGCCCGTGATGGCTTCCAACGCCCTCCTCCATCACTACCATAACACAACTGCAAGTTTTTTTTTTCTTTCTTTTTCACCTCTCAAATAATTGGCACATCATCTACACTTTTTAAATAAAACATCATATTCACACAACCAAAATTCACAATATTACTCACCCAATACACACCAATCACACCACATCTTGTGTGACATTCTGCGTGATTGTGTGTCAACCTTGTTGGATATCACAGTAATATCAAGAACGGAAAATAACTCACAGTATTTAATTAACCAAGACAAATAGAAAGACTCCTTAAACCCTATATATACTAAACACGATTGAGAGAAAAGAAACCTAAAAATAATTAAATAATCAAACCTAGTTCTAGTCTAATGCTAACTCAATTATATAATTAATAAAAGAGTAAATTACGGATTTCGTCCCTGAGGTTATCCCAAATTTCACATATCGTCCCTAAGTTTCATTTATTACAGATATCGTCCCTAACTTTTACAAAAACGTTACGGATTTCGTCCCTACGACTAACATCTGTTAAAAAAATCTGTTAACTTTTATGGAATTCCTAATATACCCCTACCATTTTTTGTTTTAATAATAATAATAAAATAAATTATAACCCCAACCCTAACACCCCCCCCCCCCCCGATCTGGAATCCCAACGCCCACCGCCTGCAAATCCGGCGACCCCAACTGTCTTGCTTGTTAAACTGGAGACGGCCATCAACCATCACCGTCCTGCCGCAATCGTTTTGTACCACCATCAGCTGCCACCGCCACCGTTGCCTTCCCGACCTAACCCTCTTTTGTGTTTCTCACCATCGTTGAATCCCATTTAGGAAGCGATCGGAAAATGGAGATTACAAGTGGGTCGCTCCGGTCAATCGTTGAATCAAATGTTACATAATCACGTTGAATCAAATATATCAATTGAAAGAATGAGATTGAAAGATGGTTTTCTGGTTCGCCGTGTACAGGGCGATTTTTTTTTCTGGAGAAGAAGACCCGTGACGGCAATTGGATGTTGCTTGCTGGATTCCGAGATCCGACGGATCGACCGTTCATCGCTGTTTGACGGCCATCCATCATATGATGAATCGGAGTTTGGAATTGTTGTCGCTTTTGGACCTTCAATCATTCTTTAGTGTCGGAGCTCGAGCTGGCCGGAAACGTTGGAGATGGAGCTCGGCGGAGGCCATTCACGTATAGATTTTAGGATTTTAGGAGATGGGTGGTTGAAGAAGAACCTATAGATTTTAACTAGCTTTGAGAGATATGTGGATTTTCTTGATATGGTCAATCGAACCCAGAAGCCATTTCCCCTTTTTCTGTTCTCACCTGCGACGCCGATTAGAAACTCGATTAGGGTTCCGCCCTAAGTGAATCGATGGCGGCTGACCTCCTGGAGTGGCGTAAGGTTGACGATGGTAATGATTCTGATGGTTTAGCCGTGAAGAGACGATGATTTCGAGCAGGGATTCGACATCAATCGCGATTCCGGTGACGATGGTAATGATTCGAGTGTTCTCTACCTCCTCCAAATATGGTTGTGACGGAGCCGGAGATGGTGGTGCCGGAGTTTTTGTGTTCCGACGAGTTGTTTTCTGATGGTATAGCCGGAGATGGTGGTGCCGGAGTTTTTGTTTTCCGATGAGTGGTTTTCACGATGGTGGTTTTCACGATGGTGGTTTTCACGATGGTGTTAACTGAAATGCCTTTTTTTTTTTTTTAATTAAGTTTGTTTTTTCTTTTAGTTTTGTATTTGTTTTTACACATAAGGGTATTGAGGTCTTTTTACATCCTTTTAACAGAAAATTTTAACAGAAGTTAGTTAAAAGGACGAAATCCGATACGTTTTTGCGAAACTTGAGGACGAAATCCGTAATAAATGAAACTTAGGGACAAAATCCGAAATTTGTGCAAACCTCAGGGACGAAATCCGTAATTTACTCTTAATAAAATTTTCAAATGCAACATTTTCTTCATGCATTGAACAATTACTACACGAACTTGCTGTTTCTGTCACCAACTCTTCACGAAGACCAAAAATCAAAGTATCAGGAGGCTCCTATGAACCTACAAACAATCACCATCTTATATTGTGAGTAAAACGGTAAACTAATTCGAGATAAATCGACATCTTTGAAGTCAAAGCTCACAAATCAAAATACCAATGTAAGTGTCTCCTATAACGATAAACGGATAACTAATCTTCATCGATAGAAGGCTCAATTTACCGAGAAGGGAACTCTCAAGAAATGGCATCGATGCCTGTGCTCGGTCCATCCAAATCTGTTCTATGTGATTCCCATTTACATAAAATAATAGCTTCCAACCTGCAAAAGATTTAAATTTCTGTATCAAATGGGAAAGTTAAACCGAGAATTTCACAAACCTACATAAGAATATAAACACATGCATGTTTCTGAAGGAGGGAAAAAAACTATGAAAAAGCAATAGCTTAGAAAAAATCAATTATAACTTATAAATTACAAATGGAATTGAGACTATACAAAATCATATAAGGATACACAAAATTAGAAGTAAAAAAACCAAATAAGATATCTGAAATTAGATAGTCGATTGATACCTCTACACCAGCCACATAAAACAACAGTCATAAAAGTTAAACCTGTAAAAGATTCAAAAAGATTGAATCAGATTGGAACCAAATTGGAGCTAAAAACAGAAAATTATCAATTTAAAAGTAAAATTAACAATGCAAAACTATCTATAGCCGAAGCGATGTCCAGCTGCATTTGATACATGACTCAAGCATGCGGTTCCAAAAAGATAAATAACCTAAACTAATGACCAATCCTAAATCAAACTCTAGCCAGTAGATCCATTAATGATATTGAATTGAAAGTTGAGTGATTAGTTACCTAAATATAGAAGATTTATATTGTCCATCATTGATTCAAAGTTGTGACTATATATATAAATCATAGTAGACATGAACTAATAGGGGTAAGGATGAGAACTAAAATTCATTAGCCCCTGCATTCCATAGTAAGTGAAACCTAAAGAGGTCGGTTCTCAAACATACTAATTTAGTTTATACATCAATGAAACTGGGAAGTAAGCACGGAAATAAAAATTAGTTTATCAAAACCATGGATGATGTTCTTGTTTAAGTAGTTGGTAAACTTGCTACTTGAAGCACCCCTCAGCATATAATTTAAAGTTATGGCATATAAGAAACTAAGAAAGTAACTCATGCATACTATGAAAAACAAAACACCATCAACTTGTTCTGAAACTGCATGCCATTGGTCCCCACCTGAAACCTGCAACTTGAAGGACATATAGTTAGCAAACTGTATAATCAGCATTAGTAGAAAGGAAACGTCATATACTTGCATCAAATTTGCAGTTTTAACTTAATCGAATAACTAATATTAAAGAACATACTTGCACCTCAAATCTTGACACGGTGGAACAGATACTTGTACCTTAAATCTTGACATAGTGGAACGTGTAACCCACATGCCATTCCATTCAACTACATTTGTGTATAAGTTTTGTAGAGCACTATAGGTTAAAAAAGCGTTTTAAGTAATATGTGATTTTAACTTCAGATCTGTCAAAAAAATTGTTATAACATGATCAAACAAAACATCACTCAACAAATATTAATTTGATTCATATAAAGAAAACAGTAACGAAAAAAACACTTAGACAATAGTAATTAATCAATCAATTTGGTTCATAAATAATAGCCATTAATTAAAGAAGAACAATATAGTATCATTTAAGAATTCAATCTTGGCACTATTGAAGTACAATGGAATTCTGATAAGGGCTAGCTACCAGTCATTTAGATTCTAGATTTCTATACTTCTACCTGTTGTGATTTCAACTTCAATACTTCTGCAATCAAGGCTGAAAATAAGTTTCCTTTAATTTCATGAAATGAATAACATATACCTGCAAAAGATTCAGTTAATCACCCGAAATATCTTTGTTCTTGGCAGTTGGCATCCTATATTTTACATGACACGTGGCCTAACACCTATTTTTCAAAACGCCGTGACCAAAGTCGAAAACTCTAAAAGTGGTCTAAAAGTTGACCACACGCGCATAAGTCTGAAAAAAATACCACTTGTACATGACGTGTGGCATAACACGTAACCACGTGTTGCAAAAACATTGGCCTAAATATGACATGTGGCCTAACACGTGACCACGTGTTGTCACATGTGGCCTAACACGTGGTGACGTGTCGCAAAAACATTCGCCTAGATATGACACGTGGCCTAACACATGTCACCACATAGCTTAACATGTGACCACGTATCATAAAACCATTGGCCCTAGATATAAATAGTGACTTTTGTGTCACAAACTCCCAATTATCATTGTAATATATATAAATGTGAAACCTTACCAATTTTCCTAACGATCTGCAGCAAGAGAAACAAGGGGGAAGTTTTTAAGGGGTGAGAAAGGGCCTTGGCCCGGTCCGATTTTTTGCTCCGTGTGTAAATTTATACTCGTTTGGTCCGAAATTTTTTTATATACTTAGTCCGGCCCTATCCGCTTTTAGTCTGGCCTCATCCCATTTAGCCCAATCTTCGCCCCTGAAGAGAAACATGGATGAAAATGAGATGCGAGAAAGCACGTATGTAATGAGATGATACCTCACAGTGACAAACAGTGGGGCTGAAAATCAGGGCATAGTGGAGCGCAAATTCTGGTGGCGTGAAAGCGTAAACAGAAAGATGAAGGTATGGCAGTTGGTGTGAATTGGTGCTGGTGAGAAGTAAGGTATAAAGATAGGCGGTATGGGTTAGGGATGTGGGGATCGGGTACCATACTCCTTGTTTCGGGTAGTGTAAATTCGGGTACTTGGGAGACCAAAATCGGGTATTAATTGCCGAATGAACCCGAGGACCTTCCCCTTTTTCTTAGCGTTACCCTCTTTATTTTTTTTCTTAATTCAATAAAAAAACAATTTAAATAAATATTTTATTTTTAACTACCATAAACTTTAAAACTACTTTAAAATGTTAAACTTTTTATTTCTGTCATGTGACATGCTTTCATTTTCATTGAATAAAAAAATAAATTATCCTGGTAACAATACCTCCTACCCTAAGTCTTCTAACAGGTACAGGAGGGATGGTTGGTAAGGAGGATAGAGTAGCACGTGTAAAGGCAACCTCAGCCATGTTCATCAGTTCATGTGAGTTAAGGAATGAAATTGATATCGTTGACCAAAGAATGGCCTACCACATAGTGCATGCTTCATGAATTGTAAGCAAAGCAAAAGAACCTTGTACATTTTTATGAATAGTGTTGTTTGTGAGTGAAGAAAAAATTAATTTGTATACAAGATATAATATATAATATAAGATATAATAACTAAAAAAAAATTCATTAACGTTGGTAGACCTTCAAACCATACCTCCAAGGACCAAGCCTATATGGCTTGGTTCGCCCTTACATTCACGACGAATTATAATGTAAGAATTACATATTCTAGTGGAGGGAGCTGAGCGACAGGCTATTAGGGTTGGTTGATGTGGTAGCGAAATAGTGGTGTGAACACCGCCTCATGGCTTTCAGTAACACAGGATTCTAGCCGTAAGGGCAAAGGACACCCGATTCATATAGAATTTTATAAGACGCAAGAGAAGGATGCGAAATGGAGAGGGTCGGGAGGCTACAGGAGAGCAGGACATGATCCGTTGTCTCATGACCAGACTCCTAAAGACTTGCAAATTATTTGCTTTGTTCACAAATCACACATTTAAATTATATACGATTTCTTCACTCCAATATGTGTGTTTTCTTTCCTTCTTTACAAAGCAAAGCAAAGCTCCTGTGTTGAGTGCTTTTGCTTTATCTCAATCAAAAGTGATTAATTAAACTTTTTGGTTGGAGGAATCTGCGGGGGTGGATTGAATACACGCCCAAGAAGCAAAAACACACAATCATCTCTCATTTGAATCCTTAACCAAGATCCATGCATATTTCACTTCGATATGCTTGTCTAATTTGCCACAAGAAAACCAGAACCAAACATGGGTCCAGTCAAACCACAGAAGAGATCGAAAGAAACCCATCAGAGGCTAGAAAATCACAGGAGATTAAGATCAAAGCTGCTCTTCAACAAGCATCCGAATACGGGTATCTTGTTAAACCCCAAAATATGGACGTTTCAGACGCCATTAACACGGGTTTAGAAAGATCAAGATCACTAGCAAGACTAGAAGCTCAAAAGGAGTTCCTGAAAGCAACTTCTTTAGCTGCAGATACAACATTCGAAACCAAGGACTCCATTCCTGATCTTGATGAAGCTTTCTCCAAGTTTTTAACCATGTATCCTAAATACAAATCATCCGAGTTAATTGATCAGTTGAGGGTTACTGATTATGCCCACTTGGATGGCAAAGATTCCAAGGTTTGTCTTGATTATTGCGGATTCGGGTTGTTTTCATATCTCCAAGCTGTTCAATATTGCGAAACATGTTCGATTACTCTATCCGAAATAACAACAAATCTGAGAATTCATGCACTATATGGCGGTATGAACACAAGCCCGGCTGAGCATGATATCAAAACTAGGATCATGGATTACTTAAAAATCCCTACAAACGAATACGGTCTCGTGTTCACAGTTAGTCGAGGTTCGGCTTTCAAACTTCTAGCCGAATCGTACCCTTTTAGCACCAAACAAAACCTGCTAACAATGTTCGATCACGAGAGCCAGTCGGTCAACTGGATGGCTCAGGATGCGAAACGGAAAGGCGCTAAGGTTCATAGCGCCTGGTTCAAATGGCCTACACTTAAACCATGTTCGACCCATTTAAGGAAGCAGATTTTGAACCGGAAAAGAAGTAAAAAAGATTCATCAAAAGGTCTGTTTGTGTTTCCGGTTCAATCTCGGGTTACCGGAGCCAAATATTCGTACCAATGGATGTCATTTGCTCAACAGAACAACTGGCATGTGCTGCTTGATGCAGGGGCTTTGGGTCCTCTAGACATGGACTCACTCGGGTTGTCTTTTTTCCGACCCGATTTCATAATCACTTCTTTTTACAGAGTGTTCCGGTTTGACCCGACCGGGTTTGGATGCCTTTTGATCAAGAAAACTGCAATTAAAGACCTTCAGAAGCAATCTACCGATGTGAGGAGTTCCGGTATAGTGAAGATCGATTCGGTGTTTCCGACCGGTTCGACGGGCCGGTTTTCTCAATTGCCCGGTGCCGGAGATGATGAAGATGACGTAATACCGGATACCGGAATTCAGTTGCCGGCTTTTTCCGGGGTGATCAATCCTACTCTGGTGAGGGATCATGAAAATGATGGAAACCCTAATTTTGAAAAAACCGAAATGACCGATGCGATGGGCCAGTTTTCTCAATTTTCCGGTGCCGGAGATGATGAAGATGACGTAATACCGGAAACGCATACCGGAGTTCAGTTGCCGGCGGCTTTTTCCGGCGTAATCAAACCTATTAGACTGAGGGATTATGAAAATGATGGAAACCCTAATTTTGAAGAAACCGATATGTTTTCAATCATGAAAAGCCCTAATTTAACGCGAATCGAATCGCCTGAAGAATCAATGTGGATCGAATTAGGGCACAGTCCGTTAGAATCTCCCTCTACGAACCACAAACAATTCGATTCATATCCTCATGAAAGCAATAATTTTACAAAAACTGAAGAACACAGTCCAGAAATACAAGAGGAACCTGAAATCGATGGGTCTGTTATACGACGAGAAACAGAGCGTGATTTTAGGCTTCGAAGGCCTGCGTTCAATTTGGAAGAAGAAGATGAGTACGTGGATCTGAGTGACGAAGAATCCGATACGAGGGGAACCAGCGAGATAATATGCGAGCATCTCGATCACGTAAACATGTTAGGGCTCAGTAAAACCACATCCAGGCTTCGTTTCCTAATCAATTGGCTTGTGACCTCTCTGCTTCAACTGAAACTGAAACTACCTGGTGGTTTAAACTCAAACGGAGAGGATTTGGTTCCGCTTGTACATATTTATGGTCCGAAAATCAAGTACGAAAGGGGTGCGTCTGTGGCTTTTAATGTTAGGGACAGAATCACGGGGGTAGTTAGTCCAGAAATGGTGCAGAAGATGGCTGAAGCGAATGGGATATCTCTTGGTGTTGCGATTCTTAGTCATGTGAAGATTATACAAAACAGGAAGAAGCAGAGTGGTGGGGCTATGGAGGTTGCAGATACAACGGTTTGCAGACCGATGGAGAAGGAGAAGAAGGAGGATAATGTGGAAGGTTTCGTGAGAGCTGAAGTCGTGACTGCATCATTGGGGTTTTTGAGTAATTTTGAGGATGTTTATAGATTGTGGGTTTTTGTTGCGAAATTCCTTAATCCATCTTTTGTTCGAGATTATGGACTTTCAACTGTCATGGAAGACGAAGAATCGTGAAGATATCTCCGCTGGTATTCAATGGAAATTTCCTGGTATTCAATGGAAATTTCACATTTTCACGTTTGTGTATTTCTGTTAAAAAGGGAACTACATATTTTCCCATATCTTAAGTTTTGATGGAATATTTACCTGATTTATATAACAATTGCATATATACTCGTATTAAATAGATTTTAATTGAATGACATATATACCATTTGAAAAAAATATCACAGCAAAATATATTCACACAGAGTATTTTTAGCGGCCAATCAGTTCACATGATTAGCCAGAGTTTTTATTAGGCGTCAAAGAATAACGACTGGAAAGAAGCCATAAAAAAAGAGATTCGTGCTCTTGAACAGAATGGCACCTGGATACAAGATTTGTCTAGAGGAAAAGGGTTGGTGATTCAAAATGGGGTGTACAAGGTGGAGTATAAACCTAATGGGGAGGTAGAAAAATACAAGACACGTCTTGTGACAAAGGGATTCACACAAACACAGAGTGTCGACTACCATGATACCTTTGCACCGGTTGCCAAGTTGGTAACCTTGTGAACCCTTCTTGTTGTAGCGGTCAAACGAGATTGGGTCACTCATTAACTCGATGAAAATAATGCCTTTTTACACGATGACTTGGAGGAGGAGGTTTATATGAAAATTCACCACGGCTTTACGCGCAAAGATGAAACAAGAGTGTCTTGGCTAAAGAAGTCCATATATGGTCTCAAACAAGCATACCGTAATTGGTATCACAAGTTTAATAGCACTCCTTGAGCTTCGATGTCGAAAATCCAAATCCGGTCATTCTTTGTTCACTTGCCTAAGCAGAATATTAAACCATGGGCACAACAATTAGTGAAGTTCTATGGGCTCGGTTGTTACTAGAAGAGTTGGGCATGCCTCCCCACAGACCCACATAATTGTTTTGTGACAATCAAGCAGCTCGACAAATTGTCAGTAATCTGGTGTTTTGTGAAAGAACAAAGCATGTTGAAAGATATTGTTATTTTGTTCGGGAACAGGTGGAGTTTTAGGGGGTCCAACCGATGCACATCGATACCAGGTCCCAAATAGCAGATTTGTTTACTAAACCCCTTGGTTCACAACACTTAGAAAAGAAGCGGATATTGCAGTGCTAGATAAGAAGGATGAAGCTCGCTGATACGCTGCAAATATCCACCTTTAGTCTGAACAACTATATCGCGTGATTCGATATCATCATCAAAATCCCCAATTATTAACGCGGCAACCTCAGATGCGGTCGGAAGGTTATATTTTCTTCCATCTTTCGACCGTCGACCGATAAGTCGTAATTTCAAATCGACCTGAGGATTTTCTTGATATGTGTCCCTCACCATTCTGTATGTTTTGACCAACTCATTTTGTGAGTCTAACATATTTTTCAACTGTTGAATAATTTCCACCTCAAACGGCGAGATTGAAGAGCTGGATGGCCTGTCAGTATCACTGTTTAAAAAAAAAAGAATTTATAAGTGCGGTTTATTTGGAGACGTAATGCAGAATTAATTGATAAGATAATAAATTATTTTTAATATTAATAAAAATCTTGCTAAAGGTATGGAAGATTACCTAAAATGGGATTGACGGTTTGTAACTTCATTCTCTGTATCGTAGATGTATAACTGAGAGAATTTAGGTATCTCACCATCTTGAGGCAGCAAGCTTCCAATTCTATGATAATTTTCGCCACTCAAGCGGAATCTATACGGCCCTCTACCTTTATTGACCGTATAGTCAATCTTACCACCCATAGAGGTAAAAGAGAACATGGAGTTGAAGCGCCGAATGTTCTTAGCAAAGTATTTGCTTTTCGCATCAGAAGACTTAAAAAGACCGAGATATGACTCGTGGGGTTGTTTGAATTCTGGAAGCTCTACCTTTCCATATCCGCAGCAAAATGAATAGCTCGTACCCAATCTGTCTGTCCTCTTGTGAATAGCCTCAGCCTTCCATAACTTTGAATGACATACATCGCATATAACACACTGATCACCATGATCAAGGTATTCTGTTCCAAATTATGCAAAAACATACCAAAATATCAAAATACCATTAGATAATAAAAATTAATAAATAAACTAAGAATATCATTTTAAAATAGAAAACCTTTCGAGATGCCTTTATAATCATCTACTTTGTTATTAGGCTGAACGTCACCCTCCTCATCTGAATTTAAATCAACCATACGTATCGGAGATAACGGAGTAACTTTTCTTTTGCCATTTCTAACAGCAGCTCTTGATACGGAAAAAGAAGAAGATGTTGCTAAAAGATAATATAAATACATTAGTGATTATAAAATAGAGCTAATATATCAAATTTAAATTACAATTTATATCTTATAGTAGATAATCGAAAATATATATATACCATTTGAATTGTCTTTTGATAAAACGGTAGTGGGAGGATTAAGGACTTGTGAAGCGGACGACATATTTAAAGATTGTTGAGACCTCTTATTCTTCTTCTCTGCCAGTGCCAACTTTCTTTTATATCTATTCTCCTTCGAAGCATTTCCAGAATCACCTGTAAAAAGCAATCAACAATATTAAATAAATATTATAAGTTAAAAAGTTACGATGTAACCTTATTTAGTTTTAAGTAGTTTTACCAATAAATTAATTATTATTCATACCACTTGATAAAGGAGTAGGAAGATATGTAGAAGTAGTTATCCCTGAAAACACGAAACTATTTCCCAATGGAAGTGCACCTAAATATAAAAGAAACACGTTAAATATTATTAAAAAAGTAAAAATGTAAATATATATGAATAATATTGTTACGACATAAATTGTAAATTAATAACATACCATTTGATATGTCACTAAGAGGGGATCTATAGTTAGGTGTAGGAGCAGCGTTAAAACAAACCGGAGAAGCATTACAACCTAGACAGAAAAAAAAATACAATTTAATAAAACATTTAAAAAATTAGTAATCATTAAAATAAATAAGTATTATTTAAAATAGATTGGTCTTACGGTTTGATCGGTCAGACAAAGCTACTGAAGAAGTTGGTTTATTGACTTCTAAGGACTTGGATGAATTCTGATAGACTTGAAGTTTTTCATGTTTCCGATGGAGCATTAACATTTTCCTTCTCTCCTTGTTTTGTCTACCAGTATTTGAATAAGTATCTCTGATAACTGAAATTTAAACAACAAATCAAAGTTAAATATATTTAAAAAGGTTTGTAAATGGAAATAAACTGAGATACATGTTAAACGGAAGATTGTACCATTTGTTATGTCACTAAGAGGAGGTCTATAAGTACTATTTCCTGAAGGTAAAGAACATGCGGGTGTTGATGATTGTTGAGGTTTTCTTCCTCTTTTAATATCCAAAAGATTTTTCCGGTGTCTTCTGTTTTGTCTTGAAATGGTTAAATAATTAATTCTACCCTCTGAAGTGTACGACAAAGGATGAACATAATTGTTTATGTTCACTTGTGAAGAACATGAGATTTGCATAGTAGCATGTGTTTTTCTCTGTGTTGATTGTTCCATGCGAAGCTTCCTTTTTCCTCTATTTCCTGTCATATCCATAGATGTTTAAGAAACAAAACATGAAAAGTTAGAAACCGGACTAAATTTTATTCAAGTACAAATCTAAATATATTTTAAAAAAACCGAAACGTACGGATAGTATGAATTAACATTTTGGATTTTATTGTGCTTTTGAATACATATGTAATTATCAACATGAAACACATGTAAATATACATGTAAAATGAGACGTAAAAAATGATTATGTTTTCTAATTAATAGGTTTATTCAATTATACAAAAATCCTATAAGTTTCTAAACAAACATGTATACGTATATAAGAATAGAAAGACAAAGCATGAAATAATAAACAAAAAACTGTCCTAAATCAAATTTGAATATGGTAATATCCTAAATCAAAAAATTCACAAAACAATTAACAAAAAATAGATTGAATATGGATTACCGAAACCACAACGACAAAGCTTTTGATAATTCTCAAAATTTGAATGAAGTAATTCAAGAAATGAAGTTACAAATCTGAAAATGATTTATTTTTAAAAATTCCGGCGTGATTTTTTTTTTCTTAAAATCGATTTAAGAATTTATGGAAGTAATTAAGTAAAGATTATTACAAATTATAACTTGCTAAATAAATAGAAACTTCGGTTTTTTGGGAATTAATGGAGGAAATCTTGTTAAAAAGTCAAAAATTTTTAAATTTAAAAAAAATGGCGGAATTCCTCTCTCAAATATTAAATTTACGAATTAAAAAAAAAAGAATCAATCAATTTTCAAATTAAAACAACGTTAATATACAAATAATTATATTTAAAATAATATTTAACAAAAACAAATCAATAATATTTAATTTAAAAAATTAAAACTAAATATAAATCATGTATTTTTAAACAGAAACATAAAACATGTATTTTGAAAAAGAAACATACCTGTTGATCGGTCCCTTCGTTGATAAAAAAAATACTGAAAGGAGATACGAATGAAGAAAAGAAGTTGGTAATATGAGAGGATGATAAATAGTGGTACAAAAGAATTAGTAGAGAGTATATATAGGAGATTGAAGTTTAAAATTTATGGAAGGATATAAACAATTAATGAGGAAATCTTGTTAAAAATCTAAAACGTTTAATTTTTTTTTTAAAAATGGCGGATTCAAATTTTCAAATAATTTTGGAAACATATATATTAGTGAAAATTGAAAATAAATCACGAAACCTATATAAATTTAAAAAATTGAAAACGTTTAAATTTTTTTATAAAAATGGCGCACTCAATCTAAAACGTTTAAATTTTTTTAAAAAAATGGCGGATTCAAATTTTCAAATAATTTTGGAAACATATATATTAGTGAAAATTGAAAATAAATCACGAAACCTATATAAATTTAAAAAATTGAAAACGTTTAAATTTTTTTATAAAAATGGCGCACTCAATCTAAAACATTTAAATTTTTTAAAAAAATGGCGGATTGAAATTTTCAAATAATTTTGGAAACATATATATATTAGTGAAAATTGAAAATAAATCACGAAACCTATATAAATTAAAAAAATTGAAAACATTTAAATTTTTTTATAAAAATGGCGCACTCAATCTTTAATTTAAAAAATGAAGATTTTTTGAAAATTAAAACAAAGTTAATATACCAATAATTATATTTAAAATAATATTTAAAAAAAACGAATTAATTATATTTAATTTAAAAAATTTAAACTAAATATAAATCATGTATATTTAAACAGAAACATAAAACATGTATTCTGAAAAAAACATACCTTTTGATTGGTCCCTTCGTTGATAAAAAAAATACTGAAAGGAGATACGAATGAAGAAAAGAAGTTAGTAATATGAGAGGATGATGAATAGTGGTACAAAAGAATTATTAAGGACTATATATAGGAGATTGAAGTTTAAAGTTTATGGAAGGATATAAACAATTAATGAGGAAATCTTGTTAAAAATATAAAAGGTTTAAAATTTTAAAGAAAAATGGCGGATTGAAATTTTTTAAATTAATTTCGAAACATATTTATTAGTCAAAATTTGAAATAAATTTGGAAACTTATATAAATTTTAAATTTGAAAATGTTTAAAGTTTTTTTAAAAAATGGCGCACTCAATACAGCTTTAAATAAATTTGAAAACCTATATAAATTTTAAATTTTAAATTCGAATTTGGAAACGTATATATATTTTTAAAAAAATGGTGGAGTGAAATTTGAAACCGTTTAAATTTTATTGAATATTGAAAATTCTCTTTTTTTTTACAAAAACAGTGCCAATTTTATTAAATGTCTTTTTAAATTTTTTTGAAAGGCTTTAAAAGTTAAAATAAAATCGGGATATATTATACAAATATAAAAAACTATAATTACATATAAGTAATTATAGACTTCAAATAATATATAATACCAATATAAAAAACCTATGTCTTCAAAAAAATATTTATGTTTTAAAATAAATATTTGAGATTTTAAATACATATGAATCAATACAACTAATTTTTAAAACAAAAATAATACCAATAATTAAATAATAAACAAAATAAATATAAGCACACCATTCATATAAGTTAACAAAATAACCATTGTCGATAAAAAAAAAAGCAAACAACGAAAGCAACGTCATCAACCAAAGCCAACCAAAGCAACGTCATCAACCAAAGGAAAGACAAATAAAATGCAATTGTTCACGAAAGTTTAAAAATAACCAAACTAATGTCATCAACCACCAAACATCCTTCGATCCAAGCTACTTCTCAACTTTAGGCACCAAAAACTCCTGATCAAAAGAAGATTGACTTCCAGTTCAGCATCAGGAGCAACCTTTACTGGAGATGAACCTGCTCCATCTTCAATGTCATAGATATCACTAAGCTTCCGCTTCAAGTCATCATGTTGAAAGTTTCCTTTGCCTTTCAGATCTTTTTGGTTCTGACTCTTCATGTCACTGATATTTATCACCTCCTGTAATTAACATTATAAATGTTTTATTAAAAAAAATAAACATAATATAAACATAATATAAATAGTTTTTGGAAATGATAATAAGAAATTTACGACTTAATGTTTAATGATATAGTTACATACCTTATTCACACTACTTTCATTATCTGCTTGTCCTTGAGAGGAAAAGTCGATAGATTGAGAGAGAACATGCTAAATAGAAAATACACATTATAACGTGAGTTTGTTTAATATGAGTGATGATATAATGATGGAAAATAGAATACACTCAAAAAATCACCTCATCTTTGTTGTGCCTCTCATCTAGGACAGATATTACTGATTTACTATCAGTAAGTGATTCAATTGTAAAAAATCTATAATTATGACCGATGTTGAAATCACTAATATCGACCTTGATAGCCAATCTTCTCTCGAAAATAGCTTCTAGCTCTATGGGATATTTCCCGACCTTAAAAAACATACAAAAAATTAGTACCACCACAATAATAATAAATCGAACAACTAAAATAATTAAAATTGAATTGATATGTGTTACCTCAAAATCTCTGCTCAACAATTCAGAGGCTTTAACCTTTAAAATCCTCCTGAGCTCTTTTTCGAAAAGGGTCAATATCACTGATCCGGTCGCGTCCTGGATCTTGATCAACAGCTTCAACCTGAAAATAATATAAACAATCTAAGTATGCAATATAATAATGAATACATAATTAAAATCTTTTTTGCAAAAATTAAAAACCTTGTGCTAGGAACGATCTTATCATCTTCACATTTGCCTGATGTCTTGTGTTTGTAGTACCACATGTCTCCACTCGTGGTCGTTGCATCATCTTTCAGGAACCGCTCAACAATTCGGTTGCACAGTTTACAGTGGTGATAGAACCAGTCAGAGCCTTCTAACAAACACTTGATAGTGCCCAGAATAATAACTTTTTTTGCCTAAAATTAGGAAAATAAAAGTAAATATATAGATATGATATATAGTTATAGAATCATTTTATCTTATATAAAAATTTGACTATAAGTTACCTCATTAATCACATTGACCTCCGCAATATGATTAAACTCCGTATCTCCCAAAAATTCATCCTCCAAACTGAGTGTAATAGTCGATGACAATCTGCTAACACTTGATGAAGGGGTATCTTTATGCTTCTCATTATAATTGTATTATGAAAACGCAAAAAATTGACATTTATAAATAATTAACAAAATAAATTAAATTTTAATAATAATTATATACAAAAAACATACATGTTCTTAAACTGCACAATAGCATCGATATCATCATTTATGAATAGCTTGGATACCTGGAAATAACTATTTAGAGAATAGTTGTCTGCAAACATAATCAAAAAGTAAATAAAAAAGTTATTTTTTTAAAATATTAAATAGTAAACAAACGAAATAATAAAATTTTTATGGAACTTATAAAACTTACTTCTGTAAATATCTAACTGAGCAAATTGCAATAGAATCACAACTTGTAGTGACTGATCCTTATGAGCTTTATAGTAGGCAATGAAGTTTTCCGCATATTCACCAAATATTGTCAGCCAAATTTGACGACCCCTTCAAAAAAAAGATAACAGCTTAACATAATATTTAATAATTTATATTATGTTTTTAATTTTCCCATATTTAGTTCTTATGGAAGTAGATGTTATATTGAATATGTTATTTTTAACATTTTTACTGATTTTAAATGTTGTATTTTATAGATATCATTTTAAATATGTAAATTTATAAACTAAAAATTGATTTTCGTAAATTAGGAAATTATATTTAAAATAAGAAGCATATCATAAAATTAACATCGACTATAATATCATGGCAATAATTTGGGCATTTATGAAGCCGATTATTTTTAATTTTTTAATTTTAAAACTTGAAATCAAATTAAATTATAATACTATATAAAAATATTATGTTATATTAAATCGGTGGTTTTTAACAATTCATAGATGATGATGTTTTAATTTATATATATCATTTTAAATATGTAAATTTATAAATTCAAATCATATTTTTCGTAAATTAGGAGATTGTAAACAAAATATAATAATACATAAAAATATTAAATCAACTTACTCAACGTCCTGGATGGAGAAGTTAATCCTTATCTTTTCTCCTTCATCACCAAAAGTCTCCGGAGGATTAGAACCAGTAACAATGCCAATGATATCTGAAACAATTAGAATGTAATAAAAAATCCGGCAAACAATTAATTATATAATAAAGAAATAATTTAAAACACTTGAACTACGATCTTACCAATAGTTACACTCTTATCAATCTGCATGTCCAATATATTCTGGAAGTCGGCAAAGTGAAAACAATCAAGTGGTCCGCTCCAACTGTTGCAACGCTGAATCTCCGTGTTGTTGTTCATACATACCTTGATGGGATTACGAATCACTTTTACTTTTCCCTTATTCTCGCCCAATGTTGGTTTCCTGATGACCAGAACATCGCCCTCATTGAAGTACCTTTCAAAACGACTATACCATTTCTTCAAACAATTAGACTGCACTCTTTCACCCTGAAACATCAATTATTCACGAGTTAAAATAATGCATTTATAAATATATTTTTATTATGATGATTAAGATTTAGAAAAAATAATCTATTACCTCTTCACCCGACATAACCATCTCAATCGAGTACTCTTTTGTTTTAGCTCTATTATCGTATCTTCTCCAAGCCCTCAGAACTCGCAGTTTGAGAACAAAATTCTCACGCCTGATGTTCAAATCTTTGATGAAGTGATAACTCTGAGTTGCCATTGAAACTGAAAAATAAAAAAAAAATGTTAAAAACTTCATATACAATCAATGATCATTCATATACAATCAATGATAAAAGAATGAACAATGTAAAAAATACATAATGGGAGAGAGGAACTTACAGTGTTATTTGATCAAACACTTTGAGCTTGGAATGGTGAATTGTGTCTTCCAATGTAAATAATCGATAGTATATATAGACGGATACAACTTATATTTGGAAAAAATCATGATTTATGATTGAAACAAATCAAATATATTAATAATTTATTTACCGATAATTTATAACAAATTTGAAAACATTAAAAACCGGATAATTGAAAAAAAATAACTTACCGTAAATAATTGTATAAAAGGATAGAAATTTTAAAACATCGATTATATAATATCGATTATATATAAAAATTAATTTACCTTAAATAATTGTATCTATAAAAATTTACCTTAAATAATTTGAAAACATCAATTATACAATTTGAAAACATTAATTTTTAAAAATCACGGATAATTTACCTTAAATAATTGTATATATAAAAATTTACCTTAAATAATTATATTTAAAATAAGAATCTATCTCCTCAAATTAACATAAAAAATTTTACCGAACTTTTAACCAAAAAATTTCGGCATAATTTCGGCATAAAATAAGAAGCTGTAATTTCGGCATTATAAAAATTTTAACGAAAATTTACTTACCTTAAATAATTGTATATATTAAATTTTCGGTAATTTAAAACAAATAGATTCAATTAAATATCGGAAAATTGACTTTCCGTAAATATATAAATATATAAAAAATCTGGTAATTTAGAACAAAAAAATTTAAAACAAATTACGGAAAACTTTATTTCCGTAAATAGTTAACTAATATCCAAAATTAAAAAATAAACGAATACGTTCCAATGATATATAAAATCGTATTTTTAAAAATTTTAAATTATAATATTTGAATGTTATTACTCGATAACTTATTCCTAAAGATTAGATTAAATCGGGTAAAAAAGTCATTAACGGTAAAAATTAATTGACTACTAAAAATCGTAAAGTAATTAATTGTCTTATAAAAATAAAGTGTAAATTTGTTTATTTATGGTACCTCTCAAGCTGTTTTTTGACCAGGAAATTTGACCAAACACTTAAATTTGTATATTCAAATTTAATGGGTTAGATAAACCAATCACTTATTTTGGAAAGTTACCCATCTAAAATAACTTTTGCAGATTGAAATCTAATGATTTATACCTTAGTGTTTTCATGAATATTCAAATGTGATGATAAGAACACAAATAGTAATCATTCGATCGGAGTTAAACATAGCATATAGCAAACTTGCAAAAATACGCGACCCATTTTAAACATACAGATTTATAAAGTTAAAAAATTTTCCTATGTGGATGCGTATGCATTCTGGTGGTCAATCTAACACATTACCAAACAATTGCATCAAACCAACCATTAAAACATGCTAAACGGATCATTAAAAGAATACTAAGACAAAATCTCCATAAAGAAACCACATATATATATATCTAGGATAATATAAATTGCCACAAAATAAGCTGCTTAAAAACCACATACCAAAAAAAAAGCAGCATAAACCATTGTTAAGCGTGAAACATACTTCGATGCAAAAAAAGTTGTTGGAAAAAAAAAACATTCATCATCAGCAACTTCAAAACAACCAAGTTTTGTCTTCACACTTTCAAAGACCTCAATCAATCAAGCAAAAGAGATCTACGCATAAAATCGTACCTCACACATAGATTCTGTCCTTGCTGAATACCATGACGCTGAGCAAAAGAGTTCCATTCATATATATTGTACCTAAAAATATATAAAAGCTTTATGTATTAATATAAAAACTTAATAAATGTATTAATATAAAAGGAAAATTTGATTTTAATAATCCAAGTTATTATCAATTGGCCAATATCAATCCCAATTTCAAAATTGGCTTACATTAATCCCAATTATTAAGGTGTTGGATTTCATTGGACCCCCGTTAAGTTTTCCTTAACTCCATTAGTTTTTTGCTGACGTGGCAGCCACGTGGCTTTTATTAATCAGTGCCACGTCAGCAAAAAACTAACGGAGTTAAGGAAAACTTAACGGGGGTCCAATGAAATTCAACAACTTAATAATTGGGATTAATGTAGGCCAATTTTGAAATTGGGATTAATATTGGCCAATTGGTAATAACTTGGATTATTAAAATCCAATTTTCCAATATAAAAACTTAATAAATAAACCATTAATGTATGAAGGTTAATGGTTTTATTGATTTTACCTTATGTATCCGCTATTCCACTCAGACCTCAACTCCATGATCTCAACCGGAGAGTCTCGATATATGACATTAAGGTTCATGTTATGATAAAACCAAGCTTTGTTTGAGAGTGACATAGGAATACGCTGCATTAAAATTAAAATTTTTATAAATGTTCAAATATATAAAGACTAAAGCATAACAAAGGAATATGGATTAAGAGTAACAATACTTACAAATCGGTCTCGGACAACAACAACCGCATCAAAAATCACATCAGATTGAGGCTGAACAGGATTATGATGATGAACTGGGTTCTGAGCCTCAAATCCATCTATCTCAATAAGTTCATCATCATCATTGCCTTCAATTGCCTGATCTACAACATCATGAGGAACATCTAGCATCTCCTGATCCGGAACAGCCACAACTTGCTGATCTTCATGCTGAAGGTCTACAGCTTCATTGACCTGATCTTGAGCTATCACTTCAGGTTCCTCAGCAACAACAGGATCAGCTATAACAGGATCAGCTACAACATCATCAGGTTCATCTCCATCATCATCAATATCATCCTCTTCCTTGACACTAATGTCAAGGAGATTAGTGCCATCTGGGCGATACACTTCCAGTTCATAAGTGGCCTCATCACGTATTGTAAAAAACAGAAAATAATTCTCTAATATGGGAATTTCCTGAACCATATTAGACCACCCATCTGCGATACACAGCTCATCATCTATCTTCCTGATACGGACCGTAAACTGTTTACGATCAGTAAAAATGACAGTTATGTCATGATTGGGTGGGAAATCACCAAAATTTTTAGAACTTTGATCGGGTGGCAAAGGCTGGTTAGAAAAAGGGAACACAAAAATTGTAAGTTAATACCATAAACAATAAAAAGAAATTAGTTAAACTGAACATATGATGATGTTTTAATGAAATAAAACTAACCATATAAGGCATATCGGGAAATAGAACAACTCTGTAGAAACAACGAACCATTCTTGCAAATCTAAAAAAAAAAAGTTCATCATCCAGAAATTAGTTCCCAAAAATGAACAATTCAACAAAACCATAAATAGAGGATCAATAAACCAAAAAAATTCAATATTAAATGTTATAACATGTGTTGAGCACATTCACATTCAATATTGAAGATAACATAAGCATAGATAAGGACATTAATAGTAAAACATAATGGATACAAAACCTTTACTGATAATCTGCCATGTAACATACTAAGCAATTAAGTATTCAAGAATCTTATTGTAAAGCAATATAAAATTGTTGTTGATATAGATGGGTAAATGAAAACATTTGTCATGGGCTATAGAACATAAAAAACTTAATCCATAGTAGTAAAAACTGTATTTGATGAAAACACCTACACAATTCAGAAATATAAAAACAAACTTTCAATATGAACTAATCAAAACAATGAACTATTAACAAATTGATAAACAAATTCAAGACATACGTATAGATTTGAATTATATACGTATGAAATACTAAACTGCATCAAACATGAACTAATCAAAAGAATGAAGTATTAACAAATAATATTTGATGTAAGGTTTCAAGTTCTTATTGTAAAGCAATATAAAATTGTTGTTGATATAGATGGGTAAATGACAACATTTGTCATGGGCTATAGATCATAAAACACTTAATCCATATTAGTAAGAACTGTATTAGATCAAAACAACTACACAATTCAGAAATATGAAAAGCAACTTTCAATATGAACTAATCAAAACAATGAACTATTAACAAATTCATATATAACCAAGAATAAGAACACATTGAATACAACTTGTGATATATACCAAATTATAACTTCCATAACTAAGAACTAATAAAAAAATATGAACTAATCAGAATTTTAAATCTAACCAACAATATGAACACATGGTTTACAACTTGTGATACATAGGCAATATAACTTCCATAACTATGAAGCAATGAAAACTGTTAAAGAATACGAACACAAATATACCAAAAGAATCGTTTATATAAGAATAATTGAGAATAGGAAGACCAATATACATTGCAGAACTGAGTACAATAGATATCTAACCAATATACCTTGCAGAACTATGAACAAATCAAATCTATGAACTAATAGCAAATTGATATATAACCGAGAATAAGAACAGGTTGAATACAACTTGTGATATCTAGCCAACATACCCTGCATAACTATGAACTAATCAAAACTGTTCAAGAATAAGAACACCAATGTACTAAAGTTACCCTGCATAACTATGAACTAATCAAAACTGTTCAACAATAAGAACACCAATATACTAAAGTAATCTTTTCTATAAAATCAAGTAACAAATAGAATAACAATCCCTCAATCGGAACCATTAACAAACAGATTATAAACATCTATTCCAAACACAGTGAGTTAATGAAAACCCTAATTTAGGGTCGTGCATCAATAGAGTGATACGATACAAGAGAGTGAACGATTTAAGCGAAAGTGATGATACATACCTGATAGGATTTCAGATTCGGAGGAGGGAAAACAGAACTTGTATTGCAGCGAAAGTAGCGAGACCAAAACAAACAACAATCGAATCAGAAAAGATGATATCTAAGCGTAAATGTTAAATCTAAGAATAAAATCGGAGGAAACTCACCGGAATTCGCTCAAATCGTTGGCGAAGCTCTCGATCGCGGCGGGAGATCGACAGGAATCGGAGAGATGAAACCCTAGTTTAGGAACCGAATGAATCGACACATGAAACAAACAACAATCGTTGCATCAAAACATGATAAAAAACCGTAAATACAAAGTATACGTATTAGATCGGAAAAGGCTCACCGGAATTCGTCCTTCAACGGAAGTAGGTAGCGGCGTTTCTCGAGAGAGGGTTTCTGCAAAACCCTAGTACGGAAACAAACAAAAAAGATAACATATCGTATAAGAAAGATGGCTTACCGGAATATACGAAAAAAAAATCGACAGACACCGGAGATGCTTACCGGAATTTCTCGAGAGAGGTTGGAATGGTGACGACGATTCTCGAGAGAGCGTTTGTGAAACCCTAATACGCTTATGTGAAATGAGCTCTCAACCTGATTTTTTTGTTATATAGTCGGGTCAAGAAATCCGAAAACCCTGACCCATACCCGCGAGCATTACATGATTAACCCATTTTTCTTTTTTTTTAAATTCTGGAAAATCTATATAATTACACATAGGATTTCAATTTGCTTAGAGGTTGCCATGTCAGCATGTGATGATGTGGACACACTTAATAAAAGTCATCTCAACCTAATAGGTTTTGTTTAATATATAGGTAGATTTGACCGTGAAATCCAGTTGTTTTCTTTTGACTTAAGATTAACCTTATACCTTCTTATAGTTGTTGTGCAAGGAAATACATTTAAAATTGAATCAGCTCTAAAATTAATACTAAAATGTTTTGTTTTTTATTTTTAGAAATAAATTCAAATTTTAAAATTTATAATATTCATTCCATTTTATTTTATCCTAACAACATTAAAATTAAAATCAACTTCCGGTATGTAATCCCAAATATAGTTTACTTCTCATGTTATTTCAATTGCTTTTATTTATATGTTTCTATCATCGCTTATTTTTCTATTTTTTTTTGCAAAACATTTCTACAGAATTTTTTAATGGATTCAGTAAAGATAGATATGCTTTCGGATTTGGATGTTTCGAATGATAACCATGTCATCAAAGTTCGAATAATAAGGTTATGGATGAAAGTATGAAACCATAGTACAACAACCCGAATGCAGTCTATTAATGGGACGTGATATTAGTTGATGAGCAGGTAAGTATGCTCGGAAAAATATTGGGATGCCATCCGTGTTGGCGCTTACTTACCTAACACAGTCACCATTTCATTTCATTTCATCTGTGTTTTTTATTGGTTTTTGAGTGTAGGTGCAACAAATGATTAATAGCATGAGTTGTTATGGGATTCTTAGATGCAACAAACGATTAAAGAGGTCAACAAGTGATTTTAGTTGCAGCAATTAATAGCATGAGTCCACTTCATTATCATCTTCATGTTTATCGTATTATCACGTTCAATTAGTTTGTGTTATATCTTGGGAGCTATATGAAAAGTACCCCTATTATTATCTTCTAAATGTGGTAGTTTTAACCCATTTGTATTTTAATGGCTTTGTCATGTATGTTTTTAATCCCTAATGACTCATGCATGAAAAAAGATTAGCTTAATTAACAGTAAATGGTTCAAATGGGTCATGCATGTTTATTGTATAGCATTTTCTTGAAGGAATTTGGTTTATCAGATCTAAACAAAGGTTTCTAAACAAAGGTTTCGACCCTCTACAACTAGACATATATCTACATAATTGTCTTTTGACTTGATTTATGAATCCGAGAAAAACTTAATTGCTTTTTTTTTTATAGATTTTTTTGAGGTAACTTTTATAGAATTTGAAGTAACTTTGTATAAATTTTCCTAAACATGTATTTATTTTACTTTTAAACTTAACTTTTTTTATTTGGGTTATTGAATTTTATTAATCCAAGTTATTACCAATTGACCAATATTAATTCCAATTTCAAAAATGACTCGCATTAATCTCAATCATTAAGGTGTTAGATTTTATTGGACCCCCTTTGGAATTTTTTGAGTAAAATCCCAAACGGAGTTAAGAAAAATGTAAAGGGGGTTCAATGAAATCCAACACCTTAATAATTAGGATTAATGTGGGCCATTTTTGAAAATTGGAATTAATATTGATCAATTGGTAATAACTCGGATTAATAAAATTCAATAAACCTTTTTATTTTAATAATTTAATTAAATTTATCTTAGTGTATATTATATTTTTGAAAGTATTCTTATAACTCTTATCCATACGATGTACGAGATTCAAAGACTAATGATAACATACGTGGTTTTGAAGAAAAAAATATGAACCGAAGACGTATATATTAAGGGTATGTTTGGTAGAGCTTATTTGAGCTCAAAAGTCCTTTTGAGTAAAAGGACTTATTGACTTTTAACTTTTCTAAAAGGAGTTTTTAAAAAGTTGTTGGTAGAGCTTTTTTACTTATGTTTGGAAGTGCTTATTTGAGTGCAAAAATGATTTTAGTTAAAAGCACTTATTAACTTATAACTTTTTCAAAAGGAGTTTTATAAAAATTGTTTGGATTAGCTTTTGTGGTAGGAAAAGTCACCAAGTTATTTTGAAAAAATATTTTTTTATATTATTCATGTAAAATGACCAAAATGGGAGAAAGTGATAAGGTATTGTGGGTAAAAAAGGTGGGGCATAAAAGTAATTTTCATTTCAAAAGTCAAAAGGAGTTTTAAAAGCCAAGTTTTCTTGGCTTTTGAAAGATGGTTTTTTCTCCTTACCAAAAAGTTAAAATCAAAAGTGCTTTTAAATTACCCAAACAATAGTTTTTACTTAGGGTAATTGTAATGGTGCAAGATTGGGAGGCTATCCCGAGCTCGGGATCCTTCGGGGTCGCGGGAACACCATGACGGGGTGCTCGGGAGAGGTGCTCGGGAGAGGTGCTTGGGAGCTCGGGAGAGTCCCGTGGGAGTGGGGTCCCGAGCTAGAGGAGCTTGGGAGAGGCTATTTTTGTGGGTTTTGAAGGGTTTGGGGTCTTGGAAAGCTTGGGATGGGTATTACTTGAAAAAAGCTTGGGGTCTTGGGAAACTTGGGAGAGCTTGGGATCATGGGGTCTTGGGAGACCCATTACAAACACCCTTATTGGCTTTTCAAAAAGCTAATAAGTCAATAAGGAGTTTCTAAATGAAATCCCAAACATGCTCTAAATAGAGTAAAACAAATGGACTGCATTGGACGTCCCTTTTTTTTTCTTCTAATTCAGAATATACAATATGCTTTTGAATCTGAATTGTAACTCTTATTCTTCCATTTTGTTTTTCTTTAATAACATAAGGTCACCAATTATTAGAATACGGAAAGTTTCATGATGATACGTTATTTCTCCATCGAATTCTTTGGAATGATCATGAATAAAAATGAAGGACAATCACTATGTAACGTTGATTTGTCAATTTTAAAGAAAGTATTTTTAGTCATGGACAATTTTATGTCGCTTTATCAAGAATGAAGAGTATGCCTGGATTCAAAGTTCTCAATTTAAATAAAGATGGAAAAGTCACAAACACGACGTTAAACGTTGTATACAAATATGTATTTTTCACTTTGTAACTTTTTAGATTTATTATTTTGTATAATTAAATGAATATATGGCTATTACAATATCATTTTATTTATTTAATTTTTTTAAAACCCCAGCTGTGCGATGCATAAGTATCAAAAACTAGTTTAAAATTAAAAAAAAACATGCATATTTTATACTATCACCAATGAATGCATTAGGTAATGTATTTATGACAATAATGACATGGATGACATACTTTTTTTAACAACAAATATTTAGTTACATCAAATACATCATTGTTAGGGTTTAAACCCATAACCTCCAACTAAAAGGACAAAGCCTCTATTAAGTACTAAGTAGACTAGTCTCATATTAACGATAACATACATTTTAAAGGGCTTTATAAGAGCATAGTGCATTTGAGGATAATTCATGTGTAAAAGGGTTCACCAATTCTTTGAAGGTGGATCAAGTAATTAGTTTTTTTGTCTCAATTTTTTTTGTTTTGTTTTATATTTAATCTAAACTAGAGATTAACCGCGCGTTGCTGCGGTAATCTGGACAAATACAAGAAAAGTAGACAACGAAGCAAATCTATTTAAAAAAAATTATAATGGAACTTGTTCGATACTGGGACCTTTATTTCTAAAGACGTGTGGTAGTAGTTATTGTGTAGGAAGAGTATCCGGAATGCAAATAATAATTAAAATTTGTCTAAAATTTATAGCAAATGCGAGAGAAAAATATGATGTAAGTGAATATCTAATAGAGTCTAGGTCAAATAATGTAACACCCTTCCCGCTAATGACTCTAATTTAGTACTTTAAAAATGTGGGCCAAAAAATTTCGCTTACATTACTTATCAAAACCGGGTTATAACCAACTAATTACAAACCAAGGTTTCATTTAACATCCATTGTTTATCAGAGTTGCGACGGAATTTAATAATTCAAGACATTTACAAAATACCCACAACTTCTAGAAGATTGGTGTTCGGTTCCCCAAAAGTCCTCCTGCTCGATCATGACCCGTCAACCTGCTTATCATCTGTCATTAACACTAGTAACACGTTAGTATGAATGACATACAATCGAATACTCAGCAATAACCAGCTCAAAATAAGCAAACAAACATTTAAAACAAATTCAGGTTCTAGGCGTATCGCCTAAACCTTCAGATACAATAGGCCATACACCTACCCCATCAAGCGTATCGCTTACTGGGACTTCTGCTCCAAGCGATACGCTTGGAGCATAAATTCCAGCGATCAAGCTAAAATCCTGCAGTTTTGGGACTTAGTCAATTTTCCCAACATTTCCCAGTTTTCTTCCACCCTTCTACATCTCATTTCAATTCAACTAACCCTTGTTTTCCTGCATTCTAAGGACATTTATAAGCCCAAAGACACAACTTTGATCACGTCATGAATTCACACTTAAAATTCGTATCATTCATAAGCAAAAGCCAACCCGTGACCCATTAGGCTCCATCCTTACTAGCATCACTATTCAACCATCAAACAATACAAATTAAGTATCATATCATATTAACAATAGCCCGAGCACAAAAACATGAGCTATTCCACTACATAACACACATATCACATTTTACCATTCTACCACTAGGAACATTCACTTAACGAACTCCAACCTCTCTTGAAACAAGTTTCATGTGTCAAGTACGTACACACTCACCCGAAGGTGCATGACGTGAGGTCGAAGTCCCACTCAAATATAACCCAATTACACTAATTTAGTTAGTGGTAAGCGGGTGTCGAACACAGGGAGATTGTGGAGTATGTGTTACTTCTATGACTAAAAATTACACTGAATTGAGATCTTGAATTTGAAAGTAACAAAAGTTTGTGTTGATAAGTTGACTTTAACAAATGGATACTAAATTAACAACTAAAAATTGAGTAAAAATCTAA
Organism: Deinandra increscens subsp. villosa; assembly: GCA_039602395.1. Classification (NCBI taxonomy): domain Eukaryota; kingdom Viridiplantae; phylum Streptophyta; class Magnoliopsida; order Asterales; family Asteraceae; genus Deinandra; species Deinandra increscens. Next base: position 15,734,161 of record JBCNJP010000019.1, on the reverse strand, counting down.
ACTTTTTGGTTTTCTTAATCAATCAAACAAAAGTGATCCTCTCGAATTTCAGACTTCCATGTAAACAAACAACCATGATGCAACTAGAAAGAATCACATAGACATGATTCATGTAATTGTGACTATCGTGATAAAAGGGAACAAAGCACTCGGGTTACTAACGCAAGGTTGTCACCCGATGATCAATTAGTATAAATGTCAACCAAATTCCTATCCACTAAATCTCAGTTGCCAATGGCATCAAGAACGTATGGTTTGCAAAATTCGATTAAGCATAATACTAAAAGTTACGAATAATCATAAAAACATTATAGTGAAAAGCATCGAATGCTTAGATCACTATTCTAGAATCACATTACATCAAGTTTGTTGTTTACATTGGAAGCTTACATTCGAGAAGAACACAAACGACTAGCCACTCATGACGAAATTGATTGCAACTATGATGCTGGTGATCGTCATTGATGATTTGCCAACGAATCCGATGTTAGAATTGTGTTTCTCCACTCTTTCCTTGCTCCAAAAACGCCTAAGATCGTCTCTGGTTCGTCTCCAAGTGATAGATTACGAGTTGGAACTGTCAAGACCCCCAAAAGTGCTTAAAATCGCGAAATTCCGGAGCTGTAACTGCCCTCCACCATAAGCTACGCTGGCCACCGTAGCTTACGGTGGCTGCTGTCTCTCTTACGCCAGCCAGATGCTGGCCTACGGTGCAAAAAATAAGGACTGCCACCACCGTAAGCTACGGTGGTGGCGTAAGCTACGGTGGAGTCTGGGCAAATTGCTCATTTCCTCACTTCTTGATTGCTCCAACTTGCTCCAACTTTCCTCAATCTTCAAGTAAGCTTTGGTTAACTCGTTTAAACCCGTTTCAACCTGCAAATACACAATTCCTCGTAGTCACCAACATTCATGAATTTAACAATATTAAGTACGTAAAAATCACAAATTTATCACAATTAATCACAAGTAACGGAGCGATCCGTCAGTGCATTCTTGGTTACTTGGTTATTTCTAACGATTCTCCAATTCAAGACCACTTGGATTTCTCAATGTCACGCTTAACCCAATTACGGGTATATTCATACTAACCCAAACGGGTCAAATCCTCTATTTACTTCCTTACCTCAATTAAAGTCATATATATCAAGGAAAAGCACACTCATGGCACTAATCCATTTCATACAATATGTATACTATAACATGTATGCATTTCACATTTCTATGAAAATCAATTTACTTGTCGTGTTACTCATCGTAACCCCAAGCGGGTCATAGAATCATACTTTACGTTTCACATCTTAACTTACCCATCATTACCCAATCGGTCATGTTTAGAAATTTATCATAACATCCTATGGTATTATCATTCTTACCCTAACGGGTCATTTCCTACATTCATACCCAAACGGGTCATTCATTTTAATCTTTACCCAACCGGGTCATTCAACACACTCTTAACCCAAACGGGTCATCCATTTCAATCTTTACCCAAACGGGTCATTCGTTTCAATCTTCACCCAAACGGGTCATTCTTTTCAATCTTTACCCAACCGGGTCATTCAACACACTCTTAACCCAAACGGGTCATTCATTTCAATCTTTACCCAAACGGGTCATTTATTTCAATCTTTACCCAACCGGGTCACTCACACATATTCACATACTATGTACTTCGTTTATACATTCTTATCCAAACGGGTCATATTATACATATTTGAACACAACATATTTCATTTATGCAATCTTAACCCAAACGGGTCACTTACACATATTCACATACTACATACTTCGCTTATACATTCTTACCCAAACGGGTCATATTATACATATTTGCATACAACATATTTCATTTATGCAATCTTAACCCAAACGGGTCACTTACACATATTCACATACTACATACTTCGTTTATACATTCTTACCCAAACGGGTCATATTATACATATTTGCACACAACATATTTCATTTATGCACTCTTAACCCAAACGGGTCACTTACACATATTCACATACTACATACTTCGCTTATACATTCTTACCCAAACGGGTCATATTATACATATTTGCACACAACATATTTCATTTATGCACTCTTAACCCAAACGGGTCACTTACACATATTCACATACTACATACTTCGTTTATACATTCTTACCCAAACGGGTCATATTATACATATTTGCACACAACATATTTCATTTATGCACTCTTAACCCAAACGGGTCACTTACACATATTCACATACTACATACTTCGCTTATACATTCTTACCCAAACGGGTCATATTATACATATTTGCACACAACATATTTCATTTATGCACTCTTAACCCAAACGGGTCATAACTATCCAACCTCATCTCATCACCTATTAGCATAAACAACCGATTCATCGTTTACTTCTAGTCTATTTGGGATAGTTACCCATGCTAGAAAGCCACTATCCCATTTTCATACTTTGTAACAAAATTAAACACTCTTAAAATGTTACCTCAAGTCTTCCGTTTTGGCATTCCTTGATGGCTTGAGCGTCCACCACGTTCACCTATAATTTTGCTAGATCGTTTAGATTGGAAATTAATAATATAACCAACCATAATAGTCAAGTATTACCCCCACTTAACAATTTAACTAATAACCTCTCATTTCCTAACTCAACAACTCATTTAGGCATTTTCACAAACACTTGGCGTGCATGAAAACACCTAATCTATCGCATTGGATTTTAGCATACTAACTTACTCCAATTTTGCTTACATACATCCTTAATTACCTCTTTATGTCAAATTAGAAATCCCACAACATTTATAAGCATACAAAGTGTCTATTTGACAAAATCAATTCTCACATATATCATGTAATTCGATTTCCATACATGGGTTTTTACCCACCCACAAGCTCCACTAATTTCTACAAGGATTACTTCATGCAAGGCAAAATCCATGTTTCATTCATACATATAATGCCTATACAACTAGCATCTTGCATCAATTTAACCATCAAGATGAACTCCTACTTGACCATCACCAAGAAGAAAACTTACTTGACATCTCAAATCCGAATTTGAGAACTCAAAAACGGATCTTGGTGTGCTTGCTTGCTTAAAATCCAAACATGGCATAAGAATCTATCCACTTTGAGGCTTGGAATCGAATTTTGGGTCACAACCCTAGCTCCAGTCTCTCCTGATCGTAATCTGCGATTTCTCCATATGAGAAATCCAGATATTTCTTTCCCCCTTCATTTAATTGCCTAATTTTCATACTGCCCCCCCCCCCCCCCTTTATAATGCCCTTTGTCAACATTAGCCATTTATTTATATGTTACACCTAGCACCCACATCTTTCATGGCATTTCTATTAGCTAATCAAAAACTTAATAACTAATTATAACATCAATCTTTTACTTCGGGCCACCATTTAAAAACGTACTTTACCCACTAGTCTCACTTATTTTAAAATAAAACATATTTAAATCAAAACGAGTTTTGGGATGTTACAAATAAATTGGCGACAGGGTATTTATTTATTTATTTATTTTGTAAAAAAGAGTAGTATATGCAGTGCGCTTAATAAAAAAAACTTTAAAGTACCTCGCTAAGTATCCAAACCTCAATACTTTGCTTATATCTTTATATAATCTGTACATATTTCATAGCTTACTTTTAGAATTCAGAAATAAACAATACGTTAAATGTATAATGTGAATAAAAATTTAGAATAAGCCTTGATGCTTGAACCCTTCATAACATATAGATAAACTTGGCCCACCGATACTTATTCATAATATATACCTATGTGTGTTTAGAAATCAATATTTTTTTTTAAATATTCATATTCATAATATATGTAAACTTAAGTGGATTACACTTTTATTTGGTTTGAGTAGTTTGTATGAGCCAAATGCAAAAACCAATTTATGGAAATAGTTAGCAATTTGATAAGGTGTCAAATTTATAAGGGTCTTTGTAATACATCAAAATTGGAGGGCCTATGTTTTCGTGCCCATTAGAAGTTTCCCTACAAACCTGCTTTTAAATATATTTATTTTAACATAAAATTGTTATTGATTGTGATGTTGCCGTAGTGGTTATATGTCCGTGTTTAGTTTTTATAGCCTTGTGTTTCTAGAATCGAAATGCTATCTTGTAAAACTTGTCACTAAAATAACTTCTAGGGGATCAATTTCTAGTTATAGCCCTGTGTTTTATCCATAGACTCTAACTTTTGTTCATCAAAACTAAACAAACATAAGTCAAATTTATACACAAACCGTGATATCATAATATACACTAAAAAAATGAAAACTTCAAAAAGCTAACACCTTAAAACTACACCATAATGAAAAAGAGAGGCACATACCTTCAAACTAAGATAACTGAAAAGAAGTGAACACCTATAAGACACCTCTACAAACATTTTAAAATTTTTAAAACACTATAATAATATATTAAACCCATAGTAGAAATTTGCAGCAAGAAAAAGAGCAGATACATCCGAGGATGACACATCTACAATTCAAATGCACCACCTAAAATTACACTCACCATATTATCAAAGAAAATAAAGCACATGTTAAAACTTCACATGTTAAAACTGGGATGGAAATCTGACCCAATTAAGACTAAAAAGGGAACATAGATCAACTCAACCCAGATTTGAAGCTATTTCTTTTATAGAAAAAGGTAAACTCTTTCATTTAGCATCATCAGGTTATATATCTTCCCACTTTACTAAATAGTACTCATCACAACCTTCAAGTTTTAAACATATCAGTGGTAAAATCCCTAAATAAACAGCAACAATTGAATTGAAATAGCCTACAATAGTCCAAATGCACTGAACTAAAGAAACTAAAAGGCAAAGGCAAAAAAAAATGTTTATTCAAAACAGAACACTACAAACATGATAACAGAGTTAAATCTTTCCGTTAAGTCAGGGGTATTTATGTCTTTTTGCATATGTTAATAAAACCCAAAAGATAAAAAATAACCCTTTAAAAAAAAACTTCTCTAAAACCACTTTAAGCCGTGAGGCACGTACCAGTGACAAACATCTCCTCCACAATGCACAGGAAGAAGCCCCTGTCGGAGAGGACTTTTCCGGCCTTAACTTGCTGCCGGAGTTCCTGCAATCCGGCTGTCGATTGAGTATTTATTTTGGATAATTGTTCCTCTGTGGACAAGGTTGCGGAAGTCGGAAGTCGGAGTCGAGGCGGCCGACATCCTTGGAGGGATTCCTCGGATTCCTCGAGGATTCCTCGGGATAAGTCGGATCGGACTTTTTTATAAAAAAAAATAAAAATACATAAAATTATATATAGAAATTTATACATATAAAATTATATAACTAAACATAAATATTTGTACCGTTTCAAAAATAGCATAAATATTAGTAAAAACAATTACATTCAATACCACCACTACCACTATTAAAAATTTGTATTCAATTAAATACGAAGAATCTTGAAAATTGTCCCCACCCCACAATCACGTGTTGCAGCATCTTCAAGGATGAGTGCTTCAATCTCCAAGGATGAGTGCTTCAATAAAATACAATACACCCACCACAAACCAGAGAAGAGAAAGGCGAAGCTTCAAACGGCGCTCTATCGGTGCTCAAAAAGCTTTAATCGAATGCTTCCATCGAATGCTTGGTATGATGCTTCAGTCGGATACTCGGATGTTACAATCGGTGCTTCAATTTGGTGGTTGCCGGAGATGCTATCATGAGTGGCGGAATGAGTGACGGAGCAGATAGGTAAAAGGAACCCTAAGCTCGTCTACTCCCGTTTACTTGTGATTCTACCGGATATTATTTACAATTAGGGTTAAAAACCCTTTTAATTTTAACCGCTGACTTTAGTCAACGACTTTTAGACCGACTTTTAGAAATCGCAACGCCCACCTTCCGCCTCACGATTCTTCGCCGAGGAATCGGCCGAGTCGGCCGACTTTTGCAACCCTGTCTGTGGATAATCAATAACGTTCCTCTGTGGGTAATTGTATTCGGTAACATTCCTCTGAATTGATGCCATGTACCCATGTTTGTTTTGCCTGATAATTGTTTTCTTTTTCTTAATTTTTCCGGTAAGATTTTGAGTTCTCCAGTTGAGGTGGCCGGAGATTCCGATTTGGGTGACACAGAGGGTGGGCCGGTGGGGAAATGTATATATAGGTCCCCTCCGGCCGTGCCCGTTGGGAAGTTTCGGTTCTCGAAAAACTGAACCAGAAACCCCATCATTCTCTTACGTCGTTAATCCGGTCGTTCGAGATTGAAAAGATCCTTGCGTGGGCTAATCCGTATTGCTCCGAAGGTGAGCTGAACGTCCTCCGCCGCCGTTAGATGGACGGGGTTTTCTCTCCGGCGACTATTCAGTTTTACTTGACGGGATCGTCTGTGGATTAGAACACCTTCACAACATGGGGATTGTGCATCGTGATTTGAAGCCTGCCGGATTATTTCAGGCCGCCGGATGGTTGTCGGTGTAGATGGATTGATGGATGCCGCCGTGGATATTAAAATATAGTTTGGGGGCACGAAAACATAGGCCAGGTTTGTAATTGTATATATATACAATGTATTCGATAAGAATGATTGTAGGTTTGAAGATAAGATGCTGTGTTTTTAAAGGATGTCTTGTAAGGAAGAACTAATTTTTTTTAATTCAAAATTTTTATCATTTCACGTACGAGTTTAAGATATATGCTACCCCGTCCCTGGTTCCATCTGATTGGTCATCCACCCTTATGCTTCACTTGATTGATCCATCTTTTAGAAGATTTAAAAAAAATTAATAATGATTAGACAATGATGAGAAAGGGTTACGGGAGGTTATAACCACACACTTTTTAGTCATCCCCCGCCCCCCACCCCCCACCCCCCACCCCCCCCACCCCACCCCCTAATTCATATGGTTGCCACGTGATAGATAATGCCTTAGAGGGGTTATAAGGAAGAACTATTTCATTGTTTTGTGTAATTATAAGTTGAAACAAAACATATCTGAAAACCTATACGGGGCTTTGATTAGCCAAGCATTCAGAACTCATTCATTGGCCCTATAATTTAATAAATAACACTATTTTTTTGTAAAACTCGTCACATATAGGGAGTATCTTTTTGTAAAACATGTCACATAAGAAGCCACCATTATGCTCGTTCATCAAAAAGTGAACTTTTACTTAACAGCGTTAGTGCTCATTTAACGATGGTCTAATAGATTCCAATACCTCTAAATTCTGAAATATTGTATGGAATAAATGAAATACGGATTAGTATCAGCCAACAGGCAACAACAGCAACAAAAACAACAACAACAACAGTAGCAGCAACGACAACAACAACAATACTACTAATAATACGAATAATAATAATAATAATAATAATAATAATAATAATAATAATAATAATAATAATAATAATAATATAATTATAATAATTATAATAATAATAAGAGTAATGATAATAATAAGAGTACTGCTCTTTTACTAAACCAAACCGAAAAAGGTTCATGGATTGATAATAAATAAGCATAAAAAGATAAGGTTTTTTGTGATGAAAATAAATAATAACTAAGAAGAAGACGATTCACTGGTACTCTTGTCAGAAAACTTGAGTCTTTAATCACCATTTTTCCAATCTTCTCCACCTCTTCTAACTAGCCCCTAACACCGAAAAAATCCGCAACCAGAATGAATGTTCCCGCAGCACCGAAAAACCCGCAACCAGAATGAATGTTCCTGCAGTCCCCAATGTCTCCATGAGCTTTAGGAAAGTCTGAGTCACAATTAGATTCGACATCCAAGTAGCGACAGCTGCGGTCCCACCACCAGAACCCCCGCACCGCAATGGGTGATCAACGACAACGCTAAAGCTGTTTTCTTTGATGCATATCTCGCAAGTTGCACGATAGTCGGGCTGTAGTACAATACTGTATTGATTCCAACGAATTGCTTCTCGAATTGAAATGTAATGTAGTCATAAAGTCCCCTCCGAACAACCTTGTTTCCCTAAGCGTTTTTAATCTTCGAAAAAATGCCATATTTCATGGATTCTTCTGCGCGCTTTTCGTCTTCAACCGATAACTCCAATGCTTTTATCTTTTTTTTTTACTTCATCAGCTAGATATTTCTAGGATGTGTCTTGCTTCATCCACTTTCGTTATGTCTATAAAGCCACCTTGGAAACTCGAGAAAAGAGCACATCAAGATGAATTGTAGCATCGATGGTATGCCTACAACTCCAAGCATCCAATGCCACATTTCATGCGTCTATAAAACAAACAAACATACAAACATAAACACATGTTAGTTCCTAAAAAAAAAAATTAAAATACTACCAGTCTGTCAAACATAAAACTCAAACATAAAACAAGAACTATACCTTGGTAAATGTTAAATTATTAAGGTATAATAAAAGTTGTCCTCCTGTTATGAGTAAACATTGGTGCTCACGAGTTGCCCCGAATTCAATATTCTTTTTATATTATAACAAAAACAAGTGGTTCAATGTGTGAGGATTTACTTAACAAAGTTCTAGCCTTTTGTACTTTGCCACATGTCATTTCCTTAACATGTGACCTGAATTTATACAATGGTATTTTTTTGTTTTGTTTTTACATTTTCGAATTCTTAATATATATAACGCGTTTCTATATTTGGCATAAAGGTTGCACTGGTGTAATGGTTGGTTGTTCACTGTTTGACTAGAAGGTCCCAATATCGAATCATTGCATTTACTTTTATTTTTTTATCTTTTCCGGTTTTTTGGGTTTTTCCTTTTTTATGTGTGTGTGTTTTTTTGTGTGTTGTTACATGCTAAATGTGTAAACGTGTTTCTTCGTATTTATTCTCTTTTCTTCGTGTTTTCTAAAAGGAAGTAATCCGCTGCAACGCGTGGTGGACAGTGGCGGACCTACTAAGGTTCCAGGGGTAGCGCCCGCTACCCCTGAACTTTTACCCCGACGTGCAAATTTTTTTTTTTATAGGTTTTCGGTTTTTCGCGACCCCTGAAACGAATTTTTCGCGACCCCTGGAAGAAATTTTATGGCTTTTACTTAAAAATATGATCAAAAGCCCCTTAAAAATATGATTAAAAGCCCGTTAACTACCTAAATTTTTTTTTCGGGGGCGCTGCCCCCGAACCCCCGTTAGTCCCCGCTACCCCTGATATTATTTCCTGGATCCGCCACTGGTGGTGGATATATGTCTTGTTTATAATTAAATGAAAATGATATTTGTAAGTAATTCAAATGAAATTAATATTTATCTAATTACTTTGGAATTTTTTTACTATCATTAAATTTTTGTTTTAATTCATCGTGTAAAAGATTATATTACCCAGCAAAATGATACTTGTCCTCATCAAATATATTATAATATAATACATATAGTAATCTTTTTAAGTAGTTAACAAACTCCTCTTTATGAGAAACCAGATATTATACCAAATATCACACGCATTTAAATTTTGAAATTTTGTTATGGAGAATGAAATTGAAAGAGGAGAGTTCTATTAAAGGGATATTATATTGAAAATCTCTAGTTTGAATTTTGGTATCAAATTTTGACGTATGTACAACACGAAATTTTTTAATAGGAAACCATTGTTAGCATGGTTGTTTTCAGAGTTATATATATTCGTTGCTGCAATTGGTGGATGGATGAATGATCGATTTAGGGAGAAAAGCAAAGAGACTAGGCCACCCAAATACATCTTGTGATATTAAACTCGCCCTTAAATATTGCAAGGATGAACAAAACAACATATTAAAGAGTAGTCGCAAAGATGAAGGCATTAATATGAGAGAATGTGTAAAACTAAGCCAAGAGAGAAGTCAGGACCTCCATTTAAGAAAGCCATGATGAAATAAATAAAGTTATTTCACGAGAAAAGAATGATGAAAAGGGCATGGTTTTATCATGATCCTCCCAAAATATGGATTAGAATATATAAAAAGTTCTTAGTATTAGAAAAAATAAAGAATTACAGTAATAATCTAGAGTTCTCATGGATATCCATGTCATTTTAGAAATTATTGTTCTACGTAGCGAATTTGTCACAAAATTAGGGAGACGCAAATGGTAGTAACATTGACGATGGATTTGGGGATGTTGTTTGAGGGTTTAAAGATATTAAAGTTATAGTCCCTTTTGTTTGAGGGTTTAAATAAATTACAATTATAGTCCCTTTCGTTTTATAACATAATTAAAAGAGTCACATAGGATGCACGTCTTGTGAGTAATCAGCAAAAACCAACGGTGTTATGGTATTTTTAACGGCGGTGCAATATTTTTCAATACTTTGATAATTCGGATTATTGTAGAGAAAAATCAAAACTGGGATTATTATTGGTCAATATGTGATAACTGGGATTAATGGAGGCCAATTTTCCTTATTATTATTATTTTTGATTTTTTTATTATTGTTATTTTGTTGTTGATTTCTAATCGAATAGACGAAATCACAATCGATGAATGGCTCAATTTAGCAATCGGAAATACATGAACTGAATGGATTTCGAGATTAAACAAACAAGTTTGATAGAGAGAGAATTGGGGGAGGGGAAAATCTGTTATTTCTTGTTCGATAAATGCTAACAACAGCTCGCATCACCTTTTATACAAAACATCCCTCAACTATCTACATTTACAATTTCTACCCTAATTTTCTTAATGAACACTAACAGAAAACACTAACTGAACATCTAAACTCTGTTAAGTCCGTTACATCATTTATGTCATTTCATATTTATTAAGTTATTTAAATAATGATAATATTTAATAACTTTGTTTACAACAAATAGTTAATAAAAACAATAATACTAAAAAAGTTGTTTTCACAATGTTTTAAAACCCGGATTGAATCGGTGACCAGTGGGTGCATCGGTTCGGTTGAGGGCGGTTTTTTGTAGTTCCAGACAAAAAAATGAACCAGCGGGTTTTCCGGTTGAACCACCGGGTTTTACGGTTGAACCGGCCGGTTCAACCGGGTGAACCGTTTTTTTTTAAATTAAGTTAAAACAAAAAAAAAACATTTTTAAAACAATGAAAAAAGGTAGGGCCGTAGGATTTTTCACTATTTTCTTAATTGAAGCTAACTGACTGGGATCGTCACTTCGTCACTTGCCGCTAGAGATTCTAAAACAAACTATCCATCGAAGATAACTGAAAGTCTGATATTTTTTTGATAAATATAACTTGATTATGTTTTGGATAATTGTAACTTGTTTTAAACTTTATTAAAGTTTCTTAGCGATATTTTTCGCGGTTGAAAGTTTATAAATGTATATTGTAATTTACATGTTTGAATAGTCAATCCGATTCGACCGTCCGGGTCAACCGTTTTAACCTTTTTATACATAAGGCCGGTCCGGTTTAAAAATTCGGTTTTAAAACATTGGTTTTCACCCTTATTTTCGACACATTTGCGACGTACTAAAATTTTAAGAGTGAAATTAGCAATTAGCCTGGTTGTTTTATAGTAATTTGTGTTCTTGGTAAAAGTCTATAAGAATAGAATAGTAATATGCAAAAAATATCACGTGTCATTAAGCGAATATGTGTGATTCGTGCTCACGTTTGTTCATTTATCATGAAAAGTATGTCATGATTTTCAGGTTCATGGCTTCATGTAAAAGGAAAAATAATAAGAAGCAAAAGGCGGAGCTAGGGATTTTCTTAAAGGGTAGTACAAAATTTTTAGAGGGGTTCGAGAGCAGCAGCCCGAGAGAGCGAGGTTTAATGGGCGGACCGGATTAAAAAACCGGATGATGTCATAACCTATATATATAAATAAACATCTTTTATGTTTTATATTTTATATGAATTTATAATTTTATATGACATAAAATATAAATAATATATGAACTAAAATTAAAATTTTAGTAACATATGAATACGTAAGAGAAAAGATGTTAGGAGAGATATGATTTAACTTTTAGAATGAAATATTAAGACATTAAGTTGTTAGCGTGTTGGTTTTAGTCCTGACTTAAAGTCCGAAGTTTGAAACCCTCTCTAATCAATATTACTAACAGTTTTCAAATCTTGAGCCATTAGCTTTTTCTAAAATTGAAAAAAAAAGGATGAAGTTTACGTGAATCGAAAACGCAATCTTACACATTGCCATTGCACCAAAGATCCAAATTGTTTCTATTGCTTACAAGAAGCTATTTAAAGGGGTTGCACACGTATATAAATTCATAAAAACTCAAAAAGAAAAAAAATCACCTTAAGTACGAGTTTAAGGGGTAATACGCCCTACCTCTAATTCTCTAAACCTCATAAAGGTCCATCCCTGATAAAGTGATAAGAAGAACTTTTTTATATACTATGTTATCTGAGTGAAAGATATGACCAATATAAAGGTAGTAGTAATACTCTCTTTGCACTGTGCGGGGCTGCTGACCTGGTTGCGGCATCATTACGGGAACATCAAAATGGTTGGTGCAGGGCCGCACTAAAAGAACACACTGCAACGGCCGCCCTTCTCATTTTCTTTGCTCCTTTCATATCATCACATTTTTTAAACAATTAATTGCTATCACAATTGGAAAAAAACAAGTCTTTTTCAGCACCAATCACAAAATAGGGTGCTGCTAATTAAACATCTATATACGCTGCGTATATGCCAATACGTAGCGTATATAGGACTAATTAATAACACAGACATTCCATACGCTGCGTTTTATGACATACGCTGCGTATGGAATGTTTTAATCAAAACATAATCATTTGTCAATCAGGATAAGGGTTTCGTAGGTATTATACGCTGCGTATTTGATAATACGCAGCGTATTCATAACCACTATAAATCCTTTTTCTCTCTTCAACACTTATCATACCAATTCATCTTATAAAATCCTCAATCTCAAAAAATTAAACTTAATTTGTTTTTCAAATCCGTTAAAGATGTCGAAACGTCACGAGGTAAACGAGGATGAATATCATTAAACTTTAATTTTATCTTGAACCAGAATGTCATTGTAACCGTTATTTTATGAGTTTAATTTTAAAGACGTTAATATATTTCGGGCCCTTATTTTTTTGAACATAAAATATAAAATATTTAAAAACACAAACACATTAAAATCTTAACAATTTAAAAAGGCTTTTTTGTTGCCTTGGAGCTTGAGGCTTCCCATTTCACCCGGGTCTTCCGGTAGTCTTTTTCAGTCTTTGCTCCCAGCTCACTGTCAATGACGTAGACGTCAACACGCTACGTATTGTATTTTTTTTTTAATTTTAGTAATTATTGTTTTCAAAATAAAATTTTAAATAGAATAATAAATTACAAATTGTAAATAGAATAAATTATAAAATTGTAAATAGAATAATAAATTACAAATTGCAAAACCGCACTGTAGGTAGTCAACTCTTATTCAAACAAAAACGACATTGGTATTATTGATAACACATTACAAATTCCAAAATACATAAAAACAGTTGAAACACACGTTGAAAACCAAACTAGTCTAAACAAACGCATCTTGACCTTTTAGAAAGTCCCAAACCGGAATAATATCAAAGTCTTTTCCGGTTGTTTGACGGTATGCTTGGAGTGCCTCGGCCATCACGTTTTCAGCCTGGTTTTTTACGGCTTCATTGTAGTGAGTGTGGAACGTTGATATTTTTCTGAGCATCTTGTACCACTTTAAGTTACACGCCAGGCTTTCTCGGTATGGGTCACGACCCATTAGAACGTGAAATCTTGCAGCAACATCAGGCCAAAAACTATTGTTGGTAGCTTGAGGGTGCCGCTGGAAGTAGTCGGGATAAGTCTCCCACCAAGCTTGAGCCAACCTAAGTTTTTCTTCTGCGTTCCATGACATATTTAAAATAAATTATACAGAGATGATGGGATTGAATGAAAATGTGAAGAATATAGATGGATTGGAGGGGGGTTTATAGCCCGTACATTTTCTGGGATGACATACGCTGCGTATTAAGTAATACGCTGCGTATCGATATATTTTTTTTTTAATTTTTTTTTGGTTTATATTGGTCTTTTTGGGGAGTGAAGGTTCATAACAACGATATGTTAATTTTGTAGATTTTTTCAAAAAACTTTATTTTTTTTTTCATTCTAAAACATGCTATATTAGCTAGATATTTGTGTCTTTTTACTAAAAAAAAATTATTTTATGAAAAAAAATTATGAGTTGTTGGTGAGGAGCCATGCTTTCGTAGGAGACGAGTCATTTGCTGTTCTTGCAATCGCATAGCGTGTATTTCTATCAGCTATCCGAAATGGGATACCTTTACTAATGAAAAGTGTTTTCATCTTTTCAAGCCATGCTTTCGTAGGAGATGTCGAGTCACAAGAATATGATAATATGAAATCCTTTTACACAAAAATATAATACACGGTTGAATAAAAAAATAAATTAAATTGGTTAGGATAAAACATGTCGAGTCACAAAAATTTCGACAAACATGTCGACCGAAAGGTAATTTTAGTTATCAACCTCCAAGGTCTACAAAACCGGGCTTGCCTCTGTTGGCTTGAACGTAAATATGCCTCTGTTGGCTTGAACGTAAAAGTTGGTAGAAGGTAAGACGTTAAACATGGGCGACGATTTGAAGGAGACATGTGCGGCATACCGACGGCATATGGCCGAGCAAATATATCGGTGCCGTTTTGAACCACATTTGTAGTGGTGTTAATTTTTACTTTAATTTTATCTTGAACCAGAATGTCATTGTAACCGTTATTTTATGAGTTTAATTTTAATGACGTTAATATATTTCGGGCCCTTATTTTTTTGAACATAAAATATAAAATATTTAAAAACACAAACACATTATAGTCTTAACAATTTAAAAAAGCTTTTTTGTTGCCTTGGAGCTTGAGGCTTCCCATTTCACCCGGGTCTTCCGGTAGTCTTTTTCAGTCTTTGCTCCCAGCTCACTGTCAATGACGTAGACGTCAACACTTCTGATGTCTTCATTTATGAAAGAAATAAGACGACCGACGTCCATGTTATTTGTTAACGGTTCGAGGCCACTGTCAAGATTAAGATAAGGGTTCCTATAATAAAACCACATGTTGTTTGTATTTTCATACCCCAGATGTGGCATGATTAGACTCATATCATAGAATCTAAACTCATTTACATCGCAGTAATCCGCCAAAGTACAACAGCCTTCCACGTATCTCCTGCCAGGTGAATCTGTAAAATGACCGTAATGATATATATTTAAAGTAAAATATCTTGGATTACAGCTGTATGCATCATCTACGATTAAACCCATGTAACTTTCGTTAGTCGATCGAATCGTCCACGATCTGGTTCCGAAACTCATGCTGTATTTGTGAGGTACTTTGGGAGATTAGGGTGGGTTTTTAATAAACGGTATATATTTTGTGATATATACCTCCGTTGATAACCACTCTATTTATAACCACCGATAGATTTCAATAATTTGACATATGCAGCGTATTAGGCAATACTCTGCGTATGCCTTTAATCATGCATGCCATCCTATCAGACTGTGCATCCACAGTAAGCTTGCAGGCGCACCAGCGTTTTGATTGGCTGTTATACGCAGCGTATTGACACATACGCTGCGTATGGAGGTTCAATACGCAGCGTTTAGTGTGATACGCTACGTATTAAGTTGAGGTGATCATTGACTCTCTGCCGACGAAAATGGTGTAAGATAATTCGATTGAAATCGAATATTTGCCTTTCGTCGTTTGGAAAGACGAAGCAAACTTTTAGCTATATATAGAAATGCAGTACAATTGCAGGACCACCAATATTAAGTCTTTTAACTGCACTTATCATTCAGGTTGTTTGAAAAAACTACAAATTTTGTTATTATAATGTCGCTTTGGAATATATTCACAAATGGCGATGACGAGCCTCTCGATTTAAACCATCCGCCACAAAATGTAAGCAATTTTATCTTTATTTTAAACTCTTATTTTTATAATGTTCTGTATAATACAACGGAAATTATATTTTTGAAGGATGAATACGCGGTTCAACCGTATCAATGGTCGTATTCCCAACCGCCTTTCGATCTAAACCAGGCAAGAGTTAATATTCGTACTTAATTATTATATTTACCCTAATATATTTTTTACTTGTATTAATTTTTCTATTTATTAGGAGCCACCTCAAATAGAAAGCCATTACCCTTCGGTTTCGGAACCGACGTTTGATTTAAACCAGGCAAGCAGTGGGGTTCGAAAAATAGTTATTGTATTTAATTTACTTATAATGAAAATAATTAATTCCCTATTTTTTTTTTTATAGATACCCGAAAGTTATTACGACACTCAATATTCTAATTTTTACGGTGATCACTCGTCATTGCCTCTCCATGCCGTTTCTCAGTACGATAATCAGTATCATGGTGATGCCTTCCATGAAACAGACCCTGAAATTGTTAAAGAGCACTCCGATACAGATGAGTATGATGAGTTCGGTGTACGCAAAATATATCCACCGGATGTCGACTACAGTACCGACCAGGTAATTTATTAAATTTTACAAAATTAAATCGGTCAAAGTAATTAACCTCCCACATAAATAACTAATCGTATTTATTTTCAATTTTGTTTTGTATAGATATTTAAAACCTTTGACGACCTCTTCGAATGGGTTTTTCAAAAAGGCAAAGAAAATGGTTACGGGCTAAACAAAAGACGGACCAACCCGAGTAAATTATATGGTAATCTGGGTAAAGGGTGGATAAAGTGTGATCGTTCAGGCAGTTTCGTAACCGTGGCCAAGGTAAAAAAAACCGGTAGTAAAAAATGTAACTGTCCTTTCATGCTGCATGGCGTATACAATGGTTTCCATGCCGGATACGAGTTGGAAATTGTATGCGCTTCACATAACCACCGGCGGACCCCATATCTTGAGGCTCTTCCTTACGTAAGGAGATTACGTCCTAACGAGAATGCCTTGGTTGGTAACCTTATGACCCAAAACATGCCACCGCGAAACATTTTATCAGCGATAAAGAATGAATATCCTGATAACGTTTCGACGTTAAAAACAATCTATAACGCTCAAGATAAAATAAAGGCGAGCAGACGGCAGGGTCAGACACCTATGGAAATATTCATAAACAACCTTCACAGAAACAGATACGTGTATCACATCCGAGCGGACCCAGTAACCGACATAACGCAGGATGTTTTCTTCGTTAGTCCATTGGGTTACAATTGTTGGCGGGCATTCCCGCATGTTCTGATTGTGGACGCCACCTATAAAACAAACAAGTTCAACCTTCCGCTAGTTGAAATGGTTGGCGTAACATCCACAGGAAGCTCATTATTTTTCGCTCATGCAATTTTAAGCAATGAACGTGAGGAGAATTACACATGGCTCCTTGAGTGTGTAAAGGAAACGTTAACGGATGTGTACCATCCATCGGTTATAGTAACCGATAGAGAGTTGGCTCTTGTTAATGCCTGCGATAATGTGTTTCCGCAGGCAAGTCACCAGCTTTGCAGGATACATATATGGGAAAATATTTCTAAGCATTGGCAGGGTACCTTCGGTAAGTGCCAAATCTACACCTGGAAACGTTTTCAGAAACATTGGTGGTTATTGGTTGACTCTCCGAATGAAACACATTATCACAAATATTATGACAAAATCTTTCGAAATCTTACTCTTGCTGACCGACTCGGTAAGAAGTCTTACTAAATATTTTATTTAATGAACTAGTTTCCTTTTGTAACAAATAATAATCATCGTTGTTTTTTTTCAGAGTGTTTGAAATATCTAGAAGACCAGTGGTTAAGCACCTTCAGGTTCCGGTTTGTGACTATGTGGACTAGTGCTCGTAGGAATTACGGTGAGAACACAACGAACAGAGCCGAGAGCGAGCATCACGCCCTGAAGTCACATCTCAGACACCGTAGGGCAACGCTTGATCAGTTGGTTGGGTTTATTGATCAAGCGCAAAAGCTGCAGTTAGGTGAGCTAAAAAATAAATTAGCCACTTCTAGAATAAAGACCATGTCCCATCATGCGAAGATTCGTTTGTTCGACCGTATAAGGGGTCGGGTGTCTATCAAATGCCTGGACCTGTTATACAATGAGATCAACAGGCTGCATACAGTACTGAAGGTGTACAACTTTTCCTGCGGTCATCAGCTATACACCGGCTGTGGGATCCCATGCGCATGCCGGCTAGAAAAAATGCTAGACATTCCAGGTGTGTAAAAATACAGTACCGTTATACGATAATCTTGTTTAATTAATACGGTGGAATATTTTTTAATTCCTTTTTTTTCAGATTACGTCATGCCTTTGGAGTACATCGATCTATTTTGGCGGAAGCTGGATTATAAAAAACCTGCGTACCCAGGAAAAGTTGACGATTTTGAAGGGGGCGACGGGTTTGATCCGTTTAAAGACGACTCTAAATAAAACGCAGACACGCAACCAAAACATGAGCAGAGTGGTGTGTTTGATAAACTTAAGAACTTTTGGAAGAAAACAACGCGGAAGCCACAATATAAGGAGCCCGAAGTCAAGTTAAAAACCCGTGGTCGCCCATCCACAAAAGCTAAGGAAGCGAGGGATGATCAGAGGTCTCAGGAGCAGGCCAGACATAGTTCGTATACCGGTCCGACAAAATCAAATATGGAGTCGGCACGATATAGTTCGTATGTCGGGTCGCAGGAAACTGTAGACCTAGGCCAAAGCTCACAGAAAAAAAATACCCAAACAAAAAAAGGTAAAAAAAAGGTAAATACAGATAGACCAGACCTTACTGACTACAATTACCGTATATACGGAAAAGATATACCAGGGTACATAAAGAGGCATCATATAAGAGCGATAACAAATGTCGACGGTGACGGTAACTGTGGATTTCGTGTCGTTGCCGTAGGTCTAGGATTTTTTGAAAGCCTATGGCCATACATCCGGGAAGAACTATTAAAAGAACTGACTAATAATAGAGAATTTTGGACAAATGTATACAACGGTAACGCATATAACAGAGATCAGCAATCCGAAGACTTCATAGATCAGTACGGTGAGCTACGCAATAGCCTTAATTGGTATGGGACTAGACCGGCTCCGGTGGAATGCTGGATGATTATGCCGGAAACCGGGCTTCTAATTGCAAAAACTTTCAATTGTATTGTCCACAACATTTCACTAACCATGAACAATACATTCTTCCCGTTAGATTTTGGTCCAACAACAAATCCTCGAGTGATATCGCTACTACACGCTGGCGGGAATCATTTCCTCAATTTAGAATTACAGGGGGACGTACCATGGCCATACGTTGATCCGCATTGGCGCGGTAACCGAACTGAAGAAGCTGCACAATGGGTTGAAGTATATAAAGAACAGCTAGACAGATACCATGATTACGTTCAAGCCAACAGACACAAGCCCGGTTTTATAGACCTTGGAGGTTGATAACTAAAATTACCTTTCATTCGACATGTTTGTCGAAATTTTTGTGACTCGACATAATTTAGCTGAAACCAATTTAATTTATTTTTTTTATTCAAACGTGTATTATATTTTTGTGGGAAAGGATTTCATATTATCATATTCTTGTGACTCGACATCTCCTACGAAATCATGGCTTGAAAAGATGAAAACACTTTTCATTAGTAAAGGTATCCCATTTCGGATAGCTGATAGAAATACACGCTATGCGATTGCAAGAACAGCAAATGACTCGTCTCCTACGAAAGCATTGCTTCTCACCAACAACTCATAATTTTTTACCTAAAAAAAAATTTAGTAAAAAAGACACAAATATCTAGCTAATATAGCATGTTTTAAAATGAAAAAAAAAATCAAGTATTTTGAAAAAATCTACAAAATTTACATTACCTTGTTATGAACCTTCACTGCCCAAAAAGACCAATACAAACCAAAAAAAACTTAAAAATATATATATATACGCTGCGTATTGTACTATACGTTGCGTATAGGGTTCGAGTATAATTGATTCCCAGCCGTCTTCTCTCCCCCCCCCCCCCAAATCAACAAAAAAACAACAAAACACAACTACTTGGCGAATTAAGAAATCTGCAATCCAGTCTTCCAGCCTTCAAAAAATGTATGTTTCTTTTCAATTCTACCACATTGTTAGCAAATATTATGTTTATCGAATTCAAATTTGTTTACTTATGATTTTACCTAAAAGAGTTTTTTTGGGGTTTTTTTGTTATTTTTTAGATGTTAACACGAATTTATTCGCTAATCTGGTTAAATTGAATAACCATACACAGCCTCTGCTAATACACTTCACGCGTGTAAAGGTGATCTGAGCCCAGAAAATTCTAGATCAGAAGAACAATACGCTGCGTTTTGTACTATACGCAGCGTATTGTTCTTCTGATCTTGAATTTTCTGCACTTCGATTCATAATTTAATTGATGTTTGTTGTGTTTTTTTAGCAACAATGGCAGGCATAGATACTCACCCATGGCTGCAGTTCGATGACGGTTCGAACGAGCATAGAAGACTAGATAGACTTAGGAGATCTGTGGTCGGTAGACCTTTTTATTTGGACGAGGATGTCTTGACCCAGTGTGACGGTATGGTGAGATACGACACTTATGTTGGGGAGGGTCCCTGGAGGCGTTTGTTCGGGATGGTTAAACAGCATATGTTTTATTTTTTGGTTATGGAGTTTCTGTCAACATTCTTCTATACACCTAGGAAGAAGAAAAGACTGGTCCAGGGTCCTTTCAAACGCAACGAACCTGAGACAAAACAGGTCCGTTTTAAAATTGGCGGTACCCAGTACGAGATGACACTGAGAGAGTTTGCGCTTGTGTCAGGTTTATACACGGCCGATGAGTTGAACACTCCGTTGTATCGTGAGGCGGTTTCGGGCGTTAACGAGAACGTACTGGTGGGATGGTGGGACACAATTTCGGTTGAGTCGTGGAAAACGAAGGATGTCAAACGTATTGGGACGTGTACTGATTGTTTCTGGAAATTATTTCAAAAGTTGATTGCTAACTCGATCGCCCCACGTGTTAGGAGTCAGGATGTGGTTACACTCACGGATCTGTTTTTCTTGTATTGTGTGGGTAACAACAGGCCGTGTGCACTTGCACACTCTCTAGCAGAGCTTTTTAGCAGTCAGGTGAGCAACAAGGGGACCAATATTTGTTGTACAGGATTCATTACTACCATTGCCTATAATCTTGGTGTTGACCTGTCTCAAGCTGATCTGGTCGGCCCAGTTACGACGCCTCGCAAATTGGATTACATAAGCCTTTGCCAGATTTCAGTTGCTCAGAAGTTACGTGGAGATAATGGAGAAGATTATTACCGTGTGTGTCATCCGCAACCGGTTGGACAGGGTGTTGGGGATGCTGGAGGGAGTGGGTCTGGTGCGCGATACGATTACATGAATGACCCGGGAGTGGCACACTCCCAGAATGAGAGACGTCATCAGTACCCGGCGCTGACGCTACCTGACGTGTTGGCTGACAGGTTAGACCCCTTTTTCATATTACTTGTACTAATTATATTTTATTTTTTTAATTTACTAATTATATTTAAATAATTTAATTTGATTTACAGGTTGGACCGGATTGATATAGGCGTCAACAATATAAGACAGACGCAGTACAGTGAGTGCGCCTGGAACCACCATTGGCAGGATTACCAGACCCAACAGATGAACCAGTTTCACGTCCATATGGGTTACACTAACTTTCCTCCTCCGCCTCAGCGACCGGAATTTGACTACGGGCAGAATGATGCACCGTTTGACTATGACTACACGCGGTACAGGCGGGATGATGATGAAGGCGGGGACGACCACTGATCCCTTATGTTTTTTATTTCTTTTAAACATTTGTGGTTCTTATCGTATGTGATGTTTATTATTTGTTTGTTTTCAGAAACATTTGTGGTTGTTTGATTTGGACATCTTATGATGTTTTATTTACTACCCATGTTTTTATTTTTATTTTTTCCGTGTGAACTTTCTCTTTTTTGTTATGAGCATTTGTGGTTTCTTCAGAATATAATATTTAAAAAAAAAAAATTCTATATACTTAAGTCAATAGAAAATAAATTCAAGATTTTTTTATTATGTCTGACTATATAAATTTAAAAAAATTAAAAACTTAGCTAATAAATAAATAAACTAAAGAATTAATCAATACATAAACTACAAGAAAAATTATTTTAAAAAAATATCTAAAAATAAAAATATATTTCCGTCATGAAATTATTTAAAGAAAATCTAAAATTAATTATTAAAATAATAAATAATTATGCAATACGCAGCGTATGGAAACATACGCTGCGTATTCTATCCTCTATATACACTACATGATTTCATTTACAAACTCCTCACAGGATATTTGCCTTCCCTACCTAAAATTTCCTATAGAGCTCGTAATGGCTTCCACAAACCCACGTTTGTATTCAATTCGTTTGCCTAGTGATCAGGAGGCCGGGTTACTCGTTGATGCTGTATATGCAGGCAACCCAGATTATTTCAGCTTAAAGATTCACCATGGAGGTGAGTTCATGGATGCACCGGGGAGGAGATACGTGGGCGGTGTGTGTAATGTTGTTGACTACCTACACGTGAATAGCTTTGCGTATTCTTATATGTCGTTAATCATGCAGGATCTCGGGCATGATAATCGGAACGAAATTTGGTTCTATTATAAGCCCGATGATAGTCGAAATCTTGACAGTGACTTACTGATGTTAGCCAACGACTTGGACACATATTGTCTCAGTTCCTGCAATAGTGCGGATAACAGGATGATGCAGGTATTTGTTGTGCGATGTCCGATAGGTGCGAAGACCGGGAAAGACTACTTACGCAACAGGCATCCATACCATCCCGGAAAAAACCAGCCGCCAAAAAGAAATATCATGAAGGACTTTATGGAACGATCTGGTTGAGTGGGTTTTGGTTATAAATAAAGCTGTTTGAATTTATATAATTATTGAGTTCACGTTTGTATCGTGTTATTTTTTTAAGTAATGTCCGATTTCCTCGTGTGACAATGTTTCAATAAAAGTAGTGATTCCATAACTCCAACTGGTATAAAAATTACTTAAATAACTATATAAATTACTTATTACTTTTTATTTATTATTTATTATTTATTCAATGATAAAAACTCAAATGATAAATATAAATCAAATAATATTAGTATAATAAAAACTTAAATGATAGAAATATAAACTATGATTCTAAATTAAATATATCTTTATGGGAGTAAATTATTTATAAACACATTGATCAAAAAAAAATTTAAAATTAATATACGTTGCGTATTGATCTATACGCAGCGTATAAGCATGCGTAAAAACCCTCACGCCAGCCGTCTTCTCCCCCAAATCAAAAAAAAAAACCTAAAAACACAACCGCCGCCACAGTCGGAATTCCGCCGGAGAAGAAGGAATTACTTCATACAGAACTCGGTGTTCAATCCCCGTACACATACAGGTATGTATCACGAAAATTATTGACTAAATTAACTTAAATCTTGTGTTTTAGAGGTTACTTAGATCTTGGCACCTTACCTTAGTTATTTATGGATTATAGATTGTACTTTCACTGTAGGATCGAACATAGAACTAGAATAATCGAATACCCACATTTGTGTTTATCAAAATCGGCCAAATTAATCTCAGATTTTGGCAAACCAGAAGAACAATACGCAGCGTAAGACCTAATACGCTGCGTATTGTTCATTGTTATGAAGAATTCTTCGTTATTTATTATTTATTAGTTAATATTTATTATTTATTATTTATTATTTATTATTTATTATTTATTATTTAGTAGTTATTAGTTATTATTTATTAATTATTATTTATTATTTATTATTTATTATTTATTATTTATTAGTTATTATTTATTAGTTATTAGTTATTATTTATTAGTTATTAGTTATTATTTATTAGTTATTAGTTATTATTTATTGTTTATTAGTTTATTATTTATTATTTATTGTTTATTATTTATTATTTATTGTTTATCATTTATTGTTTATTATTTATTATTTATTATTTATTAGTTATTATTTATTATTTATTATTTATTAGTTATTAGTTATTAGTTATTATTTATTATTTATTATTTATTATTTATTAGTTATTATTTATTATTTATTAGTTATTATTTATTATTTATTATTTATTAGTTATTATTTATTATTTATTATTTATTAGTTATTATTTATTATTTATTATTTATTATTTATTAGTTATTATTTATTATTTATTATTTATTAGTTATTATTTATTGTTTATTGTTTATTGTTTATTGTTTATTGTTTATTAACGTTTGAGTATTTGTTTTTTTTTGTAGGTGTTATGGCTGATTTAGATATAGATGGTTGTCAGTATCTCCAGTTTGCCCCGGGGACGAGAGCACTAGAGAAACTTCGCAGGTTCAGGGGGTGCAAGATTAGAGAGTCAGATGTAGTTGACGTGCCGTTTTTGACAGAGATTCTGGCCGGTGAGAGATACGACACGTTTGTACCGGCAGATACTCCTTTCAGGCGTCTTTTCGATACAGCCGGCCTACCCACGTACCCGTTGTTAGTTCTGGAGTTTTTATGCACTTTTTCTTACAGGCCCCTTGACGGAGATTTTCCACAGGCCGCCCACGATGTCATGGTAGCTGAACCCATTGCGGTTACTTTCTCACTTTTCGGGGTGGAGTATAGGTACACACTACGTGCCTTTGCGGTCTTGTCAGGGTTATACACCGAGGATGAGACACTATCCGAGATATACTATGAGGCCGTAAAGGCCGTTCCCGAGAATGATCTAGAGCAGTGATGGGGGTCGATCGCCGATATACCAGTAGGGTCGACTGAGCGCCGAGCTACAGAGATTAGAGACCCCCTTTTTAGATACCTGCATAAACTCATCAGTACCTCCATTACATCACGTGGCTTTAGCAAAGAGCACGTCACGTCGACAGATTTATTTTACTTTTACTGTTTGCTGCGTCGTAGGAGTGCCGCCCTAGCCCACGGCCTAGCTATATTTCTGGGGACGCACGATAGTAGGAAGCACGGGAGTGATATTTTTTGTGGGCCATATATCACACAGATTGCATCGTCGATAGGTGTCCTCCTTGATCACCAGCACGAGATGCCCGCACCACTGCCGGCGAGGAAACTTGGTAGGCCGACCATGAGCAGCATGAAGATAATCAAGAGGTTTGGTACTCGCGGGAATTATTTTTACCCGATGGTGCGGGATGGTGTTGTTTGGGTCCCAGAGGATGCTGGTGGGGCTCCGGCACAGCCGCAGCCACGGTAGGATGGAGATCATGGATTGCAGGGAGTGCAGGGAGTGCAGGGAGTGAACCCCGGGGACGTTGCACACGAGGTGCAGGCCGTGCGTCATATGTATAGGGCAGTCAGGATGCCTCGGGTTGTGAGGGAGACTTTAGACCGAGTGGTTCAGATTCAGGATCGAATGGCTCAGAATCAGGATCGAATGGCTCAGATTCAGGCATGGCAGTGCCAGATGATGGTTGGGATGGCAGCCCGTTTGGACTACCATGACCACCCTCCATTTCCACAGGCACCGGATGTTCAGGGCGACGCTCAGGGCGAGGCAGAGGACGAGGCAGAGGATGATGATGATGATGATGACATGGTTGGGGATGAGGATGAGGAGGACCATTAGCGGTGTCTCATTTTATTTTATTTTATTTTTTTAATGAGCATTAGCGATGTCTCATTTTATTTTATTTTTCTTATGGTGATGTACTCATGAATACTACTTTATTTGTTTTTATGTTTGCTTGTGATGGATGGCGTACTATTTTGTTATGTTCGTTGTGATTGTGATGATGTCGATTGATTGCGATATCGAATGATTTGTATTATTACCTTTGCATTTCTAAACAACGTTTATATAATCACAATCTTTCAAATAAAGCACAACCCGTCGATCATTATGAACATTCTTAGATTTGTAAGCCTAAGAATCCAATTTGTTGAGCTATTCGTGTTAGGGCAGACTCACTCTTGGGGTCTATCAAATTACCCATCGATGAAAATCTTAGAATAAATTCAGAGATGGGATTCTTACATGCCCGAAGATTTTTCTCGAGTTGCATGTCAATTACCTCATTGTAATTAGACCTCAAGTGATATAACAAAGGTGCAACTTCTAGTAGTTGGTCTTCTATGCTTCTTATAGCAACCTTTGAAATCACAAAATCCTCCAAACTTAGACTAAAGCCTTCACTGCATAAAAATTAAAAAAACATTGGCTGCAGGGAGTTAAAAAGGTTCAGATCTTCTCTCGGGCCTTTGCTAAAAAAGAGTATGCTAATCATTTCACTAAAGATGGACTGACTTTAAGATATTGCTATCCCTAATCACAAACTTATCACCCAAACAGTCAAACCCACGAGGTAGAGGAGTCTCCAAAACCTCCAAAGCTGTCCACAATGGGCCACAATTATGGGCCTTTAGCATTGAAGGTTTGGGCAATGGATTGGAGGTAAAAAGTGTCAATTGTTAGACTTGGGCTTTGGTAAAGAAATAATTACTGAAAAGTGCTTTGAGGGAAAGAACATAGTCATTGCCAAGTTGGAGGTTGACATTCCCACTATATGAACTAAGGAGCTGTTTTTCAACAGCAAATAGTTTCATCACCTTCGCCTTGGCTTCCGGGGATTGGGGATAAAAGATATGAATGCAATCCCCATAGAAATCGGCACTCAATGGTCCACAAATAAGATGGTTGAGTTTGAAAGTGTGGTCGTCATGGATATAAACAGATAAGGCTTGTAAAGACTGTTTGTGGGTTGTTGGTGGCCTGTTAATAAAACTGACATCACCATGCCTGGTTTCAAAAATGTGTGACCTTTGGACCCTTCTCTGAGTGAATAAGTGGATTGACCATCCCTATACGTTAGACAAAGCTTGTCATCAACCAATTTATGAAGAAACCTCATGTTGTTGTCCGTGACCCGTTCTTCAAAAAGTATTCTGTGAGCAATCTCAAACGGGATAATTACTGAAAAATGTTAACTATGAAAATTACAATAAGTTCCTAAAAATTACTATTTGTTTTTAATTTTAAAAAAAATAAATAAGTTCCTAAAAATTACTATTTGTTTTTAATCAAACAAACACAAACACAAAACAAAAAATTCCTATACGCTGCGTATTTGTATATACGCAGCGTATGTAAACATTCCATGTCAGGTCAGTCCAGAGAATGTAAGGTTGTCGGTTAAAAGTCTCATACGCAGCGTATTACTTAATACGCTGCGTGTGGGGATGTCCAAATAGACGCTTCGTTTTAATTTATTGTTTTTTTTTAGTTCTAGCTTAGTTTTTTTTATGTGTCATTTATGTAATTTTTGGTTTATTAAATAATGATTATAAATTAATTTAAAGTGGATAAAATAATATAAAAAAAATATGGATTGAAAAAGGTGATGATGTCTCGTTAAAACCAGGAGAAAAAAAAAGAGATTGATAAAACTCAAAAGGTATGACGAAATTACATCAACCTAACACCTTTGAACTATTTACTACCCTTCAGTAAATGCAGAAATTAAACCCCTTTATCTACCCTTTTTCTTTAACCCAGTCAATTCCTAAATCTTAATCAAGTTGCCAAGTAAAATCATGAGATCCTACCGGCGTTTGAGTTCGCCGGAGAATCCAGTCAACTTTCTCAAAATCATCCTCAACACCAACACTCAATCTACTGGCATTGTAAGTTACTCGATAATAATTCCTTTTGGATGACTAAATTTGGTTTTTTACTCTATTATATTCCTTCCTTTTAAAACAGAGGCTACCGCAGAAGTTTACAGAGCAGCATGGAAAGTATTTGCCAGAGACGGTGACACTGGAGGCACCAAACGGTGACGTTTGGGAAGTTGGCGTACGGAAATCGAGAGATGAAATCTGGTTAAAAAATGGGTGGGGGAAGTTTGCAGAGCATTTCGGTTTGGAGCTTTCGTACCTGTTGATGTTCAAATACGATGGTTTCTCCACGTTTAAGGTGATTATATTCAAAGCAAGCGCGTCAGAGATAGAATACCCTGTAAAACAGGATGCTACAAAATGCCCAGTTTCTTATCATGATTTGGATGATGATGATACTTCTTCTTCATCATGGAGTGAAGATCAAGACTATGTGATCAAGATTAATGGTTTCTTGAATATATTTGGTTATCCTTTGTATATATATTGACTTTTAAAATAAAGAAGAAATAGGTTCATTTGATTTGATTTCAGATGAGGGTGAATGTTCAAGGAAGAGACAGATAGCAACAGAGATGGAGGAAGGAAAACGAGCACTTGAAAAGGCGAAAGCTAACTTCAAAAGTGTTAAACCATTCTTCATGATCTATATACGTTCCACAAATCTTACTAACCGCGGAGTGGTAACTTCATCCGTATGTAACGTGTATACACTATCACCTATTCTAACAATCACTTATTTGATCTCTTTCCTGATGCAGTATACGCCGGTGAGCTTCAGAAGGAAACTGTTGAGGGGTCACAAGAGCCGTTGCAAATGCTTGCTTCAACTTGAAGATAATGGGAAAATAAAGACATATATGGTTGAATTACGTAATGAGTATTTTAGGACTGCTGATTGGCTGGTGTTTGTTGAAGACAATGGTGTAAAAGCTGGGGATACCTGTATTTTTGAGCTAATTCACAAAAGCGAACATGTTATTGGCGTTACCATCCTTAGATGTCTGGTTCTTCAAGTTGTTCTTGATCAAAGATATCAAGATCACTACTTTTTGTATCAACTATTAAGTTGTTCTTGATCAAGATTACTACTTTTTGTATCAACTACTATTAACTTGTTTGCCAATGGAAGTAGTAACAAGATTTCACTTGCTAGTCATACACAAACAAACAATAACAGTTTAGATACATTGGTATCACCTAAAATGCGATTCGTTTTGAAATCATATGATACAACTCAATCAAACACCTACCAAATCGAAGTAAATGGATGTCAAAACACATGGCTTGTTCTTGTCTTTCTGTTCACATGACCAGCCTTTTATGTACAATGTTGTCTGTCTGCTTTTAATCTGAGGATCATTGGGAATTAGAGCTTGAATCCGAGCTATAAATCGAGTATTCATTGAAGTTAAAGGTTGGTTTTTCTTCATCCCACTTTAGTATCTCCTTTGCATACTTGAGAGTTTGATCCACACTGTTTGGTTCTAATCCCTTGACCACCGAAACAAACAGCTTACGATCAGTGATCGATGAATATAACTTCTTGAACTTCACAGCTACATAATGTGAAGCCATTAGACCCATTGAAGGAGTATGATTAATGTTGTTGCTGCTAATGTTTTTATTCTTGCTGTTTCGGCTGACTACTGGCTGGAAATCACTGAACCAGTCACAGCAGGTTAGAGATACCCGTTCAAGTTTCTCCTCAAACTCGTCAAATTTGTTTAGTACTAGAAGAAACTCCATCTGATCGTAAGTCGGGTGTGTCACAATGCTTGTGAAAAACTTCTTATTTAGCAACATTTTGTTCACTAGATTCCCTTCTCCATCAATGACATACTGATCAAAATCACTCAAGGAAACACAGAAGATGACCACACGAACATCTTCAAACATTTCTAGCCATTTGCAATTTTCACCATAGCCTCTTGCTTGCACTCTTATTAACTGAAACCTGATTAATGAGGTTAAAAGGGTTATGATGTAATTTTCAGAAAGTAGTGGTATGGATTATGATTTCTTTAACAAACCTGAGTAGAGAATTATGCTGATCAGTAGTGTCATTGTTTTCATCCGGTAATAACGGGAATGAGAAATCTACACTAGAAAGCCCGTTTGAAGAAGTAACATGTTCAGCATACAAAATATCAACATCTGAAGGTATATAATCTGAGCTCAATATGTTGGCAGCCTGAAACATCACTCACATACAAAATAAAATGTTAAATTTAGAATTTGCTTATTTGGTGTGTGAAAAATGTGAACTTTTATAAATTACCTGTTCCATGAAATAGCTAGAAACACTTGGGAGGGTTTCCAGTTCATTTCGTCTCTTGTAAGTGGCCTGCATTGCTGGATGATTCCATAGTTCTTCAACTACTGGTGCATATTCCCGTGTAGCAGCTGGGAATATATCTTCCAAATTACCAGCCACCATGGTTTTAAGAAGCCAATCAGAGAATGTTTTCAATCTTGGGGGGATAGAGTATATAGTTTTCTCATTTTCCGTAACACCATTTCCTGCTGACAACCAGAAATTTCTTATAATTAGCTGAGTAAAAACATCAAGTATGCTAGCAAAAAAAAAGTTTGAAAACAGTAAATCCTACCAGTAGATTCAGTTTTCTTAATTTCATTCCATGCTTCATCTTCAAAGCGTTCACGCCCTTCTAGAAGTATCCCAAGGTAGCCATAGACATTGCTTTGGATTATGAATTTGATACTTTCGCGTTCTTCATCGGTAAAAGGGGTCTCTTTATACAGGATTTTTGCCTGTTAATAACATGTCGTCAGGTCAATATATTTGATCATGTTATAAATTTATAATCAAGATAAATTCAGAAAGCTAAATGAAATAGTCTAAAGTTTTAATAACCTGCTTGAAAATGGTACTTGTACCAGATCCACAGCATCCAATTAAGAGAAGTTTACGAGGGGAAAGCTGGTCAAAATAGTCGGGAACTGATTGACCAAGTGTGTTGTTACTCAACTGCTCTCCAGCGGGATATATTGCTTTAGATGGAACTGGAAGAGATAAAACAGCACAAACCAGCTTCGTTCCAGCCTAATAACAAATTATATGTTAAACCAACTGTTATATGAAATTACAAACACAAAAACAAAAGCAAAAAATCATTAAAGGACTTACTTTCCCCCATATATATCCTCTGGTGTTTTTCTGCCCTTCTTCCTGATATGAACCATCATCATTGACCCAAAAGTGTGGGTTACCAGCACACTGGACTCCAGAAAGCTGCAAAATTTAACAATATTGTGATATAACATATGTTGTACAAGTTATGAATTATTTATCGTTTGAAAAAAGACAGCAGGTTTAAAATTCAAAAACACAAACCTGTAGCATTCTTAGCTCGACTTTGGTTATCTCACGACCATTTATGAAAACACCTGTGTTACCATTGCTAGCATCGGGCATAATTGGGGCTCCAACGTTTAAATGGGGACTAATAATCTTTGACGGTTTCTCCCCCTCCTGTTAACAGATAAAGATCAAAATAAGTATATTACCCTTAATTTTCCAAGTAGATAGAAAATATTACAACCATGTATGAGTTTTAAAAGACTGAATATGTACCTTTCCCCAAAGACCAGATACTTTATCATACCAATAATTTCCAGGTTTTAGCTTCTTTGGAGGGTTAGGGCAGCTTTGGAGTACGGCCAGCTCATCATGGCAAAGGGGTTTTCCATTTACACAAACATACTCCGAGGGCAACTGATTGACGGAACATAGTTTTTCAGCCTTCATTACCTGCCTAACCTCTAGGCTATTAAGAAGCCGTTTTAGCATACGAGAACATTTTCCCAATTTACCCCTCTTTGACTCATCAATCGAATACCCAATGCAAGTAACACACTTTCTTCCTTCTGGCATTGACCCCATTGCTCTAAGCACACAGTTGACACAATATTTTGCATTACAAACTATGCAGACTTCCTTCTCGGTGAACCTATTTCCTTTAGAACATCGATAACACACCCCTTTTCTTGTTTTCACCTCGGGTTCTCTTTTCACACGGGTAACCTCAGGTTGAGCTTGATTAACATCCTCAAGTAAATCTTCATCTTCGGACTCAATATCCCCAAAACTAATCAACGGAGTTTTTCTCAAATCACAAGCAGACTCATCCCTGCAGTCTCCGGTTTTGCGAGAAGAAACCCGGGAAGACGGATACTCGAAGCTCAATCTCGACCCGTTTGACACCCAATCATCATGATGATTCAACTCACTGAAATCCAGACTCTCCTTGCAGGCGTTTGAAGCTCTAAAAGCACCAGAAAAATCCCTAGACTTATCAAAACTATCTGAAAACCCTAAAGTCCCTGAACTCTCAACCCTACCTGACAACTCATACGAATTATCATGACTCACAGAAGACGACCCGAGACCAGTTGCACCGTTGATCATATCCAGAAACTCACCGGAGCTAACAAACACACTAGACCCGCCGTCGTGAGACGGAGACACGGTGGTTTCCGTTTCCGTTTCCGTTTCGGGGGCTAAGCTTATTACGTCTTTAGTAACGGAATCGTTACAAATACAGTTGCGGTTTTCATCGGAAATTGGGGAAATAATAGTGGTAGTTTCGTTGGTGGTACCTAATTTGAAGTTGGTGGTGATATCGGATGCAAGAATAGGTTGTACAACAGGCATAGAGAGTTTACCTTTATGAGAATTGGGAACAACCACCGCGGCAACAGGAATCTTATTGATGTCGATTGGAACAGCTCGTGGAAGAGCATGATGTGATATCGGAGGACCTTCGTATTCCAAAGCAAACGAGTAGGGTTCGTCGGAAACCATCGCGGTTCTCTTTACCAAACCCTAATTAACGGAACCCTGGGTAAAATGAAATTGAGATTGAAATTGAAAGGGAAAGTGAAATTAAGAGATGGATTAGGGGGAAGAGGTGGAAGAGGGTAGCCGGAGAAGAGTGGTTTGGGGGAAGCGTGAGAAGGAAGCGGGGTTCACCGGCGGGAAGGGGGAATCGATGGGAGATTGGGGAAAGTGAGGGGGGAAGCGCGAAAAGGACAGAAGAATAAGCATGAGTGAGTGAGAGAGGAGAGAAGAGCAGTGCCATTGAGACAAGGGAATTTTGTCCTTTTTCCGTGGCCATTGGAATCGAAGCTGACACTTTGCTTTTTTTTTCAAAATTGTCGGATACCTTTTGTTACAGTTCGGTGAAAAAATGTGGTAAATATTTATATTTCACTACCCCTTATATGTACATCAACAAAACAAAATTATCATTACATCATTAATCGTGATTAATCGTGGATTAAACGTTTGGCGTCTCTCAACCGTCTATATTTAAGGGTTTGAAGGTCAGTTGGTCAACGTTGATCAATATCGGTCCTTGGCGGTCTAAACGGTGAGTTTAAAATTTTCATTTTCTATTAAAAAAATTTAAAAAGCATAAAAAATTAAGCCGTAGGCTTATTTTAAAAGAATGTTAAAGAAATATGAAGATTTAAATATGACAATGTGTTTTTTTTTTGAGATTATTAGACGTATTAGACTTTACTATTGTAGTTTTTAACTTAAACGTTTATTTAAGTACTAGATTATGACTTTTTTTAAGGTTTTTACTTATTTATTTGTTAATTATACTAAGATATTGCCATATTGATATATATATATATATATATGTGTGTGTGTGTGTGTGTGTTTATTTTTTTATAATAATCTAGGGTCTCCGATTAATCGCTTAACACCAGTCGATCGTCGAGTAACTGCCAAGTGATTTCTACAACCTTGGTATTTAGTTGAGAAGTATCTTATTTTAAAGAAATCTTACAGTTTTTTAAAAACTCATAAGCCGACTAAAATGATCTTTGATTGAACTCCAGTGGCATGAAAACCGCCTCGTTAAGTACTAAAATCTAAACCTTCAATCCTAAACCGTAAAACACTAAAACTAAACCCTAAAGCTGAACCCTAAACCATAAATCATAAGCCCTAAGTCTTGAACATAAAGCTAAATCCTAAAAAACAATGACTAGAAAAAAAAGACACAAAAGCAAGTAGAAAGACATAGAATTGAAATATATAAGTTATATAACTTAAAAGCTAAATAGCAAAAACTAAACATTCAAAGCTAAACCCCAAAGTTATACTCTAAACCTAAAATCCTAGACCCTAAATCGTAAACTATAAAGCTAACAATAAAAAATAATAACAAGCAAAAAATATACAATGACAAGCATAAAGACATAATGAGCTTGAAAACAAATTAAATAATTATATATTCTATAACCTAAAAGCTAAATCCCAAAACCTAAGATCATTGACGTGTGTTCGGTGCGTATAAAAATATGACAATTATGGTCAGATAACACAGTGTTTGTACAAGTTCTAAATTCATTAAAAAAAATAACAAACTATCACCAAATACCACATGTTATGGCAGGTGCACGTAAAATTTCTAAATTTATAAAAACAATAACACACCATCACCAAACAACCCACGTTATGGCAGGTGCACACATCGTTAGTGTAATATAGTGATGGTAAGATATCGAGGTCGTCCAAGGACACGCGTGTAATGGCTCTTGATATTAAACATTCACTAACGTCTAACCAAAATCAAAAGTTGATAAGTTTAATAAATAATTAAAATAAAATAAAGAATTAGTAAGTTTTAGTTAATTCTAATCAAAGATATTATCACTTGATATGACTTAAATGTGAGATTAGTAAATGTTTTATCTATAAACTTTAATTTTTTTTTGTTATAATATGATAAAAATAACCCTTTTCAGCATAGCCCAATCATATGTTCCTCATGTTGTTCACCAGCAGGGATGACTCCCCAGAGGAACGTTAAGTTAAGTAACAAATATAGTGTGTATCAATGTCGTTTTGTCGTAAGAATTTATGTTGTTTTAATATAATACACTTTGTGCAATTTTCGACCCATTTGGCTCATGTTCATTTGAGCTATTAACCTCTTTGACTTGTTAGAGATAGATCATTCCCCGAGTGGGCCATTTTATAAGCAAATAGGTAGAAATTTGACCTCTACTTTCTGATGTTGCACTTTATATAACTCAGGCTTATTGGCATTTTTTTTTATAAATATTAGGCGGCAACTCTCCAAACTAAGAACTTGCGTGATAATTAAGTGTCACTTTGACGGGTGAACTTGGGATTATTCAAAAAAGTTTTACAATCAAGCAATGAAACTCGAGATGGAGTTCTTTTTAGCTCAACCTGTTGATCAACAGATTGTCGTTCCATTATCAAAAGGAGCATAATCACAATGGATCTATGATAAGATCGTTTATTTACAATGGGATGGTATACAAAGTCAACAGAATTCAATGAATACAATATGATTTATGACTACACAAACTGTTGAGAACGGTTCTAGATCTGGTCCAAAACCAACAAATATAGGGAGTTTATTAAAACCATTGAATTCTGAATATGGTAAAGTAGCTCCTGGGTGGGGAACGACCCCTTTGATGGGCGTCGCAATGGTTCTATTTACGTTATATTTATCTATTATTTAAGAGATTTTTAATTCTTCTATTTTATTGGATGGAATTTCAATTAATTAATCTATAAAAGTCCTAACTTTTCAATAAAAAATGAATCATTTAGATCTAATGCAACACTTTATTAAGTGTTATTTTTATAAGTGTTACATTATGCTACTTTTTTAATAATAAGACTAGGTAGGGTACATTGCTATTGAGAACAAGCAATGATTTATAGTCAATCTTAATATCTGTTTTTTACAAACCAATCTAAATTCCAGAGTTATACATTTGTAAACGAAGAAAATAACATTTATTTAAAGGATGTTAAGCGTAATAACAAAAGGAGTGGTTTACTACTTTTGATTTGATAGTCTATCTAACACGCGGTTTAAAAAAAAATGCGTTACATCAAACCGAAGTTAAAACTTAAAAAGTATACAAGTCATTGTCTCAATATTTAAATATGATCAAATCATGTGATTTAATAATTTATTCTATAAAATTTACGGGTAATTGATCACACATATAAAAGTACATTTATATTTATTTAATAATTTGTAAAAGGTTGAATAATGACACAATAAAGGACAATGTTTTAAAACCGAGATGTTTACCCACCTCGCGCGTTGCTGCGGGGTTTGAATTTGTATACTGAACGAAAGTAAAAAAGGTTAAGTGATATAAAATATAAAAGTTTAAAAGTCTCGTGGACAAAGTATAAAACTATAGAAGTATATTAAAAACGAAAATAGAAAAGTTAAAAGTTTCGTGCCCAAAGTAGAAGATAAAAAAAACTTAAAACAAAAAAAAAACTTTAAAAGGTAGAGGATTAAAAAGTTAAAGAGAATAAAACGTAAAAGTCTAAAAGTCTTGTGGTGAAAGTATAAAACTATAAAAATATACTAAGTTAAGTGGTATAAAACGTAAAAGTCTAAAAGTCTTGTGGTGAAAGTATAAAACTATAAAAGTATACTAAAAACGAAAGTATAAAAGTTAAAAGTTTCGTGGCCAAAGTAAAAGATAACAAAACTTAAATAAAAAAAAAAGGTTTAAAAGTTAGAGGGTAAAAAAGTTAAGGGGTATAAAACGTAAAAGTCTAATCTTGTAGTGAAAGTATAAAACTATAAAAATATACTAAAAATGAAAGTAGAAAAGTTAAAAGTTTCGTGGCCAAAATAGAAGACAACAAAACTTAAAATAACAAAAACTCTAAAAGTTAAACGGTACAAAACATAAGAGTATGAAACAATGTGGTCAAACCATGAAAACTAAAAGTTTACTATTTCGTTAGAAAGAAAAAAATAAATCGTAAAAGTTTAGGGGTAGAAAGCGTCAAAACACCAAAGTCACGTGGCCAAAGTTTGAAAAACTAAAAGTATACTATTCATCATGAAATAAAATAACAAAAACTCTAAAAGTTAAACGTTAAAAAACGTAAGAGTATGAAACAATATGGCCAAAACTATGAAAACTAAAAGTTTACTATTTCGTTAGAAAGAAAAAAAAACAAATCGTAAAAGTTTAGGGGTAGAAAACGTCAAAAAACCAAATTCACGTGGCCAAAGTTTGAAAACCTAAAAGTATACTATTCATCATGAAATTAAAAAAAAAACAAATCGTAAAAGTTTAGGGGTAGAAAACGTCAAAAAACCAAATTCATGTGACCAAAGTTTGAAAACCTAAAAGTATACTATTCATCATGAATTTTGATTGTATATTATATAAATTGGATTAACCCGATCGGTTCAACCGGGAACCGATGGGTCTTTCGGTTCGATTATAACCGGTTTTTAGTAATACTGGGTCAGAAAGTGAACCGTCGGGTTTTTCGGTTCAACCAGGTAACAATCCGGACCCGGAACCGGATTGAACCGGGTTTGTTTTTTTTTTGTTTCTTTAATTTTTTATTTTAAATTAATCTAAAGAAAATGCAGGAAAGGGTTGCAAAAAAGTAGGGTTACGTTCACGGTTCACATTACACTAGAAACCAAAAAGGTGCTAAAAAAACCCCCATAATCCACGAACTTGAGCGGATGATCGACGACAATCGACGAACTTGATGACATTCTGGAAGTGATCGGCTAGAAATCAAAGTTATTAACCAGGGTACAATCGACGAACTTGGGGTATTATAATTTGTATTGATGTTATTTTGGATGATTGTAATTTCTTTTAGATTTTACTGAAGTTTCTTTTTTATATTTGTTGTGGTTGAACGTTTATAAAATGTATAATGTAAATTTACATGTTAAGTAGTCAATCCGGTTCGACCGTCCGGGTCAACCCGATTCAACCGGTTGAACCGTTTTTTGGAAAAGACCGGTCCGGTTTAAAAATCCGGTTTTAAAACATTGATAAGGGATGACTTTTCTTCTATAGCCAAGTTTTTCAAAGTTGCCCTATAATACGCCCATAAAACCACAAATGGTAGTTTGATTTTATTTCCTGGACTAAATTAAACCAGACCTAATAGTAGAGGGACTTCTTTGTAGTTTTCTCGCTTTCTAGAATGCTGACCCGACCCCTATCTACGGGTCAATCCCGAACCGCCCAATTGACCGACTTTAAACCACCCTAATTATACAAAGCCAAAATCCCCAATTTCTCATTTTACCAGTTCTTCGCATCAACACGCTGTTCGCCTCGTCGGAATTCATCGTCACAAACAAACCCTAGTAAGTTTCACCTTCGTTTTCTCGAGCGAAAACTCTAATCTTATTGGATAATTAGTATAACTGTTTCATGTATTCATAATCTGTACGCATGGTTCATCGATCCGGTTCATCTTTTATTTTCGCCCTAATAGATTAAAGGTTAGCAGTTAGTTTGTTTTATAGTTGATTAATCAGCGTTCTTTGCTGAATCGTATATTTTTGTGCTGTTAAAATTTGTTTCGTTTCTAGTTGTTGAGTGTAATACGAGTCAAATATGCCGATTTCATCTTTGTTTCGTTTGTAGTTGGAAAGTGAATTTTTTTGCTGTTAAAATTCACCCGGTTGTGGTTGGTAGGAAATCCAGAAACCTACGTGAGGCTAATTGCATAGAATGTTTGGTAAGAAATATAGTTCAAACATATAGATGATTATATGATGCTGTTTAAATTTCATTAGTTTGTGAAACATAAGATGATAAATATGATGCTGTTCAAATTTAATTAGGCTTTGTGAAACATATAGATGAATTATATGATGCTTCTCATATTAATTAGGCTTTGTGAATCTTTATATGCTATATGTGTTGTTTGTTCGTTTGTGAATTTGATTCTTTCGAAATAATCAGGCTTATGCAATTCTCAGATAATGGATGTAAAAGTAGTAAATGGTTTTAAATATATAATGAGAATGTTCTTTTTTGTTCATTTTGCACTAATAAGCTAAGCCAAACACTTTTTTTAAAAACAACTCATTGATTTATTGACTTTCTTCACCATAAAAGCTAATCCAAACACTTTTTTGAATCATCATCGTGAATGATTGATCATATTTTCGTTTTTTCGATTCCGCTTTACAGGTTTTAGTACTTATTTTGACTTATGCAATCAACCGCGTAGGTGTTGTCGTTCCTTCGGTGTTTTGTTTCTCTGCTATAATATATGCTAGGTTTATGTTCTAATTTAGCGTTTATTAGTCCTAGTTTCATGTATATTTATGTGGATTACTGGTCGATTCTGAGGTATTTTAGATTTTGATTGTTTTGAGGGGAAGTAACGTACTAACGTTGATTTTGGTGTTTACTACAGTTTGTCGAGAGTTGGAAATATGGATCCCGAGGATTTGGAGATCGCGAAGACACAGGAAGAAAGGAAGAAAATGGAGGCAGCACTAGCCCCTAACTCTATTACTTTTGATACTGAGCTTTATGATGGAAGCAATCGATATCAGGATTATAACAGGGAGATCCCTGCTAATGATGAAGAAGATAACGCTGATCCTATGGATAACGTGGTTGCAAGGAAATTAGCTTCTTACACTGCCCCAAAATCTCTCATGAATGATATGCCCAGGGGTGGTGATGATGAGTCTTTAGGGTTAAAAAAATCGCAAAGAATTATCGATAGGGAAGATGATTACAGAAGGAGGAGGTTGAATCAGGTTATTTCTCCAGAAAGACATGATGCTTTTGCTAGTGGTGATAAAACCCCCAAACCTGAAACAAGAACATATGCTGATGTCATGAGGGAAGCAGCTTTGAAAAGAGAGAAAGAGGAGACCTTGAAAGTAATTGCTAGGAGAAAGAAGGAAGAAGAGGAGAATAAGGCAGCTGGAAAAGATAAGGAAGTAGTTGCTGCACAGCCATCTCAAAAAAGGAGGAACAGGTGGGATCAATCTCAAGATGATTCAGGTGCAAAGAAAGCTAAAACTGATTCTGATTGGGATATGCCTGATTCGACTCCAGGGATTGGAAGATGGGATGCAACCCCAACGCCAGGGAGAATCGGTGATGCAACTCCTTCAATGTCCAGGAAAAACAGGTGGGATGAAACTCCCACACCTGGTCGGTTAGCTGACTCAGATGCCACTCCAGCTGGCGGGGGAGTCACACCTGGTGCTACTCCAGCTGGTATGACATGGGATGCTACACCAAAGCTGTCTGGTCTTGCTACCCCTACACCAAAACGTCAAAGGTCAAGGTGGGATGAGACCCCAGCAACCATGGGAAGTGCCACACCTGGTGGTGCTACACCTGCAGCAGGTTATACACCTGGTGTGACTCCTGTTGGTGGGGTTGAACTAGCTACCCCGACCCCAGGTGCTATAAATCTCCGTGGTGCCATCACACCAGAACAATATAATCTACTGAGATGGGAGAAAGATATTGAGGATAGAAACCGCCCATTAACGGATGAAGAACTTGATACAATGTTTCCACAAGAAGGGTACAAGATTTTGGAACCCCCTGCTTCTTATGTTCCAATTAGAACTCCTGCAAGAAAGCTTCTTGCTACCCCAACTCCTTTAGGAACACCTCTATATGCTATCCCTGAAGAGAACAGAGGTCAACAGTTCGATGTTCCAAAAGAGATGCCAGGTGGACTTCCGTTCATGAAGCCAGAAGATTACCAATACTTTGGTGCCTTGTTGAATGAAGAAGACGAAGAAGAGTTATCTCCAGACGAACAAAAGGAGAGAAAAATCATGAAATTGTTACTAAAGGTCAAGAACGGGACCCCACCACAGAGGAAAACAGCTTTGAGACAGCTAACTGATAAAGCCCGTGAACTTGGTGCTGGCCCATTGTTCAACCGTATTCTTCCATTGCTTATGCAGCCTACTTTAGAAGACCAAGAGAGACACTTGTTGGTTAAAGTTATAGACAGAGTTCTTTACAAGCTAGACGAGCTTGTTCGACCTTATGTTCATAAAATCCTTGTTGTGATAGAACCTTTATTGATTGATGAAGATTATTATGCCCGTGTGGAAGGTAGAGAAATCATATCGAATCTCAGTAAAGCAGCTGGCTTAGCCACTATGATAGCTGCTATGCGACCTGATATTGACAATATTGATGAGTATGTTAGAAACACAACTGCAAGAGCTTTTAGTGTTGTTGCATCAGCTCTTGGAATCCCTGCTTTATTACCTTTCCTGAAAGCTGTTTGTCAAAGTAAGAAATCATGGCAAGCTAGACACACGGGTATCAAAATTGTTCAACAAATTGCTATTTTAATTGGGTGTGCAGTTCTTCCCCATTTGAGATCTCTTGTGGAGATTATAGAACATGGACTCAATGATGAGAATCAAAAGGTTAGAACAATCACTGCCTTGTCACTGGCTGCACTTGCTGAGGCGGCCGCACCGTATGGTATCGAAAGCTTTGATTCGGTTCTTAAGCCTTTATGGAAAGGTATCCGGTCCCACCGTGGGAAAGTTCTGGCTGCTTTTTTGAAAGCAATTGGCTTTATTATTCCATTAATGGACGCCATCTATGCTAGTTACTATACCAAAGAAGTCATGGTTATTTTGATTCGTGAGTTTCAGTCTCCTGACGAAGAAATGAAGAAAATTGTGTTGAAAGTGGTGAAACAGTGTGTGAGTACTGAAGGTGTTGAAGCTGATTACATTCGAAGTGATATTCTACCAGAATTTTTCAGGAACTTTTGGGTTAGAAGAATGGCGTTGGATCGAAGAAATTATAAGCAACTTGTTGAAACAACAGTTGAGATTGCAAACAAAGTTGGTGTTCCTGATATTGTAGCAAGGATAGTTGAGGATTTGAAGGATGAAAGTGAACCGTATAGAAGAATGGTGATGGAAACAATAGAAAAGGTTGTAGCAAATTTAGGTGCATCCGATATCGATTCCCGTTTAGAAGAGCTTTTAATCGATGGTATTCTGTATGCCTTCCAAGAACAAACCAGTGATGATGCAAATGTTATGCTTAACGGGTTTGGTGCAGTGGTCAACTCTCTTGGTCAAAGGGTTAAACCATACCTTCCGCAAATTTGTGGAACCATAAAATGGCGTCTGAACAACAAAAGTGCAAAAGTAAGACAACAAGCTGCTGATCTGATTTCAAGAATTGCAGTGGTTATGAAACAATGCCAGGAAGAACAGCTCATGGGCCATCTTGGGGTTGTTTTGTACGAATATTTAGGTGAAGAATATCCTGAGGTTTTGGGTTCTATTTTGGGTGCTTTGAAGGCGATTGTGAATGTTATTGGTATGACCAAAATGACTCCCCCAATAAAAGACTTGCTTCCACGTTTAACCCCAATTTTGAAAAATCGTCACGAA
The DNA here is from genome assembly GCA_039602395.1 of Deinandra increscens subsp. villosa. Lineage (NCBI taxonomy): Eukaryota > Viridiplantae > Streptophyta > Magnoliopsida > Asterales > Asteraceae > Deinandra > Deinandra increscens. Next base: position 15,692,225 of record JBCNJP010000019.1, on the reverse strand, counting down.
AAGGTCCAAGAAAACTGCATTGACTTAGTGGGCCGTATTGCTGATCGTGGTGCGGAGTTCGTCCCTGCCCGTGAGTGGATGCGTATCTGTTTTGAGCTGCTTGAAATGCTAAAAGCACATAAGAAAGGAATCCGGCGGGCCACTGTGAACACATTTGGTTACATTGCTAAAGCCATTGGGCCACAAGATGTCTTAGCCACTCTTTTAAACAACCTTAAAGTCCAAGAAAGACAAAACCGTGTCTGCACAACTGTTGCTATAGCAATCGTTGCGGAAACATGCTCACCGTTCACGGTTTTACCTGCATTAATGAACGAGTATCGTGTGCCTGAATTGAACGTCCAAAACGGTGTTTTGAAATCTTTATCTTTTCTATTTGAGTATATCGGTGAAATGGGTAAAGATTATATCTATGCAGTGACTCCATTACTTGAAGATGCACTTATGGACCGGGACCTGGTTCACAGACAAACTGCAGCGTCAGCGGTTAAACACATGGCTCTGGGTGTGGCTGGGTTGGGCTGTGAGGATGCTTTGGTCCACTTACTGAATTATGTCTGGCCCAACATTTTTGAGACGTCACCACATGTGATAAATGCTGTGATGGAAGCTATCGAGGGGATGCGAGTGGCCTTGGGTGCAGCCGTGGTTCTTAATTACTGTTTACAGGGTCTGTTTCATCCTGCAAGGAAGGTTCGAGAAGTTTATTGGAAGATTTACAATTCGCTTTATATTGGTGCTCAAGATGCCCTTGTGGCGTCTTACCCTGTGCTCGAGGATGAAGGGGATAATGTTTACAGTCGGCCCGAGCTGATTATGTTTGTCTGAGGTGAGGGGATAATGCCCTTGTGGCGTCATTTCGTTTTCAACTGTTTTTTTCTTTTCATCTTGTTATGTTTTTGAACTACTTAATTTGGATAATGTGTGTATGGGAGTAATGCAGTTCCTTTCCGTTGCTGGGATTTATGTGATTTGTTTTCTTTTCTCTTCTATTTTCTTGGATCATAGGTATGTGGTGCATGCGTTGAATGGGTGCGGGCAAATCACGAATCTCATACTATACACTGTTATGCTGATCAAGAGGTAACTTGAATCTAACATTTGCTGCTGATTATATGTCAGATTTGTATCATCTAAACTTGCCTAAAGTATCCATCATTATTGTGTTTCTCTTGTTTGATATAGCTGACCTTATGGATCCCGCCACCGGCTAGCTGGTCATTTACCCTTTCATACCTGTCTGTATACGTGGGTGAACCTGTACCCCACCGCTATGTGTATTATTTGTATGTTACTGTGTTCCTCATATCTCTGATTTTGGTTTACGTGTCTGCTAAAGAATAACCCATGTTCTTGTAGAAAAGAACGAACAAATGGAAATGCTCGTAATAGAAGATGCTTTCTTTTAACACAAGATCACGTGTCACATTATTAGTTTTTGCACTACCATACCATGTAGGGATACACAGAACTGGTTTTTGGGCCAAACTGGTACGGTTTTAAAACAGGTTTTTATCGACTCGATAAAAGCTGAAACCAGCCTGAAGGAGGCTCTTGCCGGTTTGTTAATGGGAATTCATAGTGGATCGCTGGATTGGTATATAAATTGGTTCCATTTGTTATGTCTAATGTTCCTCAAAACATGTTTCAAAAGTGATTCAAGGTTAAATTGGTTTCAAACTGATGTATGTGATCTGAATAGGTTTCACCTAAACGGGTTTGTTTTGACGGTTTAGATCTGAAATTGGTTTGTTTGCTCCTTTAGTATCAAATATGAATATATAGAGATCGAACTTATATTCAAAACGATAAAAGAAAAACTTTTCTTAAACAAGTCACGCTTAAAGAACTCTTTTCTTAAACAAAAAAAAAGCTTCTCCTTGAACAAGTCAAGTCCAAGTCCTATCTTATTGAAAGATTTTTGGAATCACAATTCTACAACATGATAAGGCGTGAGAAGTATCTAGTGATTGGCCAAATAATGTCTAAATGGGACAATATGATGAGAAAATTATCAAAGAATAATGTCTAAATGGCCTAATATGATGAGAAAATTATCAAAGTTCAACATTTACGATCATACTATTGATTACTTAAAACCATGATAATGTGTTGATGGAAGTAATACCACAATACAAATTCGGATTTTGATCTCACCGGTCTTTGATGATTGTTGAGAAGAGGTTAGGTTTTAAAATTTTCATGTTATGTTTTGTTTTACACAATTTTGTTATATTTTTATTATTTAAATAAAGATGTTTAAAGAGTCAGGGTTGCACACTTTTAAAATGTCACACAAAAACATTATGATATACACACACAAAATTATAATTAAATATCTAAATAACACAAACAAAACTATGTATATACGTATAAATTATAATTATAGATAAAATAACTCATATAGTAAATAGTAAACAAGCCGAGATTGCTCAAAATCGATTGGTTAGTTAATATTTACATAGATCAACTTTAACGCACGGGTGTTTTCTTCATTTGTGGCTGAGGTGGAAGCTACACATCACCAAGGGCAATTTTATTATGTAAATGTTAGTCTTGCTTAAATAAAATTAAAAATTAAACCTAATAACAATTAGAAAAACTAACTAAACATAAATAAACATAACTAAAATTAAACTTAAATAGTTAAATTAAACCTACCTAAACCTAATTATGCCATGGAATAATCTTAAATTAAACCTACTTAAACATAATTAATAATTTACAATATTAATTTTGTTCATTCATCCTAGTAATCGGAGTTGTCGTTGTGCTCGTCTTCCCAGATTATGCCATGGAATTGGTGTATTTGACTCATTTTTGTTAAAGATCACAAGTCATGTACTCTTCTTCCAGTCACTTTTCATCTTCAGGTTGGACATGATCTTTCGGTATGTAAAAATCTTCGAGTGGATTTTCAGGAGAATAGTAATCAAAACACCCAATTCCAAAAGAGATCATCATCATCACCTAGGTCATGAACTGGGGTTTGCAAGCGCCGAAGATTGTGAAATGAATGTTGAG
>JBCNJP010000019.1:15671994-15688701 GCA_039602395.1 Deinandra increscens subsp. villosa | reverse complement strand
CTGCTGATAAAATCTCAGATTTGTATCATCTAAATTTGCCTAAAAAATCCTTCTTACATCATTATTATATTTCTCTTCTTTGATATAGCTGACCTTATGGATCCTGCCACCGGCTAGCTGGTCATTTACCCTTTCATACCTGTCTGTATACGTGGGTGAACCTGTACCCCACCGCTATGTGTATTATTTGTATGTTACTGTGTTCCTCATATCGCTGATTTTGGTTTACGTGTCTGCTAAAGAATATGTTTAACATAATTCTTAACTTTCACAATAACTCATGTTCTTGTAGAAAAGAACGAACAAATGGAAATGCTCGTAATAGAAGATACTTTCTTTTAACACAAGATCACGTGGCACATTATTAGTATGATAGAGATAGGGGATATATTCGAGTAAGGAAGCAAGTTTTTGCACTACCATACCATCTAGGGATACACAGAACTGGTTTTTGGGCCAAACTGGTACGGTTCTAAAACAGGTTTTTATCGACTTAATAAAAGCTGAAACCAGCCTGAACACGACCGGTTTGTTAATGGGAAGTCATAGTGGATCGCTGGATTGGTATACAAGTTGGTTTCATTTATTATGTCTAATGTTCCTCAAAACATGTTTCAAAAGTGATTCAAGGTTAAATTGGTTTCAAACTGATGTATGTGATCTGAATAGGTTTCACCTAAACGGGTTTGTTTTGACGGTTTAGATCTGAAATTGGTTTGTTTGCTCCGTTAGTATCAAATATGAATATATAGAGATCGAACTTATATTCAAAACGATAAAAGAAAAACTTTTCTTAAACAAGTCACGCTTAAAGAACTCTTTTCTTAAAAAAAAAAAGCTTCTCCTTGAACAAGTCAAGTCCAAGCCCTATCTAATTGAAAGATTTTTGGAATCACAATTTTACAACATGATAAGGCGTGAGAAGTATCTAGTGATTGACCAAATAATGTTCTAAATGGCACAATATGATGAGAAAATTATCAAAGAATAATGTCTAAATGGCGTAATATGATGAGAAAATTATCATAGTTCAACATTTACGATCATACTATTGATTACTTAAAACCACGATGACGTGTTGATGGAAGTAATACCACAATACAAATTCGGATTTCGATCTCACCGGTCTTTGATGATTGTCGAGAAGAGGTTAGGTTTTAAAATTTTCATGTTATGTTTTGTTTTACACAATTTTGTTATATTTTTATTATTTAAGAAAAGATGTTTAAAGAGTTAGGGTTGCATACTTTTAAAATGTCACACAACAAACATTATGATAACACAAACAAAACTATGTATATACGTATAAATTACAATTATAGATAAAATAACTGATATAGTAAATAGTAAACAAGTCGAGATTGCTCAAAATCGATTGGCTAGTTAATATTTACATAGATCAACTTTAACACACGGGTGTTTTCTTCATTTGTGGCTGAGGTGGAAGCTACACGTCACCGAGGGCAATTTTATTGTGTAAATGCTAGTCTCGCTTAAATAAAATTAAAGATAAAACCTAATAACAATTAGAAAAACTAATTAAACATAAATAAACATAACTAAAATTAAACTTAAATAGTTAAATTAAACCTACCTAAACCTAATTATGCCATGGAATAATCTTAAATTAAACCTACTTAAACATAATTAATAATTTACAATACTAATTTTGTTCATTCATCCTAGTAATCGGAGTTGTCGTTGTGCTCGTCTTCCCATATTATGGCATTATGCCATGAAATTGGTGAATTTGACTCATTTTGTTAAAGATCATAAGTCATGTACTCTTCTTCCGGTCACTCTTCATCTTTAGGTTGGACATGATCTTTCGGTATGTAAAAATCTTCCAGTGGATTTTCAGGAAAATAGTAATCAAACACCCAATTCCAAAAGAGATCATCATCATCACCTGGGTCATGAACTGGGGTTTGCAAGCGCTGAAGATTGTGAAATGAATGTTGAGTAGAGGTGTACAAAAAAACCGGTTTGCAAACCGAACCGGTATAAAAACCGAAACCGGTTCGGGATAAAAACCGGTTTTAAGAAAACCGATTCGGTTCGAGTATAAACTGGCGGTTCCACATCGATTTGACATTCTCATCTAGCGAACCGGTTCCAAACCGGTTGTCTTTGAAACCAATTTGGAACCGGTTTAAAAACCAGTTTGGAACCGGTGTAGAAACCGGTTTGAAACCGCTTTAGAACCCATCTCCTTTTTCTAATTTCAGTTAACCATTAATCTCTTAAATGCTATTAGCCGTAATTAGATGGATCTTAATTGAAATAGCCGTTGCATTTTAAAGAAGATTTCTCAATTAGGCTTAAGTGACAATGTCAACTTTTAATTACATTGTAAATAATTAAATTAGCCATTGAACATTTTATATACGTTAGAAAGAAAATTTCTTTTTACTAGCAGAACTCAGTCCGTTATAAATAAAAGTATTACATTTTTAGTTCTACTAATGCTTGTAGCCTGCCTTTGGTGTTCAAGCTTTAGAATTTTAAGCTTTGGAATTTTAGTAATGCATTTTTAGCCATTTTTTTCTCTTATATTAAGCCTTAAATTTTGTTTAATTGATTATTTAAGAGAATTAAAATAAAAACCGATTTTTTTTACAAACCGGTTCAATCCAAACCGGTTTCAAACTGAACTGATTGAGTTCTATAGGTTTGAGGTCTTGTTGCTTCAAACTGGTTTGTAACCCGAACCGATTTTGACCAAACCGGTTCTGACCAAAGTTGACCAAACCGGTTTCGATTTACAACCCGAACCGGTTTGGAAAAAAACCGGTTTTGTACACCTCTAATGTTGAGTAGTGAATATTGCCATGAAGTGAATCTCAAATGTTAATATTTATAGAGTATTTTTCAAATATAGTCGTTAAACGTATAGTTGTTATAAGAATATAGATTTTAAAAAAGTAGCGGTAATGTAAATATTTATTGGCCTGATATCATAGAAAACCACTGTACTTTCTGTTTTTACTTATAAAAGTTTATTTACAAATTTTTACTTATAAAACTAACATACTTTTTGTTTTGTCTCACAAGAGTATCTTAATAACTTTTTACACTTTAAAGTTCTTTCACATATTAAATTTGAATGAAATTATAGATTTTTTTTATTAGTCAATGTAAATATATTAGTAGAGGCTTTATATTGTTGATATGTTACATATCATTGTTTTATATATACACGTCTACCTCTTTCATGAACAAAAATTTTTTTTTTTTTTTTTTTAAATTGGTAGTAGAACTCAAGAATGTATATATGAAAGTCAACCTATATTAACTACAACATATTATATTTGTATATGTATGAAGATGTTCTTTTTATGTGAAAATATTTTCTTTTAAATTTGAATCTTAAATTAGACCTTGTAAAAGTTACTTAAGATTAAAATTTAAAGAAAATTTTAGTAAATTGTTTATTTTATGAGAAAAAAATGTTTAACTTTAGTTTTAGTAATTTTTTTACTTTTATATGATAATATGTTTGTTTTTTATATGTCAAAAATTGTTAAGGGACTTTTATGAGAAAAAGTAAAAGTGTTATTACTTTAATATTATTTGCTTATAAGAAGAGTTGTATTATAACAAAAAGCTACATGTGAGAAAGATGGGTAATAAGCTGATAAAACATGTTGAATAGGAAAGCATGTGGAAAGATGATAATTTAATGTTAGAGACGATCTTAGTCTTTTAGAAAAACGTATTTAAAAACATTTTTAATTGGAAAAAAAGGCATACAGTAATTATACATACTACCGATAAATATAAGAATAATAACTTGTAGACCATTCCTTTTCTTAGATATGCAAGAAAACATACTAGAATGTTTCTAACAAAATTGGGTGATAAACGCCTAACTGACCCATCTTCCAAACTTCATAGCCATTATTTTCCTTTTTTGCTGACTTTATGTTTGGCAGCAATTCTAAGCTCTCTTTGTATTTTTCTCAGGGTTAACAACTGCCATGATCTTTACCCCTTGCTTTCTTTTCTCTCTTTTTTCCTTGAGATTTTTCTTGATTAAGTTATTAATTTTATCAAACTGGACACCCATTACATTTCTTATGCTATCACACACATTTCCCGCAACTCGTTTCGCATCATCTGAAACAAACACCCAACATGCTCATTTTGCACCTCTAGTGAAGACAATTAGATTAATATTAGATGCTGAAAACTTAACTTTCCCAGCAAATCCCGCACAGATTTTGTATAAAGGAAGGAGCACCTGATAAGCCAGAGTTTGACCATCTTTTTGGTCAACCTTTTCCGCAACTTCATTGTTATCAAGGATTTGTGGTGATATTTCTCTGAAACATTCAAAGACGAATCTCATCTGGAAATAGTTAACAACCAACTGTCAACAATAAGAAACTCCAAGAGAAGCTAAGAATGACTTAACTTCCGATTATTAGGTGCTTTAAATAGAGAAGAAGACAATATCAACCCATTTACTTATAAACTAGTTGATTTGGGTTATGTTCTATCTCAAATGGGACCAAAGAAAACTTATAAGATTATGGCAACAATATTGTTTTTCTAATCATAATCAAGGCATCAATTATATAAAAACAGACATAAAAAAGTATTCACGAGTCAACCTTACCCAGTCCAGTCCCTTCCGTTTAGACTGGACCTAAAATTGTTCCCTTTTGACCCATTACCAAATCCATTTTACACATAAAAACTGTAAGCTGTGGTTGGAAGACTAGTAAATAAAAGCATGATGTAATCCAGAAAAAAGACATATACTAACCTGAACTTCCTCCATATCAAGTGCAATCTTTCCCATCGTTTTAACTAATGAAGAGATAAGCAAATACCGATGATTTCATGAGACATGCAATCTTTTTGTTTGCTGTTTCTTTTTTGAAATCTTTTGCTAACTCATCAGTAAGTGATGTTTTCATTCTTGTAAATTATCGAAAAAACAAGACAACAAAATTATACTTGCATTATATATTCTAAAAAAAAGTTAAAAGGACTACTGGAAAGTCAAATAGATATATCCTCAAAATATTGTGAGATATAGGCAAAGACAATCTCCTTATCTTGAAAAATATCCAAAAAAATCATACCAAAGATCTAAAAAATTGGAAGTGCAAGTTTCCATAGGGGAATTGTTGTTTCATTCAATAGATCTGTTTGACCATTATTCGAGATATTGGCCGCAGATGAAAATATGCGTCTCATGACAGGAAATACAGCATCGATACGTTTTGCAAAGCCTTTCCCCATTACTTCTACTATAAGTCCCAATACCAGCATAAGATATTTCAGAACCGGCAAATAAATTATTGAATTTGAGTCAATAATCATCACTTTTAGATAATTGGATAACATGTAAAGGTACTTCAGTTTTTTTATAATAGAATAGCAAACAATTTAAATGATATCAATAAAATGATTTTCTTTAATCTTAATGCATAAGTATGAGGTTGAAACTGATCATATTGTAGCAGAAATCAAAGCTGGATGACCGATTAGAAACACTTTGTTGTCCTTTTCTAATAGTTTTATAATAAATAAGGGGTTAATTATGATTACAAAAAATAGTATTCTTATTACAATAATATTCTAAATCAAGTACATTAAAAATCACTTGGGCAACTTTCAACTCACTTGACGCATTCATAAGTAAACACGTCAGAATTAAAGACCATACCTGTGCTGCAGCACTCCATAAACCCTGTTTCTCTCCTGAATACCAATCCAAAGTGTACTTTAAAATAGAATGTGGACTTTGTGATCCCATGCGACCAATCAGACGCTTTATAGCTTCCCCAGCCGCTTTTTTTTTACTGTTTTCTCAGAATCGTTTGCTAAACAAACTACCAAACAGAGAAAAAGAGTTTGGGATTGCTCATTCACAACCTGTTGTGGAAACTTCAAAATAATAGAACCAAGCTCTAATATGTTGCCAGGAAGCAGTTTTAACAACTTTAGTGCAACAAGACTCGCATTAACATCGACATTATCGGTATCCAAAGTCAACAACTTTTTTTTTTTGGCAGGATGCTTTTATGGAGAGAAGTTTGTATATCAGAATGCTCATGTGTTGTGGTGCATTTGACCAAGAACATTGAACTTTCCGGTTTGACTTCTTGAAATTTGAAGTGATCTATTTGGCTATCGGGCAATCATAGAGAATGTGATCAGCACTCAGCAGTTTCCGACTTTCGTCGATCAGGAACATGTAGAATTAGCAACTGAACCCCTTTTTGCATAATTCTGACTTGGATGGAATCCTGTTTAGAGTTGCTTTCCAAACAAAAATGTTGACTTTCTTTGGCACCCATGGTAGCATTGGTGCTTGTAATTGAAAGGGAATTATGGTTACTTGAGAAACAATATTTTCTAACCATGTATTAGTTTTCTACACCAAATGAATTGTACATGTGTCTTCAAGTTATTATGTCCTAATAGTGTGATTGTTTAACCTTTTTGCTACTATATCTCCATCATATGTAGTTGACTGATTATACAAGCTATTTTTTTTTGGTTTTATGTGATGTCTTGCATTTAACACAAACCCCGAATAACCTAACATGAGCCAATCCGTTTACTGAAACTCAAAAACCAAACAACCTAGAGTGATTTGGGTCGTTAATAGGGTTGGATTTTAAACATAAAAAACCCAAATAACACGACCCGATTAACTAGAATCCCGAAAACACAACCCCATCAACACCCTATATTGGAGTGAAACTGTTATCACGCTATTAGAAACTTCCTTTAATTTTTGAAAACTTTGCAATGTGTAAATTGGGGTCCTTGTATGGTTAATCAAAGTGAGTTACACTCTGAAGTTAGCTACTCAAAGTTCTTTCCAAGCTGCTGTCCGAGGCATAGTAATATTTTTTAAGCTCTCATGTTCTCATATATGTTATGTTTTATGTTTTACAGTAACATTCAGTTTATCCAAAATTTAATGATAATGTTTACATGCTTATTGCTTAGTCATAATTCAAATGATTTGTTACAACTACAAGATTTTGAAGAAAATAAAGATAATCAATATTAGTTAATAAATGCAAGACCCTCAAACTTTCTATCTACACACCCTTTCTATCAACTGGGTAATTTTAAGCTTTTAATATTAATTTCATTTTATTTACATTTTTTTTTTTTTTTGATACACAAATTCAAATTCTTTATTAACAACCAAAATAAAGGTTACAGCTCAGTCCGACATACGGGGCAAACGGGCAACAAGCTGCGCTGCAAGCCCCTTTTGAATAGCAAAACCTAAGCGGATAAAACCAAGTTTCTTAGCTCTAGGAGTCGCTATATGACCATGCATAACCTTCTGGATCCGCCCAAGCGTGTCCGCGGCCTCAGATGCGAGGTGCCCAAACGTGTCAAACGCAAAGGGGACAAACACATGTTGATTCTCAAGACACGCCTTCTCGTGTTTGTCCACCTTACCCGCAGCCGCTTTGGCAGCAGCCTGTCCTGCCGTGAAAACTCCAGAGCCAAAGCCCGCAAGGGGAGAGACCCCGGTCAGGTCGATACAAGCGTGCTTCCCCCTTGACCACCCAAACACCAGGATGTCAGCCGGTCTAAGGGTCGACCGCCCCTCTTTTGGGTCAGTTAAGAAATTGACAGGGGCTTCCTTCTTGGCTGAAATCCCGGCCTTTCTGAAGATGTCAAATAGCACATCCCGGACCCAGTCATGACGGTACTTGAAACCGGGGAGGTCCTTACAATGCACCGCGTGCTCCCCGAACGAATCCAAACACGCCTTGCGGCAAACAGGGCACTTCTCGTCCGCGGGAAAGAGGGGTATCATAAGCCGGTACATGAGGATAGATCGGTATTCGACCGGCGACATGCGTTGTCCGAGCCCCTCAATGGGGAGAGCATGGAGGAAATCTTGGGCATGTGGTTGACGAAGACAGCTCCACACCGCTTTTTGCCTGGCATTCATATTAAACCGAGTCTCCATATCCAGCACGATTTTACTGAAAAGGGCATTCGCCAAAACATGTTGGGGTTTTGGGGGGGCGGTGTCCTTGTCAGAGAAACCGCTAAGATCAAAACCCGGTACGATGTCACGCAGAGCATCCAGAGCGAAATTATAATCCAAGTCCATGCCACATACCCCGCTCTCTCGCAAGATATGGTCCTGCAGCCCCCAAGATTGGGCCCTGGACGCAACAAACGCATACGATGAGGCCTCCATAGCCGAAGAAACCCCGAGCCCTCCGTGCCGGATAGGCAGGGAAACGAGCCGCCACTGAAGGTCCCCAAAATAAGCCCCTCCACAGACCACAATGTTTTCAACTGTCTCACGTAGGGTCTGATCAAAACAGGAGCCCGCCCTTTGCATGTGGGCGGGGGGACAGGTCCGCAGGCCGAAAAAGAGTTTGGCGACACCCATACAAGAGCGAAGCAGGAGGAGTTCGCATTGCGGGTCCCGAATCTTGGGAAGGAGGTGCATTAGAGCGGCAGCGTTAGAGGCCCTCTTGGACGCTAACCCCTCAATAAACCCACCATCCCTACTGACGGCCCCACCAAGGAGCTTCACCCCTAGGGCCGGCCTACTGATGCCCGAGGGGAAGAGACCCGGCCGATTCTTCCTCCCATCGCAAGACGGCCAGAACAGCTCCGTCTTCTTGATATTGAGTTGCAAACCCAGGGAGGGGCCGGTCTCCGAAATAATCTGCAAAGCTTTGGCAACTTCCTCGGAATCCCCAATGAGAGTGCCATCGTCAAGGTACCACGCGTGAAGGAGGAGGCAGCAATTTTCACGAATCTGGTGCGCAAGGGGGTGAAGAACAAGGGCAAACAGGAGGGGCCCCAAAGGGTCTCCCTGTTGCACCCCAGTAGTGGCCCAGATATGATCCCCTCCCAGGTATAGCCGCGCAGGCTGACCGTAGAGAAAGTCGACCCATGGAGATATAGACGGGCACCGTAAGCGCACTTCCCGAAGTAAGGCCGACCTATCCACTACGTTAAACGCGTTGGAGAAGTCAACCGTGAGCAAAGCCAGCGAGCTGTCATCATGTTTCCCTGCGACCAAACGGTTGACCGCATGCAGGATAGCCTCAGCTCCCCCAGGTACCCCAACCCCGAACTGAAAATCCCCGAGATAATTAGCCATATCCTTCCCGACCCCTTTCATAGCAATTTTAGAGACCAGCCGCCGCCAGATGGTGCCGACAGCGATGGGCCGGATCCCATTATCAGGTTTAAGCAGAGGTGTGAGAGGGGCCGACGCCACAAACTCGGCCAAGCCGAGGGGGCACCTCCCCCCTAACCACAAGTTGACTACCAAGGCAATAGCCCCAAGGAGGTCGTTAGCGATAGCGGACCCTTCCCCGCAGAGGCTGTCCAGAAGGTGTTGGGCCCGCAGCCCGTCCCTTCCGCACGAAGTCCCCTTGGGAAACGATTTAATGCAAGCCAAAACAGCTTCGGTAGTAGCCACAAGCGGGGGCTCAGTAAGGGGCACGGACGGCAAGGAGGGGGGTGGTAACACCGGGTGCTTCTCCTCCAAAGCCTGAGTGGTGGCAGGCCCAAAGGGAGCAACCCCAGACGAAGAGAGGACTTTAACTGCGGCAGTAAAGTGACCGTCCGCAATTTTCCGGATGCAGCGGTTTATGTTGGACCCCTCCGCAGCCGACTTTTCAGAGACAGTATCAGAAGGCCTCCCTGGCCCACCAACGGGGGTGTCAAGGATGTTATCAATCAGCTGGTCAAAACCCGCCTCTCCCCCCCAGGTAGATAGGGAAGCCATGATGGAACGACATTGCAGTGCTTTGCGGTTCCCAGAGCGAGCCTCTTGGCGCGTTTTAGGGTTAAAAACCCCCAGCGTGCACCTAGGGAGAATAAGCAATCGAACCCATGCCTCAATAGAATCGGGGTGAGCGGCCACCTGAAGCAGAGCAGTTTTAAGGGCCTGGGAGAAGGCCATACGACAGCTGAGAGGTAAACTCTTAACAGTGGTGACACGGGCCTTGAAGATCTTATCCAGGAGCACCTTATCCAAATGCCTCCCACCCCCAACATCGACGGGGGCGATCCCGGGCGGGTCAACAAGGCCAAGGGGGACGGGGATCTCGGTGATATGCCTGGCATCGCCAACCGACGAATTGAGAAAACGGGAAACCCCGTCCTCGTGGTGGCACAAGCGGCTGACGTGGTGAATTTTCATGCACCGCCCACACAACCAGGAATCAAGGGCCTTTAAGGCATCCTCCAAGCCAAGAAACACACCACGGTCCACCGAGAGGGTGTCCCGCAACGTGTCGCACCGCTCATCACTGTTAAGGTGCGAGGTTTTAAGGTGGGCGACAAGGCGAGAGAAACCTTTGGCCCCAAACTCCCTATCACAATGCTGGAGAGATCGAAGGGGGCATCTCACCAAACGACTAGGCAACACCGAGGGGGTGGCCATGCAAACAGACACGGAACGAGGAGGACCGCGTAAGAAAAACCGCGAGAGGGTGCTAAGCAAGCACACCAGCGGGGGGGGGGGGAGGGGGGGGGGGGACGCCAACGCGCAAAGTTGGCAACCCCGGGCGAGGCCACACGACAGAGTTACATGAAAATCCCACAAAACCCCACAAAAAGGCGAAGGGGGGCTGCGGGGCGCGGACTCGGGACGGAAAAGCTACGGCAGGAGTCCGCCGGAGGTTCGGCGGGAGGCCGGCGGAAGGTTCGGAAGTGGGTTCGGAGGCGGGGACAACGAGGGCTCGGAGGCGGTGCGGAGGTGGGTTCGGAAACGGTGGCGGTGAGGGCTCGGTGGCGGGTCGGAGGTGGGTTCGGAGGCGGGGTCGGCGAGGGATCGGTGGCGGGTCGGAGGTGGGATCGGAGGAGGGATCGGGGGCTGGTCGGAGGTGGGATCGGGGGCTGGTTGACGGGAGATCGGCGGTGGGTCGGCGGGAGTTCGGCGGTGGGTCGGAGTAGGTTAGGCAGGGAGGTTCGGGGGGAGATCGGCGGCGGATCGGAGCAGGATCGGCGGCGGATCGGAGCTGGATCGGCGGCAGATCGGCGGAGGTTCGGGGGGGAGCCCCAACGGCTGGATTTTTGGTTTCCAACAGTGGGGGGGAGCCGGTGGTGAAGGGAAGCCTGAGTGCAGGAGGAGTAAACGGGGGTTGTGGAATCGGAGGCTGGGAGGCGAGGGCGGCTGTGACAGCCGGTGGCGCAGCAGAGAACAGAGGAACTGGACACAAGTTCGGATATTTAACATCTGTTCACAGAAGCATAGAATACTAATTAGTATTTCATACCAAAACAATTTGAGTAGAACTTCATCTAAATACAGTTTGAGTAGAACTGTATTTAGATGAAGTGAAATAAATGTTTTTTAGTTTTTAGTATTATCAACCTTTTACTTTAAGGGTATCAAATTTACTATTGAATTTGTTGACTGTTTAAACATTCCAGTAGCCCTAGAACAGAGATACAGATCCAACATAAAATAATGTTGAACAGATTCCAACAGTGCAAATCCAAACAAAGCACTAACCTCATCTTTGATTCTTTCGGGGAAAGTTGACAAGAAATCCCAACAGTACATTTGGAGAATAGGTTCCACATATTAAGGAAACACCTCTTCTTTAGTCAATGAGAGCTTCTTAAGTTTGAAATCCCTATTTGTTGGTTACTGATACTTTCCAACTGCGAGTGAGGCCACATGGTTGCTGCATAATGGGAGTTCCATTACTTATAGGTGCACTTCAAGATCGAGTAAGTATGGGTGCCATAACAATTTCACCAGTCGCTTCTAATAGGTTAATGGTGCATCTGGTAGGTAATTGCATATATGTACTCAAAAATATTTATGCGTGTGAATGATTTAAAACAGTTTGCCGATGTGTGCATGTTAGTTTAATCATCTGTTTCGCTAAAACAAGCAAGCCAATCTTTTGAATTGAAAGAAAAAACAGCTAACCTGTGGCGTTATGCCGATCCCCTCCGCAGGGAGGTAAAATCACAACTAACTTTTGAATTACGCGATCATAAAGATGGGATTGTATGTATAATCAAATTATAAATCGCATCAGCGGATCATATTACACCACTGTAACCAAATGACCTTGTTAATTTTCGGGTATGCATTTCTCGTCTTACAAAAGCAGCATCATCCAGACGCCCCGCATCTATATAAAGATTGGAGAGCAGAATTCTACCTGGACCGTGTGATGGTTCTGCATTTGCTAAATTTTCAGCAGCTTTTTCTCCAATTTCAACATTACCATAGTTTTTACAAGCTGCTAACAAAGTACCCCATATCACAACATCTGCCTTCACAGGCATGCTCTTTATCATCTCCTCTGCTTCCTTTAATCTCCCCGCTCGACCCAAAAGATCCACCATACAACCATAGTGCTTGATGTTCGGCTCTATATTATATACATTTTTCATACTCTTAAAATGTCTCTCGCCTTCTTCTACCAAACCGGCATGGCAACATGCACTCAGAACTCCAATAAATGTGATGGAATTAAGCCGGATATCGCGTTTCAGCAAGTCTGAAAATATGTCGAGAGATAATCTCGCGTGACCATGCATGGCTAAACCACATATAATAGCATTCCACGGTGAGATGGTAAAAACTTTGTGTTTGACTTGATGGAAGACTTCTAATGCGGTATTAATGCTCCCACATTTGGCATACATGTCGATAATGGCTGCGCTCAGATTATCGTTTATAGGAATTGAATTATTGATTATAAATTCATGAGCCCATCTCCCTTCTTGCAATGATCCCAAATTAGCAACAGATGAGAGCATGCTTACCATAGTTACTTCGTTTGGTTTAATGCCGCTAACTATCATTTCATGGAAGAGTTGTAAAGCCATATGGGGTTGGCCTGTTTGTGAATATCCAGCAATCATTGAACTCCATGAAAAAACATCTCTCTTTGGTATTTCGTCGAATAGTTCTCTTGCAGAATCGATCCTCCCATTCCTTACCAGTCCTGATATTAGAGCATTCCAAGAGGGTAGGTGGTTTTTGCTCCCTATTTTGAACTGAAGTTGAGCAAGTTCAATATTGTGGCAAGCAGAATAAAAGTGGATGATTGTTGATTGAATAAAGTCATAACAGTCAAACCCTAACTTCACACTTATACCATGAAACTGTAAACCTTCAAAAAATGCCATCACTTGGCCACATACAGAGATTACATCCACCACCATAACATCATTTGGGCATATCCCACTATTTACCATTTCTTGGTATAATCTCAAACCCTCCCTCAAATCTTCAACATGTAAAACACACTCGATAATAGTGCCCCAAGAAACCACATCTCTTTGAGGCATTTCATCGAACAGGTCACGTGCAAAGCCAACTAATCTCGCTTTGGAGTATCCATTCAGCATTACATTCCATGAAACTATATTCCTATCCGACATTCCATCAAACAAAATTCTCGCATAATCCAAACACGAAGAAGCGCAGTACACATGTACCAGATTAGTCACCACAAGATTAAAATCTTCAAGCCCAGATTTCACAACCAATGCATGAAGCATATGGCCATTTTTATTCCCGGAAACATGCGAATATGACGACAGCACACTCGAAAGTGTCACTTCATTCGGAGCCAAATCCAAGGACCTCATTTCGTTAAAAACGTGGATTACTTCATACCAATATCCATTCTGAGCCAACCCCATTATCATGGTGGTAAACGAGATGCTGTTTTTACCGGGCATTTTATCGAACAGTTGGCGGGCATCGTTTAAACGACCAAACCTGACGTAGCCAGCAAGCATGATGTTACAGGAGACACGATCCGACTGAAAGCCAGAAAGAAACATGGATTCCGCATCGTTTAGATTGCCGAACTTTGTGTAGAGACTGATGAGGCTGTTACGAATGAAGATATTGGAGTGATGGCCGTATTTTAGGATGTGAGAATGGAGATGCTGGGCATGGAGGAGAGGGGTGGAATGGGAAGAGGATGATTTCAATGCTTCGACGAGAGTACGTTCGTAGTTGGTGGGGAGGTTGTGTGAATTGGTGGAGTAGCGTTTTGGAGGGGTGAGAAAGGAAAGAAGCGATTTGGTAATTTTCATTGGAACACTTGATCATCAGATAACTTCCAAAGAGATATGATGGTATATATGATTTTGGGAGAAAGCTTTATTTTACTCTTTCAGAAAGAAGAAGGGAGAAGGAAATTGACAGAAATGGTTAGCTTTCACTTTGAAGTCTTACGCCAGAGTTCACTTCACCAGAAAAATATATATAAAAAAAAGAGTAAATTACGGATTTAGTCCCTGTGGTTTGCACGAATTTCAGGTTTAGTCCTTAGGTTTCATTTATTACGGATATAGTCCCAAACATTTGCCAAACCGTATCGGATTTAGTCCCTAAGCCTAACAGACGTTAAAAAAATCTGTTAAGTGAGTGTGAATTGACCATAATACCCTTGTCTTTAAAAATCATTTAAATAAAAACCTAAATACTAAAATAAAATAAAAACCTAAACAAATAGATAAAACCAAATCATCACAGATCTGGTACTCCGCTCCTCCCTCCGCCGATCACAGATCTGGCTCCGGCGACCGATCAACCCTAAACGGAAAACCCCTAAACAAACGGTCAGCCCAAAAATCCACTTGAGCTCCGGCGAGCCCTCAACTATGATGGTTCTCAACCCATCGTTCCAGACTTCCACGCCAGCAGATGCTCCGGCGAGCCCTCTTCTCGTGAACCCGGATGCATATAATCCTCGCTTTCCCTTCAACCCATTTGGAAATAGGGTTTTTGGGAACCCATTTTTACCAAAGAATTCAGCCTCCTGTTGAAAAAAAAAAGTCAAAATCCAATTAGTCAAACTGAACTACACAACCTTAATTAATCGCCGGAAAAACAAGAGTGAATTAAACTTTTTACACATCTGAAGCCAGTAAGGAACATTACTGTGATATCCAGTAGCCAAAACAACCGAATCGATGTGGAGCGTTTCACCGTTGACGAACTCCACGGAGTCGGAATTGAATCTTTTGATCCCCGGAACAACGGTAATCTCGCCTGATCGGATTTTCTCGAGGGCGCCGATGTCGAGAGTGGGGTTTTTCCGTGGTGGTTTTTGAGTTGTAATGGACCTAAAGATGGTCTTTTTATGCCGTAATTTTGAGTGTTTCCGAGAATAAACCATGTTAGGATTAACAGAAGCTTGTCAACGAGCCACAGATGTAGCCATTTCATCAGCATCATGGCTAGATCAAACGTCGATTTTCCCATAACTAAACATCAAAATCCATCGTTCCAAACTTCCGCATAGGACTACGGTTCTGAACCCGATGGTTCCTTCTTTAACAACTATAAATTGGATGAAACTCTCAATTTCTGAAGTCCGGCCCATTCCGATGACGGTGGTTATCCAATGGAGGTAAAAGATGAGGGGTAAATGTGGTTTTAAAGAGTGAAGAAGACGGGGCTAAATTAGTAAATTTAATTTTTTTCTCTTTCTTATGATTTTTAAAGACAAGGGTATTATGGTCAATTCACACTCACTTAACAGATTTTTTTAACGTCTGTTAGGCTCAGGGACTAAATCCGATACGATTTGGCAAATGTTTGGGACCATATCCGTAATAAATGAAACCTAAGGACTAAACCTGAAATTCGTGCAAACCACAGGGACTAAATCCGTAATTTACTCTAAAAAAAAAAGGAAGTGTAAAAAAGTTTATGTTTATGAGTTTCAATTAATGAAGTGTTTCTTGTGTGATTGTTAAGTCTTGTATGTTACTTTTGTTTAATATTAAAAAACACTATTCATATTAAGGAGAAAAGATATGGAAATAAAAAAAAGGTTGTGTTCTCGAGTTTTACTTAAAGAAAGATAAGGAGGGAAAGTTACGATATTTTCTATTGTTTTTCTTTTCTTCTGATTTAAAAGGATTTGGAAGGAAAGAAATCAATCCCCATTCTTTTTCTTATATATCAATTCCTCTTCTTTTTCCTCTTTAATTAAACTCGGAAACACAACATTAAAGTTTGAAATGAAAAAAAGAATATGTTCATTTGACAAACAAATATTCTAACTTTTAACCATTTTTTTCTTTTCTTTAAAAAAATTAGGCTTGATCCATAGCTTGACCTCCCGAAACTAGCATTTACCTACCACAACATCAATAACACATTAATGAATGTGGCAATTTCAACTATTAGCTACAATAAACCATGGGGAGAAAGAACATTTTACCGTCGAGGGGGTTGGTGGCATATCGTCAACCCCCCCCCCCCCCCCCTCTTCCCTTCTTGGCGTATCGCCTTAAAGCAGATTTTCAGGGCCCAACTTCATTTTTCGAGTTTTGGGACTTAGCCAAATTTTCAGGTTTTTTCCTAAACTTTTCTTCAACGCTTTGATCACAAATTTATTTCAACCATAAGCAACCTAAAGAAGTAGCCATTTACGAACAACAAAAGCCTGTTATCACAACGTATATAACATCAATTAGGATCACCAACCATTAGGACTTTTCCAACCCGTTGACCCATTAGCTTTAAGCAACATAAACAACAACCAACCTACATTCCCTCTTATACTTGTGGGGTAGAAACACCATTTTAACCCTAACATTACAAACGAATTATATCCCTATTAAAAGAAAAGGGATGTAAGTTGACGTTTCGAGTAGTTCATACACACAAAAATGTTAAAAACAAACCTTAACGATGTAACCTAATTTTTTTTTGCCAAACCTCAAGTACGTAAATTA
>JBCNJP010000019.1:15606946-15671494 GCA_039602395.1 Deinandra increscens subsp. villosa | reverse complement strand
AAGTTTGAAATGAAAAAAAAGAATATGTTCATTTGACAAACAAATATTATAACTTTTAACCTTTTTTTCTTTTCATAAAAAAATTAGGCTTGATCCATAGCTCGACCTCCCGAAACTAGTATTTACCTACCACAACATCAATAACACATTAATGAATGTGGCAATTTCAACTATTAGCTACAATAAACCATGGGGAGAACCATGGGGAGAAATAACATTTTACCGTCGAGGGGGTTGGTGGCATATCGTCAACCCCCCCCCCCCCCCCTTCTCTTCCCTTCTTGGCGTATCGTCTTAAAGTAGATTTTCAGGGCCCAACTTCATTTTTCCAGTTTTGGGACTTAGCCAAATTTTCAGGTTTTTTCCTAAACTTTTCTTCAACGCTTTGATCACAAATCTATTTCAACCATAAGCAACCTAAAGAAGTAGCCATTTACGAACAACAAAAGCCTGTTATCACAACGTATATAACATCAATTAGGATCACCAACCATTAGGACTTTTCCAACCCGTTGACCCATTAGCTTTAAGCAACATAAACAACAACCAACCTACATTCCCTCTTATACTTGTGGGGTAGAAACACCATTTTAACCCTAACATTACAAACGAATTATATCCCTATTAAAAGAAAAGGGATGTAAGTTGACGTTTCGAGTAGTTCATACACACAAAATGTTAAAAACAAACCTTAACGATGTAACCTAAATTTTTTTTTGTCAAACATCAAGTACGTAAATTACACTTAACTATTTTCTTTAAAAAAAAACTTATTATGTAAATGACAATTTTATCATCAGTTTAGTGAAAAGTACAGTATAAACATTTTTATTAACGGTCAATAGAAGAAAACTGCTAAGGTAACTGTACGGGGTGACCCTAAGGCAAAAGGTCACTGCGAACTGGTCCAACCCAGCCGTACGGAGCCTTTAAACGCCCAATATTATACCAGCTCCGGATAAAACCTGCTAACCCACTCGTCTATACACATGACAACGAATTAACAGTACAACTTAATTACTTTAAAAACGAACTTGGATTTTCCTAGATCTCTTATCATGGACCAAGATGTCGGTAACCATTTGAGCTCGAGGTCATTGACCAAGTATAAACATAGGCATAGATTGTAATTTCCTAAACAAATAATACAACACACACTTTTTCCGTCCACCTGTGACATGCAAAATATCTTTCAAGTTGGTTACTTTTCTTTAACAGTATAAATGTTCATAAAGAAGATATTCATCGTCGCCTTAAACGCCAAACGGTCACGGTATCTCTGTGATCTTCTCTTACCTTCATCCTACTTTCAAAATTCTCAGCTGCACCTTCAGTTCCAGTTCCTTTTTCAAACATGTTTTTTCTTCTTCTTCTTTTCTACGCGATTCTGGGAATCACGTCATCACCCGCACCTGCCGGAGCAGATTGCACTAGGGTTTGTACCGGAAGTAATCCTGAAATCACAGTTCGTTACCCGTTTGGATTCTCCGACGGCTGTAAAATCCGTCTTAACTGTTCAAAAACTGGCGAATTTCGCATCAGAGAACACCAGGTCCTTAATTTAACCAGAGATCATATCCTGCTCAAGTTGACAGCAAACTGCAGCCGCCTGTTTACCGAAACAAATCTACTCAGAACCCGAAATTACGCCCTCACACGGCGAAACGGGCTGATTTTAAGCCAATGCAACGAGACATTCAACAACTGTGTGGTCTCCACGAGTTTAATCGCGACTCAGTTCAAGTTACCAAGCTGTAAATCAACGAATAGAAGCTTAACTTGCTACTATGATGAAAACCCTAATTCTATGGAGTTTATGGATTTGAAGAGATTGGAAATGGCGGGTTGTAAGGTTCTGTACTCGTCGATTACGGTTGATTTGAGGAGGAACAACTTATCGATGGGGGTTCAGTCGTTGGAGTTAGGGTGGTGGATCGAAGGGGACTGCCATTGCCATAAAAATGCAGTTTGTAAGAATGTGTCGATTGATAATGAGAGGATGGGGTATCGGTGCCACTGCGGTGAAGGATTCGACGGAGATGGATTCGCAGACGGAGATGGTTGCCGGAGAGGTTAGAATAATAATTTCATTAATTTTAGAACCATAACTTGTTATCATTTTAGTATTTTACATAATTTCAGTTTCATTTGCAGGAGATGAGTTAAGAACAAATTAGTTGTGATTTTTAAGTTCATTTTTTTTTTCAAAGTAACAAAACCAAAAATGGTGATGAATGATGAGCTGTTATTTTGATTTAGTCAAATAAAAAATCATTTGAATTAATTTGGGAGGAGACTATAAGGAACTGAGATTTAATTTCTTCTTGTTTGTCCACCCATCTGTCTTTGTTGGGTGTGGGGATTGATCTAATTGCTTTGACTTTAGCAGTGCCCAAATATGTGGATCTTGATTTTTGGTAGATAGTTCTGTTAAATATCTATCTGTCTTTCTATTATCTTCATGAACCATGCAATTCCAACCACCCAATTGTTAGGTGTTCTAATAATAGATTATTTCGATCCAATTTACTTGTCTTTGGAGAAATAAAACAAACAAACATAACTAGCAAATTCTCAATTACAACCGTAGGGTCTGGGAGGGTAAGATGTGGACAAACTGTACCTATATCCTAATGAGATAAAGAGGTTGTTCCAAATGAGAATCTGAAAAAACCAATCCTAAATAACAGATTCCACTTTTGAGTGCCTCCCTAGTCGTTCTTGACTTCAAAACCAGTAAACCATACTTACTGTGTGAAAGTGTTGATAATAACATACAGTGAAAAGCCATTTTAGGGAATAAAACTCCAAAAGTAAGACATCCTTGTCAAAGTTCAACCAAAAGCCGCTAACTTTGAATCTTTAAAATCAAACCTTTGATAACTGTATAGGTTTTTAGGAATGTTGAAAATAGATATACTTTGGCTTTTGAATTTGAATACTCATTATAAGGTCATTATGCAGTGAAAAA
Organism: Deinandra increscens subsp. villosa; assembly: GCA_039602395.1. NCBI lineage: Eukaryota > Viridiplantae > Streptophyta > Magnoliopsida > Asterales > Asteraceae > Deinandra > Deinandra increscens. The sequence continues at coordinate 15,668,523 of JBCNJP010000019.1, read as the reverse complement.
AGGGTAATTTACTTATGATTAATTTTGAAATTTTCTTGATTTTGACTTAGATGTGAATGCATTGCATAGTATGTTGAAAAATATTAGTTAGATCTTTCTGAAAGATGCTTTCTTGGAAGATCTGTATCTTAAATGTTGTATTGACTTGTAACAGTGTCAAGTTGCAATGCTTCAAAATACATGTCTAGTGAATGTGGTGGAACTACAAGAGTAGCTATTTTAATTGGAGGTAATTTATTCAAATTTTGGTCAATTTTAGGCACTTAAACACCATTTATTTATATATGTGTATATCTATCTCAGGGGTTATTGTTGGAGCTTCTTTTGTGTCCATAATCGCGCTTATTTGTTACTGCATCAGAAAACGAACAGATTTAAGAAAACAAAAGAGTGCAAAACGCCTGCTTTCAGAAGCTACAGGGAGCTTAAATGTACCATTTTACCCGTACAAAGAAATCTCAAAGGCTACAAACGGTTTCTCAGAGAAACAAAGATTAGGTGTAGGAGCTTATGGCACGGTTTATGCTGGAAAACTCGGTAATCATGAATGGGTTGCCATTAAAAAGATTAGGCATAAAGAAACATACGGAAATGATCAAGTAATGAACGAAATCAAACTTCTGTCTTCTGTAAGCCACCCGAATCTCGTACAACTTTTAGGATTTTGTATTGAAGAAGGCGAGCAAATCCTCGTGTATGAATTCATGCCCAACGGTACCCTGTCTCAGCATTTACAAAGAGAAAGAGGAAACGGTCTTTCGTGGACCACAAGGCTGGCCATTGCAACCGAAACTGCACAAGCAATTGCTTATCTTCATTCAGCTATGAACCCCCCGATTTATCACCGAGACGTAAAGTCTAGCAATATACTTTTAGATTACAACTACAGTTCAAAAGTTGCGGATTTTGGTCTTTCTAGGCTTGGAATGCTTGACGAGTCACACATCTCGACTGCACCTCAAGGGACACCCGGCTATGTGGACCCACAATACCATCAGAACTTCCATCTTTCCGATAAAGTGATGTTTACAGCTTCGGTGTTGTACTTGTAGAGATAATCACCGCTTTGAAAGCAGTTGACTTGTCAAGGCGTAACAGCGAAGTCAACTTGGCTGCTCTTGCCGTTGACAAGATCGGGAAAGGTTGCGTGGGTGAAATAATAGACCCGTTTCTTGAACCAAATAGCGACTCGTGGACGACAACTTCCGTTCACAAAGTAGCTGAGCTGGCGTTTCGTTGCTTAGCTTTTCATGGGGACGTGAGACCTTCGATGACTGAAGTTGCGGATGAGTTGGAGCAGATTAGACTCAGCGGGTGGGCCCCGACTGACGGTTATGTGACCAAAGGTAAAGATAGCTCGCCTGTGACGGTGCAGGAGGGGTGGTTAAGTGAGCAGAGCTCACCCTCAACCAGTAGTTTGTTAAGCAACATAGTCCAGTGAACCTGAAATTACTTTTTTTCATTTATAGCATTTGAGTAGCCATGGGTCATAGTCATCTTGTAAATATTATGCTTATGATGACCTATTATTGGTTAAAACAAAACTATATTTCATGAAAGTTCAAAACAATTGATAGTTATTTGGTTATCATGGACAATAAGTTATGTTTACCAACTTAGCATGAACTTAGTTGTTAATGAACAGAGTTAGTGTTGACTCTAGTTATTAATTAATAATAACATAAGGTGTTTTTGACCGTAGTTGTTGATGATTAGTCACATGTAATTTTTCCATCAACCATGTTGATTCGAAGCAATTTCTAGAGATTTTGAAATATGGGAATTGAATCTTCGCTCGCCACAGGCGTCAGTTTTGACCCGCAGATAAGAACCCCGCTTGGGGCTCTATCCCCGAATCCCGGCAAGGGGGTGCTGCCTCTCCTTGAAACCAAAATAAGTATTACGTTTAATTACACACAACACACCGTCATGTAACCAAAATGTTAAATTTGTAATTTTATGATTTTGAATAATATTTATATTGAAACACAGAATAAAAATTAAACATCGGAATATAATAAAAGAAAGAAAAATGAATATAGTGTTGTTATAAATTTAACTTGTGAAACCAATTTAATAAATTGAGATATATTAAAAAGTAAAACATATAATAATACTGAATTGGTTTTTGTCACTACTGGTTGGATTTAGAGATGATTGGGTGGCAAATCCTTCAGCACCCGTCAGTGTCCAAGTCGCCATTCAAAAGAAAAAGAAATACTTTAATTTTAAAATCAACTATGTTTTTCTCTACGTATGATAATTAAATAAATTTTAATTGATTTCGTTAATTATTTATGAAGATATGTAGACCCGACCCATAAACATCTAAACCGGTTGGGCTACATAATCACATGCTTCGCACATGCTCCTCCAAGTTGGTTAAGATATCACAACATGAGAGGATCAAGGATATTCTTCCTCTCCCAGTAATTAGCCATCACGTGTCCTCCTACAAAGGCATGACTATGAACAGCCAATCAGGGAAGATGAGTCAATATCAAAGCGGTTACGCCGTTCAAAAAAAAAATATCAAAGCGGTTACCTTACGTCATAGTGATGTCACTATAAAAATGTAGTATAAATACCTTATTGTAAAACACTACAAGGGATAGGCGATAACACATAAGGAGGCTATACTACATTTGTCAGAGATTGAGTAACAGGAATCTAGAAGCGTGACAGCATTAAATTTAGTTCCCTCTTACTAAAACGTTTATATTAAAAGTTATAAACGGAAAATGAAATTGACATTCCATCAATTATCATACATTGGTTTAAAAATTAGATTGGGCTGACATGAAATCTTGGTCATCTTTAATCGTATACTAGGCCATGGGTTAGCCCATTGTCCTGGGTCCAAAATAATAAACTTAAATTCAGCCACCACGCATCCACGCATTTGAACCTTGACAAATCGCTTGGGTAATTAAAGACTTTCTTTAGGCTACAAATAAATTTGTATCATAGTTGTTTTTATTAATCTATCTAGCTTTATAAAAATTAGGTTACATTAGTTTTTGTTGTGTATATAATAATATAATAGCCATAACACGATTTGTGTACTTTACTCAACGTCTAAACCTACCAACCGCATGCTATTTTAGCCAAAGGTCCAGGGCCAAATATTTTATAAAAAATTCAATAAATCTTTAATCCTAATAAAGCACTAAAATGGGTGCCACATGTCTCATTTCTAGGAGGTCCACATCAGCATTGACACATGTCAAAACCACATTCAAGTATAAATTTATTAAATTATCAATTAAGTATAATTACCAATTTTGTCAAAACAAAATTGCCATTTAAAAAAAATTAACAAACTTAATATGAATTTAATAAATTAACTCAATAATTTGATTATTTTAAGAAAACTAATTAACAATTTGTCAAACATAATAAAATTAAATTATTTTAACCGCTTTTTTTTTATATGAATCTAAAATGAACTCAACCCAACCCGTGTAATACACGGGTTACTAACCTAGTATACAATATACAACTTTAGTAAATAGGAATTGCGTGTGATTCGACTGCCACATTTAGAGCTTACCATGTGGCGACTTTTAGTACTTTTAAAAAAAATCCTCCTCTTCATAGATTATTTGTATTATTAACTAAATTAACAAGTGTAACAACGCAAATTATTTTTACTATTTCGTTAACAATATTTAACTTGAAAAGTGGTCCCAGAAAATTTCGTTCAAATCTAACAGTTTGTGGCATCAACACTTGCATAGGAAACCATATACAAAACCAAGTGAGTGGTAAATGCAAGTTAATACTAGTTCAATATTTTCAAAAGATGGTTATGACAAGTCATGAACATCAAAAGAGTCGGCAATTCGAGTGTTCGGTTCGTCTTGCGCTCGAGAAGATCCGCGTCTACATGGTAGTTTTACCTGCGTGCAATTACACCCCATTAGTATGTAACATTAATGCAAGTTGGGACATGGTTTAGGCATTAAAAAGGAGGCAAAATTTCAGAAATTAGGCAGCTCCACCGTAAGCTACGCTGGCCACCGTAGCTTACGGTGGCATCAGCTAGCCTACGGTGGCTTGATGCTGGCCTACGGTGGGTGCCCAGGCTGCAGGCCACCGTAGCTTACGGTGGCCACCGTAAGCTACGGTGGTACCTGTGGTTTCGGTACCCCGTCTTGGTTCTTTTTCCACTTAATTGCCCGGATTCGATTTCTACCGATTCATAAGTTACCAACACATGGTTTGAGCTCCAAAAACTTACTAAACTCTAAAATTTAAACATGGACCAATTACCCATCGTAACCTTGCCTTTACCTTACCCGGTTGACCCGTTAAGGGCCAACCCATGCTACAACTCGTCCGGGATTACAAATGAACCAAACCTTGCACATTCACTAGTGGCATGTTTACAATATATCAGATTACTTCATGACTCCTACCTTTTATATCATATGAATTTCAATGATTCTTAAGGAGCATTCCAATTACAACGTATCCATGTCACCTATGTAGGAATCCTAGAATACTAATTAGAATTGGACATCTTACATATGTGTATAACCACCCTTGCCATACACCAAGAACCCAATTAGCCCTTGAGGTATCTTCGGGTCAATTATCCGAAGGCAAAAGCATGAGGAGTGTAGGCAAATCAACCCAATTTGGTTGACTAAGCCACTTCCTCTTTTCCCCTATGAGAGAATCCATTTATTCCCTCATGAGGTGAAGACTTATTCTTTTCTACCCACTATGGTCCATAACCAAATGTAAGATGTTTATAATTATTACTTACTAGTGTAACGAACAAGATGTACGTTACCTCGATTGCTTGACGATCCACTTCCACCGGCGTGAGCTTGATTGCTTCCTTCAAAACCTTGATTGCCTAATGGGTCACTATCAATGTTAGGACCTTAATCATAGTAGCACTTTTACCACGTTTCCATAACATGGCTTCTAAGCTACTCAAACACATTACTAATTCACAAGGATGGCAATCAAGCAATGTTCATCACGTTTGCATCTAGATATATATATGCATCATCAACATTAACATGACAACTAAGGCATACATCAACCATTTTAGCTAATGCACATGATTTCACCTAATTGGTTCAATTTTTGTGAACTTGTAGCTTCCCATGGTCATCCAACATCAATACAAGCAAATTTGTTGTATTTAATCACATTTTGACTCTTTGAGGCATTTTGTCAAACACCTTGTGTGCATACTTTGATGCACCCATAATTACCCAACCCTTGAACCTCCAACTTGGCCCTTTAGCATAGTGTCGGTGAATTCCATCAGCAATCCATCATAAATTTATCATCTAACACTAATCTCATACACAATTCAAGCAATGGACACAATTTCTCAAACATCCTATGAGGTCATGCAACATGGAAGTTCAAGCATAGGATTTTTGGTGACTACTTCACCAATTCCACAATCAAAATGGGGATTTAAGTAACATATGAAGTTCCTAACATCATAAGATTCATATTACACCACAAATTTGCAGATTTGAGGCCCTAATTTTCGTGACCTACACATGCAAATACTTGGGGTTTCACTTACTTGTTACAAGGACGAATTTAGGGCTTGAGAGCACTTCAAATTTTCAATTATAATGCACCAAAATCACAGCCATAGCCTCATCATGCAGAATTTGGGAAGAAGGAGGAAGGAGAGGGCTGGGGTCGAGACAGAGATCGCAATCTGCGATCTCCTCCTCCTCCTCCCCTATTTTGTTTAGTTTTTGCTCCTTATTTACATCCCTGGCCCCTCTAGTTTAGGTTTTGGTCAAATCTAATTAAACCTCAACATTTAACATTTAACCCCCAAGTTTCTATAGTATGGCAAGTACTATAACATATAAGGAACAATTTGGTCACATAACAAGGCAATGTCAATTGTTAACGGAATTTTCATATATTAAAACTCGGGATGTTACAACTCCACCCCCCTTAAGGGAGTTTCGTCCCCGAAACAGTTACATACCAAATAAGTAGGGATAGTAGCGTTGCATCTCTTCCTCGGACTCCCAAGTTAGATCCGATCCTTTCCTATGCTCCCATTGAACCTTCACTTGGTTCACTTCTCTGTTTCTTAGCCGCTTAACCTTACGGTCGAGAATCGCAATAGGCCTCTCGACATAGTTAAGCTTATCATCAATGACTAAATCATCGAGTGGCACATAGGCACTCTCGTCGGCAAGACACTTCCTCAAATAGGACACGTGGAACGTATTGTGAATGCCGCTTAGCTCCTCCGGCAATTCCAGTTGATAAGCCACCTTGCCCACACGTGCAAGGATTTTGAAAGGTCCAATGAATCGAGGACTTAGCTTACCTCGCTTTCTAAAACGAATCACACCTTTCCACGGGGAGACCTTTAACATGACATAGTCTCCCTCTTGGAACTCTATTGGCCTCCTTCTCTTGTCCGCATAAGATTTTTGTCTATCTTGAGCGGCTTTTAATCGTGCCCTCACGATGTCGATCTTGGCCGACGTTTCCCGAACCACCTCGCGGCTACTTAGCTCGCGTTGGCCCACTTCACCCCAACATACGGGTGTTCTACATTTTCTACCATACAACATCTCGAACGGAGGCATCCCAATACTCGAGTGATAGCTATTATTGTAGGCAAATTCTACGAGTGGCAAGTGTCGGTCCCAATTTCCCCCGAAATCAATAACACATGCCCGAAGCATGTCTTCCAATGTTTGGATGGTCCTCTCGCTTTGGCCGTCGGTTTGGGGGTGATATGCTGTACTGAGGTGTAATCTCGAGCCCATTTCCTCCTGGAACCCTTGCCAAAATTCCGACGTGTACCGGGTGTCCCGATCCGATACTATGGAAACCGGTACCCCGTGGCGTGACACAATTTCGTCAATGTAAATATCGGCCAATTTCTCCGCTGAGTACTTCTCCCGAATAGGGAGAAAGTGTGCACTTTTGGTTAGCCGGTCCACAATCACCCAAATAGCGTCGTGGTTCCTGGCCGTTCTTGGCAGCTTGGTTACCAAGTCCATAGTCACATGCTCCCATTTCCACACGGGGATTTCCAAGGGTTGCAACTTCCCGTATGGTCTTTGATGCTCAGCCTTGACTCGTAGACAAGTCAAGCATCTCTCGACGTACTTGACTATGTCGCGTTTCATCCCGGGCCACCAATAATTGGCCTTTAAATCGTTATACATCTTTGTTGCCCCCGGGTGTACCGTGTAACGAGACTTGTGGGCCTCGTCTAATAACATATTCCTCACATCACCTGAGTTGGGAACCCAAACTCGCCCAAAGCGGGTCTTTATTCCACTTTCTTCATCTACTAGATCTTTTACTTGGCCCACAATCCGCTCCTTTTTCCAGTTTTCTTCTTTGACTGCTTCGATCTGGGCCTCCTTGATCCGTGTTATCAAGTTAGAGGTCACCAGAAGTTGCATAGATCTCACTCTAATGGGCACATAGTCCCCCTTTCGACTTAGGGCATCGGCTACCACATTGGCCTTGCCCGGGTGATAGTGAATCTCGCAGTCATAGTCCTTGATCGTCTCAAGCCATCTTCGTTGCCTCATGTTCAAGTCCTTTTGGTCGAAGAAGTACTTGAGGCTTTTGTGATCAGTGAAGATAGTGCATTTGGCCCCATATAAATAATGTCGCCAAATCTTCAAGGCAAACACTACCGCCGCCAACTCTAGGTCATGCGTAGGGTAGTTTTGCTCGTGCACCTTTAGTTGCCGAGATGCATACGCGATCACCTTGCCTCGTTGCATCAATACACAACCGAGGCCAACTTGCGACGCGTCTGAATAAACCACTAGGTCTTCGTTGCCCTCGGGCAAGGTTAAAACCGGGGCTTGGGTTAGCTTCTGTTTGAGGCTTCGAAATGCCTCCTCTTGCTCGGTACCCCATACAAACTTGGTTTCTTTCTTAGTCAGCTTCGTTAAGGGTAAGGCTATTTTCGAGAAATCTTGGATAAATCTCCGGTAGTAGCCTGCTAGCCCGAGGAAACTCCTAACCTCGGTGGGAGTCTTAGGGGCTTCCCATAATGTTACCGCTTCAACTTTAGCCGGGTCCACCTTAATCCCCTCGGATCCAATTACATGGCCCAGGAATTGCACTTCTCTTAGCCAAAATGCACATTTGGAGAACTTGGCATACAACTTCTCAACTCTTAGTCTCTCAAGTATCTCTCGTAAATGCTTGGCATGCTCGGCCTCGCTCCGAGAGTAGATCAAAATATCGTCGATGAAGACTATCACCGATTTGTCCAGCATGGGTTTGCACACGCGGTTCATTAAGTCCATGAAGGCCGCCGGTGCGTTTGTTAACCCAAAGGACATCACGCAAAATTCGTAGTGCCCATAGCGAGTTCTAAAGGCCGTCTTGGGGATGTCCTCCTCCTTCACCTTCAATTGATGGTACCCTGACCGCAAGTCGATCTTGGAGAACCATTTGGCCCCTTGTAATTGATCAAATAGATCGTCAATTCGGGGCAAGGGATACCGATTTTTCACCGTGAGTTTGTTTAACTCCCGGTAATCAATGCACATCCGCATACTCCCATCTTTCTTCTTTACAAATAGAACCGGGGCTCCCCATGGTGAGATACTCGGCCTAATAAACCCCTTATCCAGCAACTCTTGGATTTGGGTATTAAGTTCTTGCAACTCTGGGGGCGCTAACCGATATGGTGCCCGTGCTACCGGCTTGGCATTCGGAACTAGGTCAATTCTGAATTCCACATCTCTATCCGGAGGCATACCCGGCAAGTCTTCCGGGAACACATCCTTGAATTCTTGGACTACCGGTAACTCATCTATTACCGGTCCTTGTGCTCTTGTGTCGGTCACCGTAGCTAAAAAGGCTTGGCATCCCTTTTTTATGTACTTTCTCGCTTTGTGCATTGAGCATATTAGGGGAGTTCCGCTTTTGTCACCCAGTATGGTGACTTTGTCCCCCGTCAGGTGACGTGAGTTCAATTGTCTTGTGATCACATATCACTCTCGCATGGTGGCGGGATAGCCAATCCATTCCTACCACCACCTTGAACTCTCTCATGGCCATGGGGATGAGGTCAATGGAGTATTCCTCCCCGTTGATGGTGATCGTGCATCCCCGACATACATCATAAACAAGTACAGATTTATCGTTAGCAACTTCTACTTCTAAAGGTACATGCAATTTTTCAACCACAAATGAAGGGTGCTTAACAAAATCAATTGAGACAAATGACCTATTAGCACCCGTATCAAATAATACACGTGCAGGCAACGAATTAATCGGAAAAGTACCTGACACGACGTTGGGGTCAATCTTGGCCTCATCGGCCGTTAGCTGGAATGCCCTTCCGGTGGCCCGCGGAATTTCAGTTTTTCCTCCAGTCCTTGACCCTTCACCCATCAATTTTGGGCAGTTCGGCTTCTTATGACCCGTCTGATAGCAGTTGAAGCATCTAACTACTTCAGAGGGGCAATTGGAGACAAGGTGGCCCTTTTTGCCACAATTCAAACATGGTCGATCTTTGAAGAGGCACTCTCCCGGATGCCCCCTCCCACAAATCTTGCATTTGGAGTTTCCCCCCTTGAACTCCTTCTTTTTGGGAGATTCTCCCGTTCTCTGCTTCTTTGGAGGGTTTGACTGTGCCTCATTAGGCCCTCTCCTTTCACGAGTTTCTTCCCTTCGGGTGATATCAAGTTCCCGAGCCCTCGCAGCGTTAATCATTTCTTCCACCGTGTTGAAACTCGTTAGGGGCACAAAGTCCTTAATCTTGGGCTTTAGCATGTTCCTATAGAAGAACATCCTTGCCCCTTCGGTAGGCAACACATCCGCACAGAACCTGACCCGATCAAGGTAGATCCCCGTGATTTGATCTACCGTTTGGTCATCGGTCTGCTCCAATTTGAGAAACTCCTGCTTGAGCTTGTTCACCATTGCCTTCGGGCAATGATGTTCAGTAAAGATTTCTTTGAATTCGGGCCACGTTAATGCATTAATTGCAACGTCCCCTTTTTCTTGGGCCTTTGCATCCCACCAATCTTTCGCCCGGTCCCGAAGTAGACCCGTGGCATAACTCACTTGATCATCTTCTTCACAATGGGTCCGGCGGAATACACCCTCCACGTTGGTGATCCACCGATGGCAAGCAATAGGATCCACCTCACCCGAATAGTGAGGGGGTTTGCAAGCCATGAACTTGTTAAAAGAACAACGTTTCTTTGTCTTTTCGGGCTCCCCTCGATTTAGGATAACCCCCTTTAACTCATCAAACTTTTCATTCATGGTCTTAAGAAGATCCTCTTGGATCTTGTGCACGTATTCCGGGAGGGCAGCATCAATAGCCCTCCCGACTTCTTCAGCAATTCGGGCGTTAAGGGCCTCGTTTCTCTGCTCCTCGGTCAAGCCGTCCCCAACTTGGTTCGTCATGACACTACAGAGTTTAATTCAACCAGTTAGTTCATATATCAATTCCCCTTGCCTAGAGCAGGGTTGTTATGGACTCACCTCGGCAAGTTCCAAGGGTGTCACACATAAGGTCATGGGTTTATAACAATTTACATAACCCATCTTAAACTATTCATGCGTCTCCCGCATCTTTGGTTCCGGTGCAATTCACCATCCCCGTACACGATCTGAAATTACCAAGTTGTGCATCAACTATGCACCCTTAGTTACCATCCGTATCACACACACTAGAACTATAATCATACATCTATTTAGAGATTTAACACGTACCCGGATCTCCGCGGAAGCTCGAACCGAACTCTTAGCCATTATCTCGAGCACGGGTTTGAGTTCAAGAGTCGAATTACACTCGAATCCCTCAAACCTCGGCTCTGATACCAACTTGTAACAACGCAAATTATTTTTACTATTTCGTTAACAATATTTAACTTGAAAAGTGGTCCCAGAAAATTTCGTTCAAATCTAACAGTTTGTGGCATCAACACTTGCATAGGAAACCATATACAAAACCAAGTGAGTGGTAAATGCAAGTTAATACTAGTTCAATATTTTCAAAAGATGGTTATGACAAGTCATGAACATCAAAAGAGTCGGCAATTCGAGTGTTCGGTTCGTCTTGCGCTCGAGAAGATCCGCGTCTACATGGTAGTTTTACCTGCGTGCAATTACACCCCATTAGTATGTAACATTAATGCAAGTTGGGACATGGTTTAGGCATTAAAAAGGAGGCAAAATTTCAGAAATTAGGCAGCTCCACCGTAAGCTACGCTGGCCACCGTAGCTTACGGTGGCATCAGCTAGCCTACGGTGGCTTGATGCTGGCCTACGGTGGGTGCCCAGGCTGCAGGCCACCGTAGCTTACGGTGGCCACCGTAAGCTACGGTGGTACCTGTGGTTTCGGTACCCCGTCTTGGTTCTTTTTCCACTTAATTGCCCGGATTCGATTTCTACCGATTCATAAGTTACCAACACATGGTTTGAGCTCCAAAAACTTACTAAACTCTAAAATTTAAACATGGACCAATTACCCATCGTAACCTTGCCTTTACCTTACCCGGTTGACCCGTTAAGGGCCAACCCATGCTACAACTCGTCCGGGATTACAAATGAACCAAACCTTGCACATTCACTAGTGGCATGTTTACAATATATCAGATTACTTCATGACTCCTACCTTTTATATCATATGAATTTCAATGATTCTTAAGGAGCATTCCAATTACAACGTATCCATGTCACCTATGTAGGAATCCTAGAATACTAATTAGAATTGGACATCTTACATATGTGTATAACCACCCTTGCCATACACCAAGAACCCAATTAGCCCTTGAGGTATCTTCGGGTCAATTATCCGAAGGCAAAAGCATGAGGAGTGTAGGCAAATCAACCCAATTTGGTTGACTAAGCCACTTCCTCTTTTCCCCTATGAGAGAATCCATTTATTCCCTCATGAGGTGAAGACTTATTCTTTTCTACCCACTATGGTCCATAACCAAATGTAAGATGTTTATAATTATTACTTACTAGTGTAACGAACAAGATGTACGTTACCTCGATTGCTTGACGATCCACTTCCACCGGCGTGAGCTTGATTGCTTCCTTCAAAACCTTGATTGCCTAATGGGTCACTATCAATGTTAGGACCTTAATCATAGTAGCACTTTTACCACGTTTCCATAACATGGCTTCTAAGCTACTCAAACACATTACTAATTCACAAGGATGGCAATCAAGCAATGTTCATCACGTTTGCATCTAGATATATATGCATCATCAACATTAACATGACAACTAAGGCATACATCAACCATTTTAGCTAATGCACATGATTTCACCTAATTGGTTCAATTTTTGTGAACTTGTAGCTTCCCATGGTCATCCAACATCAATACAAGCAAATTTGTTGTATTTAATCACATTTTGACTCTTTGAGGCATTTTGTCAAACACCTTGTGTGCATACTTTGATGCACCCATAATTACCCAACCCTTGAACCTCCAACTTGGCCCTTTAGCATAGTGTCGGTGAATTCCATCAGCAATCCATCATAAATTTATCATCTAACACTAATCTCATACACAATTCAAGCAATGGACACAATTTCTCAAACATCCTATGAGGTCATGCAACATGGAAGTTCAAGCATAGGATTTTTGGTGACTACTTCACCAATTCCACAATCAAAATGGGGATTTAAGTAACATATGAAGTTCCTAACATCATAAGATTCATATTACACCACAAATTTGCAGATTTGAGGCCCTAATTTTCGTGACCTACACATGCAAATACTTGGGGTTTCACTTACTTGTTACAAGGACGAATTTAGGGCTTGAGAGCACTTCAAATTTTCAATTATAATGCACCAAAATCACAGCCATAGCCTCATCATGCAGAATTTGGGAAGAAGGAGGAAGGAGAGGGCTGGGGTCGAGACAGAGATCGCAATCTGCGATCTCCTCCTCCTCCTCCCCTATTTTGTTTAGTTTTTGATCCTTATTTACATCCCTGGCCCCTCTAGTTTAGGTTTTGGTCAAATCTAATTAAACCTCAACATTTAACATTTAACCCCCAAGTTTCTATAGTATGGCAAGTACTATAACATATAAGGAACAATTTGGTCACATAACAAGGCAATGTCAATTGTTAACGGAATTTTCATATATTAAAACTCGGGATGTTACAACAAGTGAGTTATACGATGTAGTGGGTAGAGGCGTATACCTAACATATAGGTTTTAGTTTAATCCTTGAAGACTCCAACCACTTTTTTTCCATAGCTTTCTAATTCTTTTTTTTTTCTGGTGTGTTTTTTTTCTCTTTTTTTATTTTCTTTTAGCAAGACAACCGTTTAGTATACCAACGTAATCCCTACCAGAAAACAAAGACTATAAAATCTAGTTAGACACAAATCCCAAATGATGTTATTATACTCTCTTTAAATAAAACAATACGGCCTAAGATATGAATAGACCATAGTCTAGAGGCCCAATACTTCCAGGGATAGTCCAATAACCACGAACAATCTTATATTTGTCGACATTTTGATTTTCACCTTTCATCTCTTTTGTGCTTTCAAGCATCACTAATAACTTGTTTGTCTTTCTCAGAGCAAAAATGATGAGATGGGAGAGGAGAAAAGGGAACATATCAAAGAGAGAATTATAGGGTTTCTTTTAGCAAAATGTGGGATGGAAGTTCGTGGGGGCTATAACTGCAATTCTAGGGGGGAGCAACCGCTAGTAACTGTTCTGCTAGTGAAAGGAATCGTCGATTTTCATTGTTGTTGATAGACGTATAGCAAGTGACTTTAAATAAATAACTAATATTTTTAATGTATTTAAAAAAATAAACACCTATTATTTGTGATAGGTAAACATTAGATTGGGGTCGGGTCATGATCGAGCTAACATTGTGAGGAACTGAACACCGCAAGATGGATACTCTATTTTGAAGTTCGTTTATTCTTATGTGAATGATGTTAACACTTTAACAAACCATGGATGTTTTTGGGTAAAGTCGAATGACATTATGTTGAACAATGTTAACCGGTTTATGAAAGTTGTTGTTAAAAGTTGAAAATTTCTTAGGACATAAGTCGCAAATCTTGTTTTAAGCATGTTATTATGGGACTGGCATTACAATAATTAATCAAAGCGCATGACAAAATTTTTGAGAAGGTGGTTGAAAAAGAGTATGTAAAATACTCAACTACGATGATGAATCTGAGCGGGTGGCTCCCCCCACCCCTCGAATGACATTATGTTGAACAATGTTAACCGGTTTATGAAAGTTGTTAAAAGTTGAAATTTTCTCAGACTTAAGTCGTAAAAGTTGTTTTAAGCATGTTATTATGGGACGGGCGTTTACAATAAGCAAGGCGCCTGACAAAATTTTTGAGAAGGGCCTGAAAAATAGCATGTAAAATATTCTACTACGATGATGAATTTGAGCGGGTGACTCGCCCCCTTCGAAACACACATAAATCTGCCTCTAAAATTGATTATTGACCAAAGGGTTATAATTTAGATTATTAAAATTCAATTTATGATTTTACTAACTATTCATGTTTTTGGTGGAGAACAAGAAAACACCAAGAAGGTGAATGCTGCCCCGGATAAGCTTCCATAAATGCTTATAATTAAGTTGTATAATTGTGCAAGTGGAGAGATTAAAAACACGTTCCACATATATAGAACCGCAACTAGTATCCAATTTTATAATCAACAACCAACATCACAGAAGAAGAACAACCAAAACTTTCTGTAACATATTCGATCATCATTGACAATATATATACATATATTATTTAAAATGATCAACCATGCGTGTGGATTTTGGTTTGATGTATAAGTTTGACCATCCCCAGCCAGATCATCCTGCATGGATCACCACCATTAATGAATTGAATGAATATGGAGCCATGGATCACGAGGATGAATCTTGTTTGCAGATTTTCAGACAACACAGATAAGCATGTCGTAGAAAAAACATTTATATATATATGACCAACACATATACATGCATAGGAACATGATTGGGAATGGTAGTCCTAGTCATTGCTGGTACAGTTTTCTTGTTATTTTGCCGGTTGTTTGGCCAACTGTTGAACGTGGCAACTGATTAAATTCTTGAAATCCAGTCGGGCATGGAAGAAATTGCCTCCTTATGGAATCTTGGAGTGTAGATCTCAAGATTTCTGAATTATTTAGGGAAATTAAAAAGGTTGTTTTTTATGCAAAATGAAGACGACTGGTAGCTACTAGCTAGTGGGAGCCTAATATATACAGCTTTGCTCTGCACATGATATCTTTTTATATTTATATTCCAATAGATTATTGCAAAGTTGGTGAAGCTAATGTGGATAGTGCAATATATGAATTGTATATATAGTATGTTTAGGAAGTCTACTTGTTGATCATATGCTTCCTGCTTAATTGGCATCATGATAATTAAGGCCACCCTGTATTAACCACACTGCTTAATTACCTTCATGGTATCTTGTGATATTGGAAAATACAAAACAAGTTTTATTAAGCATCCTAACGGTATCCTTTTCAAAGAAATTATAAAATATTTTTAACTATAACAAGCCATTTCACTCATACATTATACACATCAATATAAAAAGGGAAATCAACAAAAATGATCTAAGTTAAGAGGATTTTTTTTATCAAAATGGCCATCATAATTTAGACTTTTCAAAATGACATTTGACTCCTCCTACCAATAACAAAACGACACGTCAGCATCTAGCGTCTAAAAACATATGCCACGTTGCCGGAACGAGCCACTAACGTGCCGCTACGTGATGACGTATGTCCGAGTCAGAGTGACATCACATGTAAACCATGTTCTACACACTCTACCTCAAACAACCAAGTCGACTGACGACTGGTCGAGTGACCAGTCGACCAAGCTAAGGTCGACTGACAGTCACTTCAACCAGGCCGACTGACGACTGGTCGAGTGACCAGTCGACCAAGCTAAGGTCGACTGACAGTCACTTCAACCAGGCCGGCTGACGACTGGTCGAGTGACCAGTCGACCAAGCTAAGGTCGACTGACAGTCACTTCAACCAGGCCGACTGACGACTGGTCGAGTGACCAGTCGACCAAGCTAAGGTCGACTGACAGTCAGTTCAACCAGACCGACTGACGACTGGTCGAGTGACCGGTCGACCAAGCTAAGGTCGACTGACAGTCACTTCGGCCAGGCCAACAAACAACTGGTCGAGTGACCAGTCGACCAAGCTGAGGTCGACTGACAGTCATCTCGATCAAGCCAACTGATGACTAGCCGAAGGACCAGTCGACCAAACGAAGGTCGACTGACAGTCATCAATATCAAGTCGGCCAACTTACAACCTACTCTGGTCGAACCTTACCTGGTCGACTGGCAACACTTGGTAAGACAAGCCTCTAGGCCAAGTCAGGCCAAGACGAGTAGGTACAGACCAATGCTCTACATGCCGAGTCTGCATCCGAAAGACCGGACACATCCACCAAGGCAGTTTCCCAAAACGGTTACTGTGGTTGTTGGCCACTGTTCGGATGCCAGACCTGCAACATTCCACTTTGAGGCTATCGCATTAATTACAGAACGAGACAAAGGTTGAGGGTTATAAATACCCCTCAACCACCAGGTAAATATTCATTCAATGCATCTCCTCTCGTCTGATTACACTTAATCTTTCGAAAGCGAATACTTATTCTCACGCCCGAGCTTGGTCGCAGGACACCCTGTCCTGCCCCCAAGAATAACGGCGTTTCTGTTTTGCAGGTTCCAGGTCAAGCACCCAGTAGCCGAGTCGACTGCCAGCCAGAAGACTCAACCTTTCCACCCCTTGTAGTCCGACTACAGAGTTGATCCGTCCTAGGTTCCCTCCTATCCGATCATCTTTGGTAGCCCGATTCTACACTACGTAAGGACATGTGTTCGTGCATGTGTTAATACAAGGTTGTGTACCCGTTATAGTTAAATATCTATATAGAACTAGTAATGATTCTATCTCAAATTGCAATACGTTCAAGTTTTGGACATATGTATAATAGCACCCAGCGTATGATACGCCCGCTGGAGTAGCATACACCCACTCAGCCTTAACTTTGAGGTAACACACCTCGTGTAAAGGTCGATAAAGTATAATAAATCTAATATGGTATATGATATGTCTGTATATCATACGCATAGTGTGTCGGTTTTATGGGATTTTCGATAGTCTTGGATGACCTTTAATACAATATATACTTTCGACATATGGACTTTTAATCCAATATATACTTGGACATTTCATCATTATGGGCTATGGCCAAGGAACATAAAGGATGACTAGATATATACACTTCAATTATCAGTAACAAAGTATTTTGAAGCAATCCTCAAGCGAATTTACTTTCTGAATTTGTGATTTTGCATCGTTTTATCATCATGAGTGACTAATTCACCTGTAATTACATCCAGATCCGGATATCATGTTAAATTCGAATTCTCATAATACTTTAGACATAAGGCACTTATGTTTATTGAATCATTTGATTTGATGAATATATATGGTTAACCAACTTGCCTTTGCATATATTTATATGTGTACAAAAGTAATTAAGCTTAAATAATTACCGGGTTAGGGTTGGTCTCCAATAAACGACTAACATATATGGTAAGGTTATGTGACCTATATGTCAGAGAGTCAGAGCAGACCTAGGTTTGAGTCCCTATCATCCCTTTATTTTGGTTTTACTTTTCTTTCTTGTTATTTGATTTGTTTTATTTTTTCCTTGGTTTTTTATGTGCTTAATTATTGCGTTGTGGAACGATTATGCAAAGTTCTTTTCTTTTTCTTTTTCTTTAACTTAACCTAATGACAAATATGTATGACCTTTTATTAAGAGTTCTTGTGTTTAAGTCTCATTTGTATAAAAAATAAAAAATGGGGGTTACAAGTTGGGCCAATGAGTTTCTTATTAGTGGTGAGTTTCCTCCTAATTAAGATTGGAGGCCAGGGTGATGTAATGTCTCTGTCAATTTCTCAATTTTGTCCTTCAAAAAAAAAATAATGTTTTTTTTTTGTGAAATATATGATTTGGAGTTAAGGTTTTAGGGTTTGAGTTTATGTTTTAAACATTGTATTAGAAATTTTGTGCAAGTTCGATCCGTCTCGAAACTCGTTTATTTATTAATCGGGTCAATCCGTTCGGATTTCGGGTTATTAGTGTCGGGTTAGTCGGGTTTTTTAAAACAAATCTCACCTGCAACCCGACTCTATTAAGGTTCGGGTTAGTAGAGTCGGTTGAATCGGGTTTTGGGTTATTAGGGTCGGTTGAATCGGGTTAGTCGGGTTTTACAGACAAAAAACCTCTCCCTATAATTTAGAGGTAGAGTTCTCGTATAGTTTTCAAACTAACTTATTTGATTATTTTATTAAGCTATTGTTTCCCCTCGTATAATGATACAACTTATACATCAAATGAAACGAATGCTCATATTCTATTTGTTGAGTAGATCAAAATTACACAGTAGTGAAACAAAATTGTCGTTTGTCAATATATGGACAATGATCGTTGTTGCGCATCAAAATTATGTAGTTATGTTGACAAATGAGACTAAAGGTCAGATAGTGCACAGTGATTAACTTATGAATTATGTGACTAAAAATAGAAATGCTCATGACTTTTATATAATGATGAGAATAAAAATTAATATAATTATTTAAGAATAATGTTTTTTTAGTAATTTGGCCTTATCGTTTAGATGAGACCCTAAATACCTAGGTTCTCAATTTCTCATTAAACCGGCCTTAATCCTCCAATTTTAGTTATTATAAGAGTCCTATGGTACGGGCACATTAATATATTAGGCACATTAATATATTTAATTATGAAATTTATATTAGAATAAGTGAACATTTTATATACGATTCGGGTTATTCGGGTTAACCCGTAACCCGATTTTTTTTGTTAAAAAATAACCCGTAACCTAACCCTAACTATATTTTGGGTTTGTCGGGTTAATCCGATTAACCCAATTAAGACTTTTGACCCTATTATACCCGACCCTAATTGCTTTATTCGGGTTCGGGTTGGGTTAATCGGGTTCGGGTATTTTCGACACCCCTAAATATCATCGTAAAGCGATGATACAATTTCCTTATTTGATGCAAGTCCATGTGTTATATTCATATTATATACTTTATATTTATATCATTACGGTCTTTCTTTACATTAGGGGTGTTATTATCATATATCTTAATCTCTTGACTTTAATCTAATTTCAACCCATAATATACTCTCACATTTCACCTACTTTATTAACTTTATTTGATAAAGTAATAATAAACATATAAAAAACAATAAATATGAAATATTTATATATGTTATGTTTAGAATAAAAAATACAAACTAATTAAAAGTTTTAAATACTCTACTAATTAATAACCAAATTTTTAGGTTGTTTTGATAGTATTGGATCCATCGATAAGATGTATTATGGGCAGTGGACCACACATCCATGCGGCACGGGTGTTCCATGTCCACGCTAAAAGATTTTGAAAACGACCTAAATTCATCTTCATCACCTCAGCAATGATGCTTGACCAAAAGCAACACCCCCGAAATGACAAAGAATTTAATTAAACTGAACACCCGTTGCGGCTTGAGCTGCAACCGATGCCTCGCCTAATGTATGTTATGAAGCTATTCGTAGTCGTGGAACCTCTGAGTTGGACATTTTACGACACGTAATGCCTCTCATCATTTTTTATATAAAAAGTCATTTAATAATTTTAACCAATCAAAAATCAAGAAAACTAAGAAGGGATGACGCCCAGTATGTGCGACATAAGTATCAAAGCAAGAGGACATGATTTATTTTCACTAGGCATTTAATTATGGTTTTCTAGTTAACTACACAAATCGTTTGCTAAAATATATATACTTCTTTTGGGTTTTATACATCATTTCACTTTTTATGCTAAGTGTAGTCATCAAGCCCACCATAAGGCATTATATGTCATGTGGCGATGACACGGTAAAGGAGGTTATAGCATTTCAAGTGTGTAGTAATAAAGCCCCACTAATAATTACTTCATTTATTTTATTTTTTTAGTCAACTAATAAAATAAAATAAAATATAGAACCATAAAACTTTTTTTCGGTTGTGTGACCG
Organism: Deinandra increscens subsp. villosa; assembly: GCA_039602395.1. Classification (NCBI taxonomy): domain Eukaryota; kingdom Viridiplantae; phylum Streptophyta; class Magnoliopsida; order Asterales; family Asteraceae; genus Deinandra; species Deinandra increscens. The sequence goes on along the minus strand of JBCNJP010000019.1, from coordinate 15,648,404 downwards.
TTTCTCCCTTCCCACATTTTTCTTCGGTTGTGTCTCGGGTATGACATCATCGTCAAGCGGTATGGCATCGTCTTCGGGAGATGGTGTCGGTCGAGACGAAGGTGATGGTGATGGTCGAGACGATTGAGAAGCTTGAAACGGATTGTTTTGTTGAAACCTTTGTTGTTGAAATGAGTTTTGTTGTTGAAATGCTTGAAACGGAGAAAAAGATGAGAGTGAGATAGAAGAAGTGGTGTAAAAAAATGGAGGGTACCACTCTTTTTATATCTTTAAAATATAACATTTAGATTTTAAAAAAAAATTAAATAAATAAAAATAAATGGCCAACGGATCTTTTAACGGCTAGTTTCAAAAAGTCAAGGGGGGAAGACGGCGCCATGCCCGTCACACTCACGAACGAAAAATTATAACATAGCGCCCCGGGAGTTCCCAGAGACACTATAAGAGACGCAATGATGATATACTTGGACTATAACGCTCGATTACAAATAGTCTTACTACAATTTTCTCTTTTCTTACTGCTTTAAGTTTGTCTTTTCTTTAAACAAGAAGAGATCGAAAACTACAAAAGATGGTCATGATTAACGTAAACTGAGCATATGGAATTAGTGCCCTGCAGCTGTAGCGGTGCCATATTGTCCTTCTTCCACGTGCTCATCGCTACCTCACGCACCGTGGCTCTGTGGCTTCAATGAGCTTGCCACGTACATCACTATATCACCCCTCAGCTAGCCACAAAATTACTTAAATATCTTCACCTTCACCTATATACCTTTTGTCTTTATACGCAACAAGACACCCTATGTTTAGAAGTCCAACAAAACCAAACGTCATACATGTATTCTAAAAATACGTTTCTTGGGGTTAAAAACACTAAACAACAAAGAAATTATCATACATGTATTCTAAAAATAGCTCCAACGTATGATACATACGTAATTCTTAACAGGATCTTTAAATGTACATAGTTTAGTATATATATTTGAAGTTATCTACACGAAAGTAGCTTTATACGGTATAACTGATAAGTAGATACGTGTTCAAACAAACACATATATGACGATAAACGCTTAATTTCATGCACAACAAACACTTTTTTTCTTTAGAACAACACATTTTTCTATCTAGTCGATCAATTCTTAATATCTATCGATCTACTTTATAGTCTACGACAACTTAAACCTGTCTGATCAAATCTCAATCCTATATTATATGTTTCGGGATAACACTTCAACTCTTAACCTTTTAAAATAATAGACACTTACTGACTTACATATGTACTAATGGTAAGTCATGATATAATTTATGTAATTTAATTTTTAAAATTCTTAAATAATCTAAAAATAGGAGTAAAATAGATTTGACTTATTAAAAAAAAAACATACTCACCTCGCAATAAATTTACAATAAATACATAGGTAAGTAAAAGTGACACATTTCACATGTAAAAGTCTCAAAAGTCAAAACTCGTTTTAATAATGATATAAAAAATCTTTAAATCGTATAATCACAGTTGCTTATCGGCAAATGTCAGCTCCTATCTACCGTGGTTAGTGTTTATTATAGATGCTTACAGCCTGTCATCCACTACCAACAACAGCTGTTCCTGGGCCCCACCCTTTGTAGTTATTTCTGTAGTCCCAAAAGGGAAATTAATAACACTTTTCCAATTTTCTGACGTGGATTAGCGGTCCCTAATTTCATCTCTATATATACACCCACCCCCAACCTCTTTCCCAACACCATTTTCATCATCATCTCTCTCATTTTCTCTCTCTACTTTCTCTCTCTAAAACAAACTACAACAAACCATGGGAATTTGCAGCTCATGCGATTCAACCGCCGTCGCCACCGCAAAACTGATATTAACCGACGGAAGCCTCCAGGAATTCTCATATCCGGTCAAGGTTTCATACGTTCTACAGAAGCATCCTTCCACCTTCATCTGTAACTCCGACGAGATGGAGTTCGACGACGTCGTTTCCGCCGTGCGTGACGACGACGTGCTTCAGCCCGGCCAGCTGTACTTCGCGCTGCCGTTGACTCGGCTGAGGCGCCCGCTTCTGCCGGAGGAGATGGCGGCATTGGCCGTGAAGGCCAGCTCAGCATTGGCGAAAAGCGGTTGCGGCCTGAAAAGCCTCAATCTCGCAACGCCGGCGGTGGTTACAAGTGGTCGTGGGAAGAGTTCGGGTCGGGTATCGGATGTGGGGAGTATCGGATCTAGAAGCGGGAGGAGTGGGAGGAGGCGGAACTTTACGGCAATGTTGAGTGCCATACCTGAATAGAATTGATGAGGAAGAAGAAGTTGACACGTTTGTAAATAGTCTAATGAGTTTTGTAGAAATTTGTACAACTTTGATCTGGTTTTGGGGGATTTTCCAAGTTTACCCCTTTAATGAATTGTTCATTAGAAAGTAAAATTCGTGTTCATGCACTTGATAACCATCTTTTAGCTATGAGGCCTAACTCAGATTACATCTTAATTTTCCACAACTTACATTTCAATAACTTAGATTACTTGGACGAACATTTCTTTAGACTACCTATACTCATGACGCGTCTTGGGCGCTTTTTTATGTGTGTGGTCTTCTTTGGGCGCTTTTTTATATGTGTTGTGGTGCTCGGCAAAGGTAATCCATAACTTAAAAGTCTAAAAGTCATGTAATTATAAACCTTCATAATAAATCTATAAAAAGATCATTTAAAATATTCTAATCGATAAAAAGGTTAAAAGGAAATCGGCCAATCAAAGAATATTCTAATCGATAAAAAGGTTAAAAGGAAATCGGCCAATCAAAGAGAGGAAGGGCAGGGACGGAACTAAAAAAGTTTTTGAGGGGGTCCACATGTTTTTTTACGGAGTCACTAGTTTTATATGTTTCAGTTTCATATAAACGTACATAAAGAAATTTGGTCTATTATTTACTAAATAGCTTTTAATGCAGGCGCGTGTTGCGGCACGACATTACGAGTAAAAAAAAATAACCGATTAAAAAAAACTCTACATGATTTGATAAAAAAATTCTATATTTTAACATTGATAACGATATAATAGTAAAAAATAATGGTAAATGGCTATAAATGAAGAGAAATTAAAAGAAACGTGTGAAAAAAAAATATGACAAAATGTTTGCCTATTAAAAAAAGTCTATATTTTTATATATTAGTAATATGTTTATTATAAAAGGGGTTTAAGATGAATGTATTTAAAAAGAATGTGTCTATAATAAAAGTAAATAAAAAAAATGTGGAAAAGAAGTACCATTATTTACTCTGCTCATTTATAGCATTAAAATTAATAAAGAAAGCTGGGAAAAAAATTGTTGAGCACAAGATTTAAACTTGCACCACTTCAAAATTAAACAAGGGATCTTACCACCAGGCTAGTTACTTGTTTTATTTCATTTTCAAAACTAGGAATTTATTAACTCCTCTTCACAATTTTTTTTATAAAAAACGTTCACATAATTTTCACTTTGTGTACGTGGTTGAGGGGGTCCATGGGGACCCTCTGGGCCTAATAAGGGTCCGCTCCTAAGGAAGGGGTCATGGATATAATTACTAGACAATTATATTATAAAAATTCATTTAAAATATTATAGCCCGATAAAAAGTTATAAAAAGGTTAACCAATCAAAGAGAGGGAGACGTCATGAATATAAATATAACACAATTATATTATAAAAAGATCATTAAAATATTCTAGCCGATAAAAAGGTTACAAAAAATCAACAAATTAAAGAGAGGGAGGCGCCATGAATATAATTAGAGAAGTATAATTTTGCCCCGTAACATTTCAGGTGCATGTGTTAGACATTATAGGGACGTAAAAAGATCCTCTTCGCTTTCGCTACGAAAAATCTTATAGTTAGGTTTAAAGCTAAATAAAAATATGATAAAAACTATAAAACCTCTAACAGTTTTTAATGTTTTCTCATAAAAGTCCTCGTATACTTTTTTTTAGCATTAAGCCTCCACATGTTAATTTCAAAAAAAAAATTATTATTTATAGACATGTATGTAAAGTATAGTATGATTAAATGGACGTATGTAAAGCATACTATGATTAAACTTTACGGCAATGTTGAGTTTAATACCTAAATAGAACTGAGGATGATGAAGAAGAAAAAGTTGATACGTTTGTAAATAGTCTTAATGAGTTTTGTAGCAATTTGTACAACTTTGATCCTTTTTTGGGGGATTTTTCAAGTTTATCCCTTAAATGAATTCTTGATTAGAAGTAAAATTCATGTTCATGCACTTAATATCCATCTTTAGCTATGAGAGTACCTAACTCATATTACATCTTACTATTCAATAATTTACCATGTCAATGCTCGTGTATCTACAAAATGTTCATTCAAATAGAGGAGGAGGCGCCATGGATATAAGGAGAGAAGCAAACTTTTGCCCTATAGTGCCTTCGAGAGTAGGTTTAAAGATAAACAAAATTATATGATAAATACTACAAAACCCCAATATAATTTTAATGTTTTCTCGTAAAAGTCCTCGTATATATACTTATTGTAACATTAAAGTAATGTGATATATATGTAAAGTATACTACGATTATATGGACGTCGTGAGTTAATAATAGACACATAAATAAATTATTTGAACATTTAGTTTCTTTTTTTTATAATTTTATGATGTGATTTATTTTTTACATACAAAAATACAATAAAAAATAACAAAAGCAGCAACAAATGTAGAAAAGCAACAACGATACGATAGTGCATTATAAACTGCAACAGAAGTAACGTAACTGTCTAAAAAGGTAACGAGCAAACAAAATTGTATCAAAAAACTACAAAACAGTAGCAAAATTGCATCAAAAACAACAACGAAAAATCTAAAAAAACAAGAAAACTGCAATAAAACATCAGAAAAGAACATACAAAAACAACTTTACACAAAAGGAAAAAAAAAACTTGCCTTCAAATTTTTGACCAAAAAAAGTAGGTTGAAACGACCAACACTACAAGCTTCAGGTTAATTTTTTAAAACAGACGATTTTATTCAAAATTAAACATAAAGGTTCAAAACAGTGTAGAGGGGCTTTTTATAAGAAAAAATAAGAGTATATTGATATTTGTTGGTACTAAAGTATTTAATATTAATTATTATATATTTATATACTTATATGTCATATTACGTATTATTTTTAATCAATATGTTGATAATATTGACGAGTATGATATTAGAATTGAATTTCCTCTAAACCTTCTTTTTTTTTCAACAAGCCTACAAGGTCTCTCCCCAAGTTCACGCGGGCAACCTCTTCATTTATGTATCAAAAGTGGAAGAAATTGATTTTTAGTTTTATTCTAGTCTTCTAGAAGATCTTCATCCATATCAGCTACTCACCAACGGCGGCTGGCTAAGTGCTTTATTTTTCCTTCTAGAAGAGATTTGCTTTATTTTTCCCTCTAAATAAGATTGTTCCACAAGTATCGCACGATCACAGAAGCTTCCACAAGAGCTACGGCTTTTCAAACAATCAAATCCTATTTGATTTATAGATACAGGAGCATTTGACATATCTTAGTGTAAAGATAGGTGTAATTCAATTCTTAGTGTTAAGATATACAATTTCATATATTTTTGTTGGGAAGATAACATGTTATCGATTCATGGTTCGGGTAATATTTTACATCATCTTCATAATCATTTCTATAAACTCAATAATATTCTTCTTGTACCTAAGGTCATTAAAAATTTACTTCTTGTACCTAAGGTCATTAAAAATTTATTTCAGTTCGCCAATTTACTCGTGACAATCGGGTTTCTATTGAGTTTGATCCACTTTGTTTCTCTTTGAAGGACCTCAAGACTGGCAAAATCATTTCCCGCCACAATAGTTCAGGAGACCTCTACCCCTTTACCACACCCACAACGAATGTTTTTGCTTGCATAACCACATCTTCATCACATCTTTGGCACAACCGTCATATCCGCCATCCAACCCCATAAACTCCATCCCTGCTCTATTCGGTGTATCTTCCTAGGATACCTGACGAACTTTCGGGGCTACCGGTGTTACAATCCTCTCCGACAAAGTCCACATTTGACGACATGTCGTCTTCGACGAGAATGTTTTTTCATATGGCGAAACGACCGCCACACCCTCCGCTTCCGACCTTGATGAACCCGTCTACTTGCCCCAGCCCACTCCCGCCTCTACGCCCAACCCATTCCTCCCGCCTCCTAGCCCACATGTTATTCCCAACCCAAACTCCCATCCTCCCCCTCTTTCGCCAACAGGCCCAACATCCATAACCTCTATTTCAATGCAATCCCCTCAACACCCATCCGACTCACCCATGCTTGAAGCACCTATTATACAAAATAGTACACCCTCCCATTTGTCCAATACACTTCCACAAACCCTACCCCTCCTCGTAATCAACATCCAGGCCATGACCACTCGTGCCAAATCCGGTATCGTTAAACCCCTTGAAAGTCTCAATCTTCACACTGATACTCATCCCACCTCTCACTCGTTCTTACATCTTATACTAAAGCATAAACGACCCGAATTGGCGACAAGCCATGATTAATGAATATAAGACATTGTTGGATAATGACTCTTGGGAATTTGTACCGTGACCATACGAACAACTAGTTTATTCGTTGCATTTGGTTGTGCCATCATAAATTCAAATCAGATGGGTGCATTGAGCACTACAAAGCGTGGTTAGTGGTCAATGGTAAATCACAGACAATGGGGGTTGATTGGATGGAGATATTTAGTCCGGTGTCAAATCGGCCACCATTCGAACTGTTTTATCTTTAGCAGTCTTACGAGCCTGGCCGATACATCAGCTTGACATTAGGAACGTCTTCTCTCTCAACATACTCCGATGCTGAATTATCACTGTATTAATTAAGAATAATACATAATATAAGACCATATATATATTGTTACTATATGAACAACGCACCCCTATACTATTGCCAACTTAACATATAAACACATAAAATAAATATATAATAACTAATATAAAATACATTTGGTTTATTTATTAATAATAATTAATATCAACATTAGTTTAACAAGTATACTTAATATTAATATCAGACCGGTTAAACTTGTACTTGTAGTGCGTCTATTCTATGTGGAAGGTTTAAAGAGTTATAATGTACGATTGCAAAAAGTTAAAATTCGGACGGATATTACATTTTATATTTAATAACTTTTAATAAAGTAGCATATCACGTACGAAAAACAAAGGAGACTTCTTGCTTCAAAATTTGAAAACAGAAGTTAAAAAGCATGAGCATCATAATTAGAGTCACCGGTACGCGTCTAGATTCATTTGACTTCTAAACTAAAAAGGTATGACATATTTAATGATCTGGTTTGTTTTCCGCGTTATGATCCATATCACAGAAGCAAAGTCCAATTCAAAGTCAAAGACCAATACCATGTTTAATGTCATTTTCAGTCGTATATGCGAAAATGAGATGGTTCTTATTTAAGGATTACGCGACAACTAAAAGAAATCAAGGTGGAGACAAGAAACTTGAATGGGAGAAATAATGTAATTTCAATTATATAAACTTGATGTATGATGTGTTTGAAATCATTCGTAATTAATAAAAACCTCCTCGCTGTTTTTAGAAGAAAAAAAAGCTACTGCAAGAAGAAAAAAAATAATCCGTCACATGTATATGGGTAGATATTATCGAACATTATTACTTTCTATAGTTTGACTATGTTTTATTAATTTACTTTACTGTAAAGTTTTTACTAAAACTCAAACTAGTAAGACGATTAATTCATTAAGAAACAAAAATATACAAACCGTTAGGTTAATCGAGTTGTTCATCACGAGTCACGATTTAACGGGTCAAAACTTGTCAGCAATGCATAGGTTTCGGGTCATGAATACGGGTTGAAGAAGAAGTGGTCTATGTTGACGAGGAAAGTAGGAGCAGAAAGTTATTTAATTTGGTCGTTTGATATTGACCGCGTAAAATCGAAGATCATTTAGATTTGTTATTTTTTTTCTAGTAACAATTAGGGTGCGTTTGGTTGTGGAAAACGTTTTCCAGTTTTCCATTTTCAGTTTTTTAGAAAATGAAATGGGTTTTCCATCTCTAGAAAACACATGAAATTTTTTGAAAACGTGTTCTAAACCAAAAGATGGGTTTTCCATTTTCCAAAATAGAAATCTGGAAAACGAAAACGGAAGATGGAAAATAAAAAAAAAGTGTTTTCCAATTTTAGTTTAAGAGTTAGAAAACACCGTTTTCTGTTTTCCTGTAATTTTTTTTGGAAAACTACAATTTGAACGCATTTTCTGTTTTCCATGTTTTCTTAGAAAACAGAAATAGAAAACAACGTGTGTTTTCCACAACCAAACGCACCCTTAATGTTTTATAACGAGGCTATCACATTTACACATGAAGCATTTCGTGTTTCAAGTTATGAGTCGCAAATCAGTATCTAGCAACCAAGTTTTTGCAATCAAATGCTTTACTTAAGACTAAAAGTTTAAATTCAAGCTTTTCTAGATTTTGATTTTACTGATAAAATTAAAAGTTAAACAACGTGCTGAGAATGAAGTGCCCAGACAATGAAGTTGATGGTGCGCAGCTTCCTTTGAGTCCATCCATTGAATGTGGGTTACAAAAGGTATAATATCTTTCTCTTCATCATTGTATTTTCAAGTTGAGCACATCATAAAAAATACTATCTAAATCTTTAATAGAACTTATCTATAAGAAGAATCCTACTATTTGTATCCATATTTCATCTTTGAACCCTATACAACCTTATGTACAATTTGTATAAAACAATAATCATTGTTTCATTTTCATAAATAATATACGAGTCGTACAGGGTCCAATACAACATGTATATACGTCACAGAGTGTACAATATGATTTCCATATAGAGTAAAAGCCAAAGCTAAGCTATTATCAAAAGCTTTTAAATTTAGTTACGCATTATAAATGAGACAAATAATTAACCAACTCATTTAAATTATCTCAAGTTTCATCAGTTGGCCGGCATTAATCACAAGTAACGAAATGTTTACTACCAATGCCAACTTTTGACCTATTTTTCTACAATAATCTTTGCTAATGTAAAGTTAACGACGTTAGTTTTTTTTATGAAATATTGGATTTAAATGATCACAAGTTTCATCAATTGACCGACAATAATCTAAAATTTATGAAACTTTTATTGAAGAGAATGTTTGGGTTTAGCGGTATTCTCTATTCATATATCCATCTCAAATTCCAGGGGAAGTCCGGTCATTTCTGGAAAATCCATGTCTCTTGTCCTGTGAATATTTGTGCTCACACCCGGTTTTGAGCTTAAGACTTTGGAGTCTCAAGTTTCCCAAATATCATTGAGTTATAAGCTCGTTAGTGTTTAAATTAACTATATATATATGCTAAGGTAGTTTTTCATAACCAAATTTATTGATTTTCAAAATAAACTGAGTAACCAAATTAAATTCAATGTAGTTTTCACTTTTACCCGAATAAACCAAATTAGTTTATTTGGCTGGAAAATGTTGTTTAGTAATTTGTTATTTAATTTTGTTGAAGGTAATCTTGGGATCTGATTTCACACGTTTATAAAGTTGGAGATCACAGTTTACAAGTCAGTTAAAGTTGTCGGACTGAGTTGTAACCTTTATATCAAATAGAAGAAATCTAAATAAACAAACCTTGGAGTTAAAGTTGATTTTAGTTTTGCTAGTTAGATTATAATATCTTGTTTAACAAGTTAAGTTAGTCTATATATATATAAACCTAAGTTGAGGTTTACATAACATAACTTATAATCAGTTAAATTTTTTAGTACTTTTCTTAGTTATTATAAAAATATTGGGAATCAAGTTTTTTAGTAGTGGGAGTTATCAAATTTATTGTGTTCGTGTTTACCGATTCTAGAACTTGAATTTTCACTTGTTTCAATTTTGTTATAATCCACCAGCATCATACAATGATTAAAAAAATTAGATGAGTGAGGTTAGTTTTTATGTACTGTTACTGAGTTGATAAAGGTATCTTGTGTGAATGGTGGATGGTGGATTTTCGTTAAGACCCTAATTGTGTGTTTAAAGACTCAATAAAATTTTATGGGTACGTGGTGCACAATGCACCACAATTAATGTATTATTAGAACACACTAATCATGAATATGAGTCGTATCATAAGATACTACCCATATCAAACGACATGACTTATATATATGGATTCATCATGTGACTTGTTTATAGTTTCAATCGTTTGACTGAAATGATTACAAGCCGTATTGTACAATAGAATCCGTATACAAGGTGTTGGCATAACACAAAAGATATCTCTAACACTCCTCAATTTTATTTTTACTTATTAATGAAAAATGAAAGTGGATAAGACAGGCAGACAGCATTGTGTAGCATAGTTTGATTTAGACATTGCATAAGAAGAAAACAAGCAACAAAACAAATCAAAGAATAGAAAGTTGGCAAACATTTCTTTGCATTAATTATGAAAAGGGTTTTGTGTAGGGCTTGCTAGAGATATTTTAGTATTTTAAAAAATGGTTTTTTAGGTTAGATTTTATATTAATTATTGATGGTTAAAATATCATTTTTTTTAATTATTTTAATGAAACTCTTAATGAAATAATATCAGTATATAGTTTTGGCAATATTATGAAATAATCCTAAAATTTGAAATGATATATTACGACTCGCTATATATTGAAGTCAACTAACAAGGTTAACTAAAAAAAACTAGTATTAATTTTTTTATTTAAACTATAATTATACATGCCGTTCGCTTGTGAGTTTTGTCTGCGTGCCTACTTGGTACTTACCATTAAACTAATATAAGATTGAATTTTGAGATATTAATATTAGGGAATTCTGTCCCTTTTAGTCAAAACTTTCATAATATATTAATAGCAATACTCTGGTTATTTATATGGGAAAAGTGTGGTAACTAACATAGATAAAACAAAATAAACAATTAAATAAAAATTATATAAACTTAATATTTAATTAAATGAGAAGGTCTTCACTCTTCAACAAGTTAATTCTTTAACATCTTTTCTTCAGCTTTCAAGAAAGTCTGATCTTTAGTCTTGTATTCTTGACTCTTCAAGTTCCAACCTCCACTACACCACTTGAGCAAACGAAACCGTTAGTTGTGGTTGAGGATTGTATCAAAATATGGGGCCCTTAAAACAAATTACGGGTCTGTACGCGGACACTCATCTATTTCCCAGGAATACAACAAGCATAAGAGTCTTGTACTGCCGGAGATGCACACGCACCCAAAATACCACCGAGTCAAATGGTGTTTAAGAAATTAGAATGAGAATATAAAGATGAGTGGTGATGGAAAAATTATAGTGTTAATCTCTAATTTGGAAGAAAGAAATACTCATATTATACTCTCTTTCTCATGTTTATAAAAATAAACCTACATGTACAATATATAGATACCCAAAACTCAAAACTTATAAGTCCATTAATCTTAGTAAATAAGGGTTTAATTAGAATACTAAATTTTAATAAAATAGACTTTAAGTGAACACTTTAACGAGGTGCAAGTTGTATTATAAGGGGAGTACACAATTTTACAATTGCTTCAAGGCTTATGGATAAACTCAAAACTTATAAGTACATTAATCTTAGTAAATAAGGGTTAATTAGAATACTAAATTCTAATAAAATAGACTTTAAGTGAACACTTTAACGAGGTGCAAGTTGTATTATAAGGGTAGTACACAATTTTACAATTGCTTCAAGGCTTGCTGATAACATCAAATAAACTTTGAAAATATAGGGAAAATAAATTTATCACAATTCATTTTGATTTTTTTATGCCTCCGTATAATATACAACAAAAAAAAAATGATAATATAAACTCTTGTAGATATGGATAGCAACTTAGATATTCAACGATTTACTAAAGGTATTTAGCGTAAACATAACTTAATGTTTAGATATTGATTTAACTTTATAACACTATTACTATATGTAGTGATAACCTCTTGAGAGGTAAGAGCGTTCATGACTTGTGTAGCCATGACCTCCTCATAACCTCCTTTTTATTATTACCTAATTATTATTATTATTTTAAATCTTCAAAAAATCTGGACCAATCAAAGTGTGTGAATGACCAATCAGGTTCGAGAAAGAGAGTGAGAAGAGGCACCATCACCGTCGTGCCATCCGTCATGGACCTCATTTTGCCTTGTAGCGCTTCAGGGGGTGTGACGACGCTATAAAAAGGACATCACATCCACTGCACATAGTCGTGGTGAGGGCTCAAGAAAGAAAAAATTGACATTAATTTATTTTTTTTCCAATGATTCTGGTTCTCTCATTCACCCATCCACATCGATGTTTAGTTGAACTCTTCAGACTCGATTCAAATTAAAGCTACAAATCACTAATTTTCATTTACTTTTATTCATAAATTATACTTTTACTTCCTAACTAAACATGTTTATACTATTTAAATGCCTCATTAAGTTGGGCTATCCAGTTTGGCAATTTGTTGCTGCTTAGTGAGTTATATTAGATCCAATCCATTAATGGCCCATTAACAGCAAACTCATAAACAAGGTGGCCAATGGCACCGTCACTAAAACAAACACCTGAAAGGTACCAACTCATAAACAAGGTACAAATGTGTTGGGCAAAATGAACATAGAAACACATGACTTGGGTTCTAGGAGTTGACGTCCACACGACATACCAAAATAAAACAGTTAGTAATTAACCTTCTAAGATTATGCATATTAATGATCATCATCAATACTCCCCGGAAACCTTTGCGACCTCAGCCTGCAAAAGAGGAATGTAGCAGATATGAAGAAAGAATAAGACATGTCACTGGAAAAATAGAAAGAAAAATTAAGAGAAATTCAGCATTTCGAAGATTGATCCTCCTGTATGATGATCCACAACAAAGAAGAATTAGCTAAATTTAAAAGAGTAAAGAAAGATTAAAAGTATATTGCCATGCTAATACAATAGGCTCCCTTCTACTGGCATGAAATGAAGGAAAACATCAACCTACTAGCATTTGGTGGTAGACAATGATATTACCATATTGACTCGATTAGTTTTATCTGTTGCTATTGTAGGCTCAAGACCGGTGTTTGGTGATAAACTAGCGGAAGCTAAAAAAGATAATCAGGACTGTTGAAGCTAGAAAGTCAGAGACCACAAGGCTGTTGTCCTCCCGGTATCGGGATTGTGACAAAAAAATTGCACCATATGGTCTTGTCCTTTCATACCACATGCTTCAGTCCTTCCAGTATCAGAAGTGTGACCAAAAATGCACCAAAAGGTCATGTCCTATTATATCACATGGGTGTGCCTATGTTGGTGAGACCTAATTAAAATCTAAAAATTAGGTTTAATTGGCAACTTTGTCACTTGTTGGGAGCGTACCAAGCATTTTCAAGAATGCCTTACAGAGGCGATTTTGGGTGAAAAGTGAAGGGAGAGCAGACTAATGAAGATTCACCACATAGGGTTCAATCCAATCAACGGTTTTGTTTGCTGATCAGTGATCACTATCTATCACGTGTCGGAGGCTTTTTAGCATTAAAAAAATATAAATAAAAAAATAAAAAAGACAAATAAACTACATTGTTAACATTTATAAATAAAAAATATATGTGATGATTAGACACAAAACATAAAAATTTATATCTCTAAAAGCTGATTAAACAGAAATACAGAAAACAAGTGATGATTAAACACGAAACATAAAAAAAGAGCTGCTGTTTAAACATAAAAAATATATCAATAAAAGCTGATCAAACAGAAATACTTCTAGTGATGATTAAACACGAAACATAAAAAAGAGCTGTTGTTTAAACATAAAAAATATATCAATAAAAGCTGATCAAACAGAAATACTGAAAACATGTGATGATTAAACACGAGACATAAAAAAGAGCTGCTGTTTAAACATAAAAAATATATCAATAAAAGCTGATCAAACAGAAATACAGAAAACAAGTGATGACTAAACACGAAACGTAATTGCAGGAAAGTAGTGAGCAGCAGTTAACAGCAATTGCAGACTAATACTAGATTACTAATCCAACCGTAAAACATAAATCAACAACTCATATGTATATAAGATAATACTAATTAATCAAGCTGCATCAAATTAATCAGTGGCCCAGTGGGTGGGAGAAAACTGATATTGCAGACAAGGAAACTTCTCATTAAATCTAAAATACTATTCCAACAAGCAAAATAACTTGTAAAATGGTAACTTTTTAGTCGGCTAGTCGCCTGTTTCTTAATCGACAAATTCAGTGGTCGATTATTTCTAAAGTCAACAAATTCAATGGTCGAGTGTTTCTGACTTTTGTTTTTTAGTTGAGAAATTCAGTTGTCGCTTGTTTCAAATCTGAAAACTCATAAGCTGCTTGTTTCTAATATGAAAAATGCAACTGCTTCTTGGCAGCCTCATGCCTGGTCGTCTCATGCACCAGGAAATGCGCTTCTTAAAAACATGGTGAATAATGTTTACCTATGTGTATCAGTGTATGGTTATGAGTGTTGCTTAAAGTCAACAAATTTCTCAAATTCAATGTTAATTAGTGCATTCCTTCATGATTTGTGCATGCTATGTTGACCAACCATGTGTCTTGAATTGCTTTTAGCAAAATTCTCATTTCACTAATATGAACTACATAATGTTGAACCAAAGTTAACTGCATTCTCGTTGTTTTCACTAATATGAACTACAAATTGTATCAATTTACAGCTATAAGAAAAAATAGAACACAATGTAAGACATACCTCAAACACAGACTTCAGATGGTCAAGTTCTTTGTCCAGATCATTGATAGCCAAATTATAGGCCTGCATTGGAGAAGACTGGCTAGTTGTGTGGACCTGTCAAATTAATGCCCATTAACTTATGGTTGTAACTTATATTCCAAGTAGCAATAACTGAAACAACACTGCTTATCAAGTTGATTTAGGTTTTGTTTCGTCTAAAGAGTTCAACAGATCAAACAGGTCCAAAGTCATATGAAGCGTATCAAATGCATAAAAACCCTAAACAGCTTTATTAGAAAAGGCCCGATTGTTTCTGTAATGATACAGTTTTAGAATTCATATTGGGCACATTATTACCTTATAAACAAAAACATGTTGAAGTTGCAAGTCTTATTGCCTTTGGTACAAGCTATGATGCATAGGTTACTTTATTATGTTTTGAAGGATGTACAACAATTAATGCTCACTTCCTTTTGGCTTACAAGAGAGACAACCGTGTATGGCCTACTACTATACGCCCCTCTCTCCATCAAATCTCATATGCCATCTTCTTTCAATCTAACACGCTTCCTCTCTCTACAAGAAACCTCCCTGTATGTTGCAGTGAATGCAACCTGCTATTCCGGTAAGATCGCTGATCAGGACGAAACTGCTTCTAAGGTTAGAGTTGTATGATTCATTATGCTTATGGTAGGTGATAGTGTTTTAATATGCTTATGGCTTACGAAGTTTTAATAGTGAGATGGGTGTTTGGCAAAAAAAAAAAAAAAAAAAAAAACTCTTTAGGGAGTTAATCAATTGATCAAAGATGATATTTCTTTTCTAACAATAAAAGCTTCTGGTATTAAAAGAAAGGTTATACAACACCTTCCTTGGGCATTTGACTTCAGAGGATTAAAAGAATGACATTTTGTATCATTGCTGAGTAATAGGTTGAGTATTTGACTTTAGAGGGATACAGCTTTCTTGGGTTAAAGGTATTTTTGATCCTTTTGATGTATTTGTTTTGGTGATCTTAGATTATTTGATCCGCGTCACCTATTTACTTCCGTAAACATAAATGTTTCTGAAATTTACAGTTTTGTATTTTGGATGACTGCAGACACCAGTCACACCACTCAATACAAAGTTTGTTGTTATAGTTGATATACTATACTGCTATAGACTCCTTTCCACAATCTAAATTTTAAAACCCTGATTGCCCCAATTGTACGAATTAATTTTATCATAGTACCGTTGTATCATCTAACTAAATTAGGCTCTATTGTTTTTTGTCGTGTTTTTTTTTTTGTAGCTTTTAGGATTCAATCAAGAGATTCCTTACAAAAAGGTTTTGTGAAATCCAGCTTCAAATATACAAGGTCATGCTAAGTTTGGCTTCCGTGAGTGTGCTTCCAAATTTTATGTTCATATCTAAAGATATCATATGTGGTTTTATTAAAGGTTCATGGATAGGCAAGTTTGCTTTTTTTTCCCTGGGTTCAAAATTTGGTTTTTGTTTATATGCATGCTCTTATTTTTACAGTTAATGGATGCTTTGCCAAAAAAAAAAGTATAGTTTTTAGTTATTGGATGTGTGAGTAGTTTTTTCAGTTGGTTTCTAAGATTGTTTTTTGTTGGTTTACAGCCACCTCTGTTTTAAGCTATTATTTTTTTTTCCCAAGAAGGTTTTGAACACACTTATGTGTTCAGTTATAGTGATTAGCATAGACAAGGGTCAGGTGTGTCGGGAAGCCTGGCTGCAATAACTACCACTGTTGCTCAGCCTCATGCAGGCTTACAGCAGCCACTGCCAGTTACACCTGCAAAAGTTGATGCAGCCCAGCAGCAGCGCGCATTGATTGCACCAGCTAAGCCGACAAGGGAAGCTGTTGCAGCACTGCGACATAATCGAAGCATTGAGCCAGCAGCTGATGCAAACAATTTAGGAGACAATACAAGCCAGATCAGCTCCGTCTCTGCGAAAAGATCCACCCTCACAGAAGACGGTTGGCCCACTGGTTACAAGAAAGCAAAAGCACAGCCACCGGAATGAACTGGCCCAAGAAGCCAGCGGCTTGGCTAGGTAAAAGCTCGACAGTTTTTTGGCGATCCTAGATGTGTAAGTAGTAATGCAACTTCGTATGTAGATATAAAACTAAATGATGCTTGTGAAGGCTTTTGGCAATCTTATGGATTTAGAAGGTTTTTGGTAAGCATATATAAAACTAAATGAAGCTTTAGAAGGTTTTTGGTAATCTTATGGCTTAGGAAGGCTTTTGGCAAGCATATAGTTGCTTATGTTTTGTAAGAAATGTCATATTTTTTTATTCTTTTAAAGGAACTTACAGTTCCCGTTTTGTTTATTTACTTATGTTTTGTAAGGAATGTGGGCGCTTATGAACATGATGTTCTTAATATTGGAATGCTATTTTCTATATAAAAGTAACCCAATACAAGCATTTACTTATGAATAACGGGTCAAGCGGTTTCATAGTCACCCAAAGTGTACTTTTAATGCTTAAAACTTCATGAATCACTTTGTAGTCATAGTCATGTATCTTTTGTTATCATATTTAACATGCGCACGGTACAAAAAGGGGTTATGTGTCAGCATATCTGACCCGTCTGTTTTGAATCAAACCAAGTATTACCCATTTCCCAACCCGTACAGTTTCCACCTCTAGATATATATAGTAAGAAAATTTAATGGCACTCATGGCATCCTATTATGGGATTAGTATAACTTTTCTGTTAGTATGTTGCATAGTTAGGCCACAAAGCTCTTGGCAATGAAATCAACACAATTTTTCCCTAGGTTTTTGGGTTTTCATTAAATCTTTATTAGGGAATATGATGATTGATAGGTGGGTATTGTGTACCATTTATGGGTTGGTGGGCAGTGATTGAACCAATTTTTGGCGAATGCTTTTACATTTTTCTACTTTTTACACTGGGTTTTGATAATGAAAGTAGGTTCCCAATTCTTATTCTGTGCTTTCTGTAAGATATGATCTTTATGATTATTTTGTGAGTCTAGAAAAGATTATGTGACTGTAGTCCAAAGTGGTGGTTATCATACGAAAAAAACTTTCATTCAATAAATGTTATTTCTTTAGAAAGTGTTTATAGTGAGTCGTGGGTCAATACCAACCCATTAATATATTATGTCAAACAAAACATGCGCTTGATTCAAAAAGCCACTCCGCGCTCATGTGCATCTTATTTTCTTACATATACGAAAGGTTCCCTGAAGAATTGTGGATATATCCACATAAAAATGAACATGAGGTTGACTAAATAAAGAATTAAATAAACCACAAGAGCAGAATTTCCTTCAAAACTAACCCGAACAATAATTTTGTACTGCAGAGGGTGAGGAAGCTTGTAACCAGCAAAAAGAACATTTCCATCTCTGTGTAACTGCCTGTTCATATGAAACACAAATATACTTTATATAACCTACAATTATTAGGAGTTTTAAAACAGGATTTAGAAGAAGATTAGTTACATGCGAACAATGTTTCCAACAGTGTGATCTTCTCTCTCAATAGTGAAAGAAGCTGCATTTATGATCTTTGTGTCTCTTTCATAAGAAACCCTAAAAATTCATCAATTTGTCAACAGTCAGCATGAATGAGGATGAAGATGATTCCATATACATACATAAAACATAAAGTCTATAATAACACTGAGAGATGATTTTACTTCTTTGTGCCCTCTGGAACCACGAATCGCTCATAACGATCTGGAGCATTCATGACTCTCTCCTCTGAAAAGAAGACAAAACCTGAATCAATTTCACAGTCGTATGCATGAACTGTTTAAGAACCAAATTTACACCAAATTGAGCATGTTTAAGAACCTAAATAATATCTATGAGTCTAAATTCAAAAGACTAAATTCAAGAAGGCAAGAAGCTAAATCATACCTGTGGCTAACTTGCAGTGAGGAGTGACTGAGGGAGAAGGGGTGTCGCCGGCTGATCGGCTGGAGGGGAGGGGAGGCGGTGGCGGGAGGTCGGAGGAGTCGACTGGTCGAGAGAGGGTGAGGCGCTCTTCTTTTTTGCGTTTGGGAATTGGGAGGCTGGATCCTCGAACGTATAATGAGAAAACGTACTCCAAAATTACGGTTTTAGTCCTTGTGTTTTGACCAAATAACGTTTTTAGACGAAAACTTTCTATATGATTAATATTTTATTTGTAGTTTTCAATTTGTCCCAAAATCAAGTATAAAAACTTAATACCGTTTAAATTTTCTAATAAGTTTCGGTAAAAAGACTAAATTATCATTTTATTAAAAAAACCTTTAAAACATATCTTTCTCAAAGAAAACCCTAACATCACTCTTTCCTTCGTAAATCTCGGCTCCGACCAAACCTAAGACGTCACCAGTCACCGCTAACACCCTGGACCGCCATATCACCACGACTATGATAAACTTGAGCAAATTTTTTTTTAAATCACATTATTCGGGTTGTTTGATGAATAGGGATGAGAGGGGGGGGGTGATTTGAAGGGTTGGAGAAAATTAAGGATGAAAGGAATGAGACAACATTCCATTTTAGGAACTTCGAGGTATGATGGCACAAGATCGAAGGCGTTAATGGAATGATCTACCAGCTCCAAGAAATGCTCAAACTTCTCTTATTCTGGAGTTTCTTGATTGTCTTCACGGTTTTACCTTAAATATTACTCTTGTAGTCGTTTGGATTGCTCAATAATCCTTAGTTGTTTCTCCTCACTTGATTCTTCTGATGGTTTCACATAGGTGATCATGATAAGGGTCACAATGGGGTTTACTTTTGTGTTACTAGTCAGCTCTCCCTATTTGTGTTAAGATAAGTGCATGGCAATCTAGCCAATATGCCTCTTGATGTTTTGAATTGTGGGCTGCTGGTTTTTTAGTTCAGTATCATGTTTATACTTAGCATTGACAAGATTCTAAACCAGCTTCTCTGTCTTATCCAAATTTTGATCGCCGGATCCATTGGAATTGGAATTCCGCATATGCGGCGGATGGTAATGTTGCATTTGGTTTGACTGGTCCTGGTTGTAGCGATTTCGAGGATTGGAGTTTCTCCAGGAACCATTTGATTGATTTCTAGTATGAGAGTTATTGTTGGAATGATTATAGTTAGTTTCTGAAAGATGACTATAGAAGTTATGCGTAGTGTTCGCTTGTTTAGTAAGTGTATCAGCATAGACGGGACAGTTGTCTAACGTATGTGGCCCTACGCATGTGTCGCAAGCGAGAACAAATTTGGTAGTCATACGATTCACTTGGCTTGATAAAGCTTTCATCTTTGCTTGTAATGCAGTGACATCATCTATGGCGTGTATGCCCGGTTATTTCAAAGAAGATGTTGATTATCGACCTCTAGCAGGTTGCCATTCATAGTTGCTCGCAACAAGTTCTTCCAAAAGTGCGATGGAATCTATAAAAGTTTTATTGAGAATCGACCCTCCAGACGAGGAATCGACGTGCATCCTTAATGAGCTCTTATGTCCATTATAGAAGTATTGGAAGTGGCAAAACTTGACTTAGAATTATGCGGGGGGGGGGGGTGAAGGGCGATAAGTCACAGGATGGAAAAAATAGAGAGATGGTTGCCCCCCCCCCCCCCCCCTCCACTAAGCTTCGCCAATGAGTATTGGACTTGCAGTCACGCATCCATGTTATGATGAGGACACTTCCTTAGCATACTCTTTAATCTTTCCCAAGCCTCGTGTGAGCTTTCTCCGCCGTCTTGTATGATTGTAGTGATATAGTTTTTCAGACGGATAGTTCTTGAAAATGGAAAAAGTTTGATTAGAAATTTCTTTGCCTTCAGTGTAACTCTTAAATGTTACAACCGAGTCGGGTACCATGATATTGTCGGGTCTGGACATACAATACCCAACAATATCAACATTAGTTTAACATGTATACTTTATATTTGTAGGAAACTGAGTAAAATTATTATTTTTTACTTATTTTAGGCACAAGTACTTATCATTATATATGCGTTATATATTTAGTTATTTTTAGTATTTGGTTTATTTTGTGAGAGTATCACAACGAATCAAACGGTGTCTAAAGTAAATGTAAGATAAATAAAATATCGAAGCTGAAATTGGGTGGTGTGTAAATAAAACATGGAAAAATAGATTTAAGCTAAGTGAGTATAAGGGAACGCGAGCTGCTTGAATGCCGCATTTGCATTTTTTAAGGCACATGGAGGGTTGCATAGGGCAACTTGGCATGCGGGTGCAGAAAGTGCGACGCACTGACTGGTGCATGCGCGTGATGCGTAATGATGAGTAACACGTAGCTGCAAAAAACCTGGTGCACGCCTTGTTTGGCTTTCGCATAGGTGTTGCAGTCCTGTCACAGTGCATGTGTCGAGTAGAACAACAGGCTGCTTGTGGCATCACTGCGCGACGCAAATGATGACATGCATGGTGTGGATTAGTTGGGGCCGTGTCTCATGACCATTTCAACTGGCCATAAATGTTTTTGGTAGTACCTTTAAATCCATATGTTAATGCTCTTATATGTGTTTGACTACACATTTATTCACATTTATGTTTCTAGTCATAGTTCATCCGTAAACACACCATTCTAGACACAAGGAGAAAATTACGAACACCAAATATCACATTTTAGAGATAATGTATTTTAGAGTTTCCTTTCACCACCGTCTTCACTTTGCCTAAAACCTATAAAGGTATAAGGCTATTTGTAGTGGGGCGCCATCTCTTCATTTTTGCTAATATAACGCCCATATAACCCCCTTCCCCACCCCCCTAGGGCGTCATCTTAGGTGATGGAATCACCAGCTTATGTTAATAACGCCTCCCCCTTCGTTTCTTGATTGGTTGATTTTTTTTATTGGATAGATTTAATTGAGTGAGTTTTTTAAATAATAATTGGGTAATAATTAGAGGAGAGTGGCTATAAAGAAATATTACCACTACATCACTTTTTTCATAGAGCCTCTTTTACTGACATGGACGCCACATGACACATAATACGCACAAAGAACTCCATCCACTACGGATAGCCTAAACACCAAACAACTCTATGGAACTCATGATGATAGGAATTCCCATAGTGGTATTATTTTGCATACAAATTCAAATTTTGAACATATTAAAAAAAAACAAAAGCGAAAAAAAAAATATATTAAATGACTTTTCCCTGACACATGAAAACAACAATGAAATACTCCCATAAAAAGAATCTGCACAACTTCAGACGCACAACGTACAACCAATCTCATCATCCCCATAATTCAAAATTTTCACCCAGCTTCCCGCTCACCATTTCAAATTTCAAAACCCTAACTAACCACCATTAAACCCACTCCCCTTCACCTCAGATTCTCATCTCATCTTTCTCCCAAAGACACCATCTCTGTGTCTCGATTAACCACCATGGCAAAAGACCAACGGCCGCCGCTGCAATCCACCACCACCGACAACATCCCACCCACCACCAAACCCACCACCGCAAAACCCTCCAGAACAATCGAAGAAACCTACCAGAAAAAAACCCAACTCGAACACATCCTCCTCCGCCCCGATACCTACATCGGATCCATCGAAAAGCACGAGCAAACCCTCTGGGTATGGGAGGACGACAAGATGGTGAAACGCCCAATCTCATACGTCCCCGGTCTCTACAAGATCTTCGACGAAATTTTAGTAAACGCTGCGGATAACAAGCAGAGGGATCCGAAAATGGACTCTGTGAAAGTCAACATTGACGTTGACAATAATTTGATCAGTGTGTTTAATAATGGGGACGGGATTCCTGTTGAGGTTCATCAGGAGGAAGGGGTTTATGTCCCGGAGTTGATTTTTGGGCATTTGTTGACTAGTAGTAACTATGATGATTCGATTAAGAAGACGACTGGTGGGAGGAATGGGTATGGTGCGAAGCTGGCGAATATTTTCTCTACTGAGTTTACGATTGAGACTGCTGATGGAAAGCGGAACAGAAGATATAAACAGGTAATGAAAGAAATTGTGCATTTTCAGATCTAGGGTTCTTGTTTCTTGTGAACATGAGATTGGATACCTTTTTCATGTTAGTTGTTGCATAAAATCAAATTGAGTGAGTTTTAGGTTAAGTTTGGTTTGGGAAAATGGTAATCAAGCTGTGCATTGTGAGATCTAGGGTTCTTGCTTCTTGTGAATATGTGATTGGATACTTTTTCTTGTTTGCAAGTGTGAGTTGTTGCATAAAATCAAATTGAGTGAGTTTTAGGTTGAATTTGGTTTGGGAAAATGGTAATGAAGTTGTGAATTGTGAGATCTAGGGTTTTTGCTTCTTGTGAATATGTGATTGGATACTTTTTCATGTTTGCAAGTGTTAGCTGTTGCATAAAATCAAATTGAGTAAGTTTTAGGTTTAGTAAAATAGGTTTTTACAAAATGAGGGGAAGAAATAAAATATGATTGTTACACACCATATATGATGAACTGCTGATTTGTAGCATTTGGTTGCGTGTTAGGTTTTCACAAGTAACATGGGGAAGAAATCTGAACCAACTATAACAAAGTGCAAGAATTCTGAGAACTGGACTATGGTTTCATTTAAGCCCGATTTATCGAAATTTGGCATGATATGTCTTGAAGAGGATGTTGTTGCTCTGATGAAGAAGCGTGTGGTTGACTTAGCGGGTTGCCTTGGAAAGACTGTCAAAGTGGAACTAGATGGAAAGCGGGTACCACCTAAAACATTTGAAGACTATGTGAAGCTTTATCTTGACCAATTGCCTGATAGCACCCTGAGGTTGTTTTCAAAATCTTTGGCTAATAACATGCCTTACATTCCAGTTAAATTGTTACTCTGATGATACTAAGAATTTGTCATTTTATAGGATTTATGAAAAGGTTAGTGATAGATGGGAGATATGTGTTAGTATCGCTGATGGGCATTTTGAGCAGGTATATGTTTTTTTTTCCTTTCTCTAAGTTTATTACAATATTGTTCAACTGCTAACTAATGTTTATATATTTTATGGCAATTTGTACTAATCAGGTCAGTTTTGTAAACAATATTGCGACAATCAAGGGAGGGACTCACGTCGATTATATAACCAATCAGATTGCTAACCACCTTGTGGCCGTTGTAAAGAAACAGAATAAATATGCTACTATCAAAGCACACAATGTAAAGAACTACTTAATGGTGTTTGTTAATGCTCTTATTGATAACCCTGCTTTCGATTCACAAACGAAAGAGACCTTGACAATCAAATCAAGCAGTTTCGGGTCAACATGTGAACTCTCACCAGATTTCTTGAAGAAAGGCAAGTATATGCCAATAATTTTAATTTTTGGAATTAATGTTTTAAAGAAATAAGTTTTTATTTGTTATGTGTGTTGCAGTTGCCAAATCTGATATCGTGAAAAGGGTTATGTCATGGGTACAGTATAAACAGCAGAATGACTTGAAGAAAACTGATGGTAACAAAAGGGGAAAACTCAACATTCCTAAACTTGAAGAGGCTAACTTTGCTGCTACGAATAATTCGGATAACTGCACCTTGATTTTGACAGAAGGAGATTCAGCCAAAGCTCTTGCTGTAAGTTTATATTGTACTTGTTGTTCTTAAACAAACATATGATAGTACATGTTTTATTCACTTTAAGATTGTTTAATATGAACAATGTTTACTTGCAGATGTCTGGATTATCTGTTGTGGGTCAAGATTATTATGGTGTGTTCCCACTGAGAGGTAAGTTGCTGAATGTGAGGGAAGCAAGTCCTAAACAGTTGCAGGAAAATGCTGAAATTCAAAACATCAAAAAGATTCTTGGGCTCCAGCATGGTAAAACTTATGACAATGTCAAGTCATTAAGATATGGACATTTAATGATCATGGCTGATCAGGTGAGTGTTGAAATCTTTACAAAGTCTGATATTGATGACTTGTAATTCTGCTGACAGAACATAATATGCTGTGTAGGATCATGATGGTTCACACATCAAGGGGTTGCTGATCAATTTTCTTCACTCATTCTGGCCATCTTTGCTGAAAGTTCCAGAATTTGTGTTAGAGTTCATTACACCAATTGTCAAGGCTACAAATAAGAAGACAAAAAGTGTTATATCATTTTATACGATGCCTGAATACGAGGCGTGGAAAGAAAATCTTGGCCACAAAGCAAGAGAATTCAAGATAAAGTACTATAAGGTTTGTTTATGCAAGTTAT
The DNA here is from genome assembly GCA_039602395.1 of Deinandra increscens subsp. villosa. Classification (NCBI taxonomy): domain Eukaryota; kingdom Viridiplantae; phylum Streptophyta; class Magnoliopsida; order Asterales; family Asteraceae; genus Deinandra; species Deinandra increscens. The sequence goes on along the minus strand of JBCNJP010000019.1, from coordinate 15,623,443 downwards.
GACTCATCAACTATTCAAACCGTTTGTTATTTTCATCTGTAAAATTTTCATTATGTTTTAGGGGTTGGGTACTAGTAATGGTAAAGAAGGTGCAGAGTATTTTGCTGATCTTGAAAAGCATAAAAAGGATTTCGTTTGGGCTGATGATGAAGATGGTGATGCAATCGAGCTCGCCTTTAGTAAAAAGAAGATTGAGGCAAGAAAGACCTGGCTTCGAGCACTTCAGGTCTGGACGTTTTATGATTAAAATTTAAAAGCATGTATTTTGATAACAGTTTAAATCTTACAAGAATTGTTTCTTAATACAGGCTGGTACATATTTTGATTCAAAGGAGAAACATATCCCATACCGTGACTTCATCAACAAGGAACTTATTCTGTTTTCAATGGCTGATCTTCAAAGATCAATTCCATCAATGGTGGATGGACTAAAACCAGGCCAAAGAAAGATTCTATTTTGTGCTTTCAAGAAGCCCATTTTCCAGGAAGTTAAAGTTGCTCAATTCAGTGGTTATGTGTCCGAGCACTCTGCTTATCATCATGGTGAGCAGAGTCTAGTCAGCACCATAATTGGCATGGCCCAAAATTTTGTTGGTAGCAACAATATTAACCTTCTTTACCCAAGTGGGCAATTTGGTACACGTCAAATGGTAAGATATACGCATGCATATTCACACATCTTTGTAAATTTTTTTCTTTACCAACATAACATGCTAAAACCTTTATTCACAGGGTGGTAAGGATCATGCAAGTGGCAGATATATCTACACCAGGCTTTCTCCAATCACACGCCATCTTTTTCATAAGGCGGATGAACTTTTACTTAATTACCTGAATGAAGATGGGCAATCCATTGAGCCTACATGGTAATATATTATCTTTGTGTGTTTGACCGTGTATAAGATACTTGTATTTATTATGATTTTTAAAATTTATTCTCTTAACAGGTTTATGCCAATCATACCAATGGTTCTAGTAAATGGAAGTGAAGGAATAGGGACAGGTTGGAGTACATTTGTGCCAAATTATAATCCACGAGATATCATTGCGAACCTAAAACGCCTGTTGAATGGTGAACAAATGGTGCCTATGGATCCATGGTATAAATGGTTCAAGGGAATTATTCAGAAAACAACATCAAAGGAAACCGGATACACCACTATTGGAGTCTATGAAGAAAATGAGGACAACAATTCCCTTAATGTCACAGAGCTACCTGTAAGGAGGTGGACTCAAGAATACAAGGAATTTTTGGAGGCGGCTTCACTTGCAGGGAAGGACAAGGAGCCTTTTATTGAGGTTGATTAACCAGCTTAAGTCTTAAAACTAATTAAGCTCTTTTTTTCTTTTTTTCTTTTGGAGTTTGTATTTATAACTTCTCATTTTGCAGGAATACAATGCTCATAATGATGACACCACTGTACATTTTGAAATCATCATGACTGCAGATCAGATGAACAAAGCAAAACAAGAGGGGCTGTTGAAGAAGTTTAAACTAACCACCAATTTAAGCACAAGTAACATGCATTTGTTTGATGCTAATGGTGTGATTAAGAAGTATGATACTCCTGAACAAAGTAAGTTTGACAATGATATAACGAAAAATAACTGTTCTTTAATCTTTATTAGTTTATTGACTGCTCATCTTTTTGTTTTGTCATTGCAGTTCTTGAGGATTTCTTTCACCTTCGTCTTGACTTTTATGAGAAGAGGAAGGTAACTTTATGTTCGATAGTTTCTTTTTAACACAGTTCTTCTTACCCCTTTGACAAGTTAAAGATAAAAGTGACCTGAATGATATTTGATTTGTACCCTACTCTAATCAAACTGTGGTGATGGATGACAGACTGCCCTGCTTCGTGAGCTAGGAAAAGCATCATTGCAGCTAGAAAACAAAGTGCGGTTTATTAAGGAGGTCGTTGAAGGAACACTTGTTGTTAGCAACAGAAAGAAAGCTGACTTATGTGCTGAATTGAAAGCCAAAGGTTACACACCATTACCAAAAGAAGCTGTTTTAGAAGCATCAGTTGCAGGGGCAGTTGATCATGTTGAAGGAAGTGATGAAACCGAAGATGGTTCAGATTCTGAAACCGCTGAGGTGGTGGTAGAAGAAAAGCCTGTTGCGGGCACTGCCAGCAAAACGATCCCTGGAACAGAATATGACTACTTGCTGTCAATGGCAATTGGAACATTGACCTATGAGAAGATGCAACAGCTATGGAATGAAAGGGATACAAAGAAGGCTGAGTTTGATGAACTCACAAACACACCTTCCAAGTCTTTATGGTTGAGGGATCTTGATGGACTTAACAACCAGCTTGATGTATGTTTCATGTTTTATACATGTAAAAGATACTTTTTTCTTTCTGGGATTTTCCTTACTTTTATTAACTTTTTGTTGTGTGATTAGGAACAAGACAAGAGAGATGCTAAAGATGAAGCAGAGAGAAGGAAACAGCAAGAAAAGGCTAGGGCTAAGGGTCCTGGAGGTGGTAGGAATGCTAGGAAACCTGCCAGAAAGGCTGCCACGAAAAAACCAGCTGCCACATCCGCAGTTGTCATTGAACCAATGGAGACATCAGCCAATTCTTCAATGGAGACTGGTATTTCAACAATCAATAATCTATTTTCCATAATATGTTTTATATGTATTATACTAATTCTTGTTTTGATTGCCTCTCAGGTAATGCTAATGTTCCTGCACCTAAACCAAGAGGCAAAGCAGCAGGCCCAAAGAAAGCTCCAGCAAAGAGCAAAGTAGGAATCATCATAAAACTCGTAATTTCATGAATTATTGTTATAAAGCGATTATGTTAATAAATCTTTTATATTGTGATCAGGGAAAAGCTACCTTGATAGACGAAGACGATGAGGAAATTCCTTCACTAGCAGAGCGTATGGCTAAACAAAATCTGCATTCTATGCAGGATGACGATGAAATTGGCGAGCTGGAAGATCGATTGGCCAGACATAACATTGAATCATCTCCTGATCAAGAAGGTACACCCTGTGTTTATATTTGAATGGCTAGATAAATGTTTATATTTCAAGTTTGTAGTTAACATTTATTATGTAATTAACAGAAGTTCCAAAAAAGAAACCACCAACTAAAAGAGCAGCTGCTGCCAGGAAGAAGGCTACCATCATCTCTGATGATGATGAAGATGAAGACGAAAATGACATGAGTGATGATTCCGAATTTGAAGTTCTTGCAGCACCAGCGGAAGAGAAAAAGAAGGGTGGTCGGAAACCGGCTGCTGCAGCATCTAAGCCTCCGGCGGCAGCGACCAAGAAAAGAGGAGCGGGTGTGGCTGCGAAGACATCTAAAGAAACAGGTGCTGGGCAGAAATTGATCACTGAAGTTTTGAAGCCGGTGGTGGAGGCGTCACCGGAGAAGAAGGTTAGGAAGATGAGGCCGTCGCCTTTCAACAAGAAGAGTGGGTCTGTGTTGGAAAAGATGAGCAAGAAAGATGATGATGAGGAGAAGGAAGAGGAGATGGTTGTTGGAGAATCAAGTGGTGAAATTGCTGCAAAAGCAAGGCCACAAAGGGCTAACAGAAAGCAGATGACTTATGTGATTAGTGATGATGATGAAGATGAAGAGGATGAAGATGTTGATGATGAAGCATCTGAGGATTCTGATTTTGATGATGATGAGTAGGTGAATTTGAATTTGAAGTGGTGGGAAATTTAAACTTGTATGAATTCTAACTTTTTTTAGTAGGTGAAATTTGTAGGTCCAATGCTTTTGGACTACATGTGACAATTGCATCTTCTGTTCTATTAAAATGTCTTTTAAAAAATTCTCATAGCAAGTCCTTATTTGTTCACTATTAAAATATCTATTTATTGTATTATTAGTTATTAAATTATTCTAAAAATTTAGAAACAATACAAACCTTGTCAATCTTAGTTATATAAAAACCTAAGCTTATTTGGTTTGTAAACCTCATTTAGTTTAATTAAGTAAATTGAAAATTTTCATTATTTAGACTTGCTTTTATAGTTTCGAAATTGCTCTTTTACTTTTTATTTTAAATTCTATTATTATATTTTCTATAGAAAAACAATTTAAAACCAGAATCACAATTCTTTCCTTAGGTTATCCTTAATGGTCAAGCCCCTTCAAGCTCCACCCTTGGGCATGATCCGACACGTGGACGATGACATGACATAGGGGCTTGAAAACAAAAGAGGTGTAATGAGATAAAGCCCCTTTCAAGCCCCACAATCATTACCCAACCCACACAACCTCCCCCCCATTTGGCGTGAAAAATCTGGCGCCTCTCCCCCCATTTCCATTTTTAGCGCCCCATAGTAATGGGTAGGGGCGTGAAAGGGGCGCTAAATGTGGTTTCAAGCCCCTTTCAAGCCCCATTACACATAGCCTTAACGTTTAGAACTTGATGAATACTTGAAGAAAATTTGAATTTATCAACCAATAAGATTGATTCAAATAAATCTAAACTAGAAAGTCAAATTAAACCTATATAAAACATGTTATCCACTTGTTTCTCTCACCAAAACCTAAGGCTCAAATCACTTCCTTTTTCTTAGATATTTTCTTCCCATTAATAACATGGCCAATTGAGTCCTAGTTTTATCCTCATTGTCTTCAAAAAGACAAAAGAAACCAACTCAAACACCCTACCTATATGGCATCAAATACCAAAAAAACTTCAAGCATCAAACCTTCTTTGACACAAAACCCTTATGGCATCCCTCTCAATAAACCCCTCATTCCTCAAACTAAGATCAAAGACCATAGCTCAAGAAGTGGTCAACCCGATGAACCACCGAACCCGACCCACGCCGTACCTCTGTGGCTTGTCAAACCCGGGTTCCATTTGATCCACCGCCCGATCAAGAGAAAGAGGGTAAGGAGAAGAAGCAAAGCTTCATGGATGTTTTTATGGGTGTAAAGAAGCTTGGGAGAGGGCTTAAAGAAAGCTTGAGCCCAAAACGCAAAGGAGATTGGAAAGATTTGGTACTCATGAGCATATCGTTTGCTATTTATGTTTATATATCTCAAAGGATTGTATGTGCTTATTGTGCATGGATGTCTGTTTTTAAGCACCATTGGTAGTTAACTAGTTAGATCCATCAAATGGTACAACTTTTAATGCACAAATTACAACTATTTAGCCATAAGTTGTCAAAGTAATTTTAGTGTACTCTATGAATACATTTGATTCTGTTTATATTTTCATGGGACATCATTGTTTGTCATTTAATTTTTTTTTAAGAAATAAATTAATAAACCAATTAACCTACACAAATGATACTTGTATTTATTTTTGAACGGCAAATGATACTTATGTTTGAACATTTTCAACTTTATATAAAGATAAAACAATCGTGGTGGACAGCGAAGATGGCTATAGAACGATAGTGGTAGACGGCGATTAGGCAAATGTGTTGGGGGAGAAGAGGAGCTTCATAGTAAATATATAAGAACTAAGAAAACATATAGTTAGAGTTTGGGGAATGAGGGTGTTAGCGAGCTACCAATAACATACCCGACCCACTGGGTTAATCGAGTGGGACTTTCTGATCTGATCCACTTTGCATGGTTTTACCCGGTTGGTGGCTGACTTGTTCAACCCAGCCCCACGTAATTCCTATCTGCCATAATGTTTTTTTATTATTTGTTCCTTTTCCTTTATTGTAGTAGATCATGGGTATCCATGATACGTAACTGTTTCCGATTCCCTTTATGTTTGTTTTTCATTGTGAAGAAATGGCAGAGAAGTTGAGTTTAAAATTATTGTGTGATTTCTTTGTTGTTAAAGAGATTGCTTCTTCCATTGCTAGTTCAAGATTGGCATCTTGAATGGTGTTCTTTGGAACCTATTATTGAATTTCGGTGGTGTGTCTGTATCCGAGACTCAATTTAGGAAGCTCTTCGGGTTGAATCGAGTGGTGAATATGTATCTCGGTTCTATTCGTTGTTTATCGTTCATATTCTATTCGTTACCGTTACCGATTATACAACAGAGGGGCTTATTGAAATTTAAAAGAATAGTCCCCCAAACTATTCTAAATTAGAAAGAATACCTTGTACAGGTAAAATTACTAAATTATCCTTATGCAATACACATGAATACACATGAGTAGACTTAACATAAAAAAATAAAAAGAAAGTACGGAGAATTTATGTTATCACCTTAATTTAAAAACAATTCTTGAAAATTCGATATCCTCAAAAGACATAATTTGTAATTTGCTCAAGAAAATATAAGAACTAAGAAAACATATAGTTAATAAGTAACCACCAAAAATCATTTGGTTCAATGCTATGTGGAAGATGGTTATAGTTTACGGATTTTGATGTTCAAGTTTCGAATTCCAGTGGTGAGTTTCTTGCTTGATATAGTGTTTTTAAGAAAGTCAAACCTAAAATGTTAAATTCAGTATGAACGGTTACAATTCTGTCTTAAAAAAGACTCACTCACATATTAGAGATTTGGGATACTTTCAAATATTGTTAAAAAAAATTAATAATTAACCTTCTAAGATTATACCTATTAATAATCATCATCATAACATTACAACCACTCCAATAATTCTGGTTCTCTCATTCACCCATCCCGACCACTCATGTCTAGTTGAACGATAAGACTCGATTTCAAATTAAAGCTACAAACTAATTTCATTACTTTTATTCATAAATTATATTTTTACTTCCTAACTAAACATGTTTATAATATTTAAATCTCTCATTAAGTTAGGCAAACAATAGCACACAGGACTACAGGAGTGAAGAACCACACTTATCTTCCTTCTGTCTCTCTTTCGTCAATTTGGGGATGAAGGTATGCAGTTGGTTCATAATTTTGACATGTAGCCGACTAATTGTCAAAAAACTGGTCCCACATATGACGATCAGATGCTAAATTTCAATTTTCAACACTCTACTCGATCATCAACCAACGTCTCTACAATGGTATACTTTATCTTCGCAACATACGATTGGATGGTTTTTACCTTTTAATCCTAAAAAGTTTCGATTTTTATACTGTTCAACATGATCTTGGTTTGACCCCCTTGCACGCTTTGAAGTTCCCCCAATCTTTTTCTTGTTTTTTACTATGATTTTTTGTCTGTTTTCGGTAGAATCTTGTTCAAATCCGATTCAAGATCTTCTTGATATTGTTTTCAGCAGGTGGTGAGGAATTGGGGACTCGTGAATCTTACTTACATTGGACTTCAGTTCTGTTTTGATGATTATGGTCGTAATTGAAATCAGCTTGTTTGATCATTTCTGGATTCATCATCTTCATTGGTTTCTGGGGGTTCTTTGAATTGTGTAAAGGTTAGACTTTTAACACCCAGAAACATTATCTATTTTTACCTTTAATGACGTCATAAATGGACAAAATCTATCTGGAAGATTCTTGGTTTATGTCATTTTTTTTTCAAAGGTGGTAGTTGTTGAGCTCTTTATGTTCTTATTGGTGTTGGTGGAAGTTGAGATCAATTATGGATTGTTGATTATTAGGATTAACCTTTTAATCTTTTATTCTGAATATATGGATCAACATGAAGCAATTGGTCTGAAAAGAGTATAATTCAATTGATTTTAGGCAGTATTGTGTTCCTGTAGTTCATCTTTTATGGGTTTACGCCATCAGGTGGGGTAAAGATGTTAGCTTTATTCAATCTTTAAGCTGTGCAATTGATTTGAACTTTTTTCCAAGATAAAGGTGTCAATTTTTAGCCCTTTTAACTTGTATTATTGTATGATTTATGTGTAACTACTAAAGAATGACATGGCTTGCAGGAAACAGTTAACAAGCCTAATTCACTACAACATTTTGTGGTATGGGTTGGCTAACTAAGATTTTAAAAGGGTCAAGCTCAAGCTCGAGTCATAGAGTCAGTGAAGGGCGGTATCATGGGAGATATGAAAATGATGGAATTTGGGAGGACCCTCCTACTACAACGGTATTTAGCATTTCCCTTACATGTTAATGAATTTATGACTTGGGGATGTTCATTATGTTTTGAAAGTGATTATGTGATATGGAGCAATCGGAATTAGATTTTTTTTATAACGTTAACTCAAACACCCACTAATCCTACTCCTAAATCTGCGCATTTGTTCATTATGGGACTTTAACCCTCAATGATTTGGGGAGCGACACCATTCTTTAACACCATGGTACCACTAGGCTACAAGCCCTTTGTTAGAAATTGGAGTTAGACAACCAGCTGTTATAGAATAGGCTGCAGGAGATGGTGTTTGGATGTACTTTTGCTGTTTGAAGTTGTGATATTTGAGTGTGAGGCAAATTCTTATTATTTAAGGATTTACATGTAAATTGACTCCTAGAATGAATTAGTTGGTTCTTAAATAATCAGATATCGACAACCAGTTTTACTATACCCAAACACTAAAAACTAAATATCTACTACTTGAACACGCAATGCCAAACACCCCCTTATTTCTGAAAACATTTTGTACTAATGTGTGTTTTTTTCCCCTAATAATATTTCACTTAATTTCTTTACGTCATGTAGGATGAATTGTTGGATTTTGATAATGAAGAAATTGATAGAGCGATAGCACTTTCTCTTGCTGAAGAAGATGAAAGAAATGCATGTTCTCTCGTGGAGGATGATAAAATAAGTGCCTGTTCAAGTTTAGAAGAAGAAGAGGAAGAAGAGGAAGAAGAGCAAAAGGATGAAGTTCCATCTCTTTCTGAAGAAGATCATAAAGGAAAGAAAGTAATTGGTAGGTTGTACTTTCTGTTGATTGTGTTTCTTGTGAATTCTCTTTCATTTTATTTATTACATATAATTTAATTGTGAATACTTTCTATTAGATGATAATTCTCATGTTGAGGAAGATGAAGAGCTAGCCAAGGCTATTCAGTTAAGCTTAAACATGGATTCACCACCAAGAAATATCTACGGAAGCTTACTTCCTCGTTTGCCAAACTTATTTCAAGGTGTACACAGGTAGATATATAACCTTTTATTTTCCATAAGAATAAATGAAATAATGTTTTAAGCACAATAGTCCTTAATAGATACATTTAGCCGCTTTGAAAACATGGGATTGTAGGACATGTGCTGGTTGCAACGGTAGAATTGGTCATGGGCGGTTTTTGAGTTGCATGGGAGGAGTTTGGCATCCAGAATGTTTCCGTTGTCATGCTTGCAGTTTACCAATATCTGATTATGAGGTCAAACTCTACTCTAAGTCAAACTTACCATCAACAAGGTCTTCCTATTTGACTCAGACTTTGACTTTCCTGCTCATCTATGTAGTTCTCCATGTCTGAAAACCGCCCCTTCCACAAATCGTGCTATAAAGAACACCATCACCCAAAATGTGATGTTTGCAAGAACTTTGTAAGTTTCCTTTTTTTATCTGTCATCAATTCTCACAAATACTAGCTTTGTTAGCTGATCATATTAAAGGTAGTTTTTTTTTCTTTTTTCCTTTTTCTTTTTCTAAAACCATATGCAGATACCAACAAATGTAGGTGGTCTGATTGAGTACCGGGCCCATCCTTTTTGGCATCAAAAGTACTGCCCCGCGCATGAGCGTGATGGGACTCCTAGATGTTGCAGCTGTGAAAGAATGGAACCTAGGGACACAAAATATTTATTGCTAGATGATGGTCGAAAGCTATGCCTGCAGTGTCTTGATTCTGCAATAATGGATACTCATGAATGTCAACCTCTTTATCTTGAAATTCAGGATTTTTATGAAGGATTAAATATGAAAATTGAACAGCAAGTTCCACTGTTGTTGGTTGAGAGACAAGCCCTTAATGAAGCCATGGAGGGAGAAAAACATGTAAACCTAAGTACAACTGTAGTATTACAGAAATTAACATTATAGTCGTCGTATTAGTTTCAAGATTTAATCTTTACTTGTTGGCAGGGTCATCATCACATGCCTGAAACTAGAGGACTTTGCCTTTCAGAAGAACAGACCATCAGCACTGTATGAGTCTTGCACCTTTTTACTGTAAATAATGAAAGTTTTCAGTTTTTCATCTTTTTGAAGTTTTTTCTATTTTACTGAAAATACCAGATAATAAGGAGGCCGAGGGTTGGAGCAGGACGGATAATAGACATGTTTACCGAGCCTTATAAGCTAGTTCGTAAATGTGAAGTAACGGCTATCCTCATTTTGTATAGTCTCCCTAGGTAAATTTTCAGCTGTGATTTCTACAAATTTATTATGATTCTTTATATACAATCAAAGACATAAAAGGTTCATAAATTCAGGTTATTAACGGGTTCGATTCTGGCCCATGAGATGATGCATGCATGGCTCCGGCTTAAAGGTTCTTACTTGTTCTCTTTTTATCAAAATACAATGACGAAAATGTCCATTCCACCCTCCCGTCTTTATTGTCTTATAACAAGGTTAAATCAGTAACTCTCTTCTTGTTTTGGATAAACAGGATACTCTAATTTGCCACCTGATGTCGAAGAAGGGATCTGCCAAGTTCTTGCTCATATGTGGCTGGACTCGGAGATCATAGCTGGAGCTAGTGGCGCTGGTGTTGCTTCATCATCTTCATCTGCACCTATACCTGCATCATCAAAAAAAGGCAAAAGGTCTGATTTCGAGAAGCAACTTGGTGAGTTCTTTAAACACCAGATTGAGTCAGATACATCTGCAGCTTATGGAGATGGATTCAGAGAAGGAAACAAGGCTGTGCTTAAATACGGCCTCAGAAGCACTCTTGATCATATTCGGCTTACTGGAAGATTTCCTTGCTAGTTAACTTCACAATCAATGAATTTTGAAGATTAATTAGAAGAGCAAAATATTAAATAATCACCTATTTTCAATAGTGGCACTACAAGATTACCAGTTTCTGTTTCCTACAACTGTTGATATATACCGAAAAGAATGAAACATCATATGAAAACCATCTGTTTCTTTTTTATATACCAGACTAAGGTTTACTGCTCATTAAATGTCCAAATCCTACTGCTTTTAAATTCTTGAAATGGGTCTTTTCATGCTCTCTCAAGGTGAATGTGGATAGCAACTTTAGATATCATCATCAAGATTCCTTTTAATTTTTTTTAAAGCACATTATTATTGCAGACTTGTCTTTTTCCTGGTTAACCTATGCAAAGACGTTAGAAGTGGGTGTGAGTTTCTAACAGGGAACGAGAATATGATTCCAACCTAACACAAAATTTGTGGGTTTGGTTTAGTCTAAATGGGTACGGGTTAGTTTCTAGTCAAACCCATAAACATGTTTAGCTAAATGAACCCATAAACATGTTTAGCTAAATGAACCCATAAACATGTTTAGCTAAATGAATCATGTTCGGGTTAACATGGTGGGTTCACGCCTTCACGGGTTGATCCTGTAAGCCAGACTAGGTTTTTACTGCTCACTACCTGTCCAAATCCTACTGCCTTTATATTTCTTGAAATTGTCTTTTCATTCTCTCATGGGTAAATGTTATATAGCAAATCCAGATATCACCATCAAGATTCTTTTTTTAAATTTCTTTTGAAATATATTTTCATTGTAAAGTTGTCTTTTTCCCGGCTGACATATGCACAGTTGTCTTTTTATAGTTGTCTTCCTATTTCTATCAAGAGGGATGTATTTTGGGTGTAAATACAGGGTTAATGATATGATTTTATGGTGATTTCAAGGTGATTTCAACTTTAACTTTAACTTTTTTTTAGGTCACGGGAAGGAAGTATTCCCTTACATATTTAACTAACCTTTTTTTTTATTTAATTTTTTATTATTTTAGAACAGCACATATTTAACTAACTATAACCAGGTTCTTAAAAGGACCAGGATTTAACAACTCTATCTGAAAGCTTCTAACCACCAGCCTTTAGCTAACATGTTGCAGCTAATGACATATCCTGCCGGCTGGGCTTGATTAAATTATTTGATTACATGAATATTTTATTTCAACTCACTTTAATATTTATGTATGAAAGCTACATAATACAAGTAACAATGGCAGCTTTCTAATCTTGGCACATAATCAACCACTTATATTAGAATAGAATAATTCACCTGTGAATGAACCTCATTAGCATGGCAATCTCATTTCTTCCATTGCTAGCTCTTTCTGTGTTCTTAATTTCTCCAAATAATGTCTATGCAACACCTGCAGACACAAACTTCACGTGTTCTGCTGACTCACCGCCTTCCTGTCAAACCTACCTCACGTATCGTGCCAGGTCACCTTACATGGTTCTCGGGAACATCTCTGATCTGTTCGGTATCAGTCGTCTGAGTATATCAGAAGCGAGCAATCTCACTTCAGAAAATGAAGAAATACTTTATGATCAGCTTTTGTTGATACCCATTACCTGTAGCTGTAATGGGAATCATTATATTTCTAATGTCACATATGCAACAAAAAAAGGTGATAGCTTTTATGTTGTTGCATCTTCAAGTTTTTCAGAATCTGACAAATTATCATGTTGTTGAAGATATGAACCCTGCTCTAAAGCCAACCAATTTGACAGTTGGCGATCAAGTGGTTTTCCCTTTGTTTTGTAAGTGTCCTAAAAAGTTGCAGAATCAAGATCAATATCTTATTACTTATGTGTGGCAACCAAAAGATGAAATCTTGAATGTGAGCACCATGTTCAATACAAGTTCTTATGATGTTGCTAAAGAGAATAATTTCCGTAATTTCACAGCTGCTGTGTGTCTTCCGGTAGTTATACCCGTTTCTAAATTACCTACCTTCCCGCCACCCCATCATCTCTCGGGTTCTAAGAGTCAAGAGTCAAAAAAGAGTCGGATGATCTTTATTATCTTTGGAATAATTGGATCTCTCTTTCTTTTTGTTCTGTCATGGTTTCTGATTCACAGATACCATTCACGTAGATCCAAAAGAATATTGGCTCGAAACGAGTCATCTTTTGAGTTCACGGATCTTCTTTACATGAAGAAAGCTTCAAAAGATGAACAGGTTTTGCCCATGAAGAAGAATCAAGATAAGTTGCTTCCAGGGGTTTCAGGCTATTTAAGCAAACCAATCATGTATGACAGAAAAGAGATCATGGAAGCAACCATGAGTCTCAGTGAACGGTACAGAATTGGTGGTGCGGTTTACAAGGCCGTGATCCATGGTCAGATATTGGCTGTGGAAAAAACCCGAGATGCAACTGAAGAACTCAAGATTTTACAAAGAGTAAACCACACGAATCTAGTGAAATTAATGGGGATGTCATCTGATTTTGATGGGAACTGTTTTCTAGTTTATGAGTATGCCGAAAAGGGCTCACTCGATAAATGGCTATTTTCAAGGCATTTATCTTCTCCTTCGGGTTCATCAGTTAATGTTAATCTCACATGGTTTCAAAGACTGAATATAGCATTAGATATCGCTAACGGTCTTCAATATATGCATGAACATAGTCAACCTAGCATTGCACATAGAGACCTCAGGACAAGTAATATACTTCTAGACTCCAATTTCAAGGGCAAAATCGGGAATTTCTCAGCAGCTAGACCTGCCATAAGCTCCATCATGTTAAAAATTGATGTCTTTGCTTTCGGGGTTGTTCTGTTAGAATTGCTTTCAGGAAAGAAAGCCATGGAAACTAGAGAAGATGGAGAGATTTGTATGGCATGGAAGGAAATTAAGAAGATAATGGAGTTTGAAGATAAAAGAGAACAAAACTTAAGGTTATGGATGGATCCGAATCTGGGCAGCTTTTACCCGATTGATGCTGCTTTGAATTTGGCTGCATTAGCTAGAGCTTGCACATCTGAGAAATCTGCAGATAGACCAGGAATGACAGAAATTGTGTTTAATTTGTCTGTTCTTAGTCAATCGTCTTCTGAAATGTATGAAAGATCTTGGACATCTTCAGGTTTAGAAACTGAAGATGCTCATATTATCAGTCCAGTTATAGGTCGTTAAAACATGCAAATATGAATATGATTGCTCCAAAAAAATAGAAAGATAAGGAGTGGATATAAGGTAGAATTCTTGTAAAATATTGTCGTTAACTCGTTATCATGTTTCTTGAATATACTTTTGGTCTATTTGTATATTCTCTGTAATCCTTACGCTTGTAAAGGTGAAAAACAGTTGAAACCAGATGATATATTTTCAAAGATCTTATGATATTATACAAATACACAATGAAACCTTTTACAAAATCACCTTCCCTGAACTGAATTGGTTGGTGAAACATCTCTACCCTGTGAAGTGGTCAGGATCCTAGAAAGACATTGTGCAGCCTCATTCATATCAGGGCGAGCCGATGGATCTTCATCGAGGCAACCATCAATCAATTTGACCACAGCCATGGCCAGTTGCGGAGGATAACTCCCTTGGAGGCGTTGGTCAATGAGATCAGTCAACTTTTCATTTCCCTCTATGTTATCTTCCTCAAGAACATCATCCAAAACCTCAGACAAATTCTTGTTCACCATCTGGTACAGATCAGAAACATGCTTTCCTGTTACGATTTCCAGCAACAGAACACCAAATCCATAAACATCAAGCTTTGTGGAAATCAAACCGTTCTCCAAATACTCAGGAGACATGTAACCTCTAGTACCAACAATATGCCGGGTCAGTGCGAATTGACCTTCTTGCCCTTCAGCAGACCTTGCAAGATCAAAATTTGTGATCTTGGCTCTGAAATCACTATCAAGAAGGATATTGCTGCTTTCTAGATTCTTGTAAACATATGGAGGGGTGGTATAGCAGTGGAGATAATCAAGTCCGTTTGCCACATCTAAAGCAATTTGTAACCTCTGCATCCAGCTTAGCAATTTGTTGCTGCTTAGTGCGTTACAATAGATCCAATCGCTTAACGGTCCATTAACAGCAAACTCATAAACAAGATACCAATGACCATCATTAAAACAAACACCCGAAAGGTGGATGAGATTATGATGGTGGATAGTGTTAAGTAACCGAATCTCATTTGACACGTCACCATGCATTTTCTTGATGGCAACAAGCTCTCCCTTGATGGTACCTTGATAAACAGACCCTTTAATCAAACAGTCAGGACTAAAATCTTGTGTGGCTGACTTAAGTTCTTCAAATTTGTATAATTTAAGGGATTGAGCTATGCTGCTTAAACTCTCCATGAACTCCGAGTCTTCATCAACATCCAACTTCTTCTCCCCTGGTTTCTCAACCGCCTCAAAGCTCTGAGAAGCCGAAGCAACCATTGGCGGAGTCGTTTTCCTTCTCTTTAAAAAGCAAAACCAGAAAGCACACAACCCGATCACGAATGTGAGAACAATCCCTCCAAAAATTCCTACAAGCATGTATATCCATTTATGATCATTGGCAGAGGTGGCAGGTGGTGGTGGTGGTGGTGATGGCGGTGGAGATGTTGCCGGTGGCGGTGGTGGTGCTATGGTTTGAGATCTTGAAGGTGGATTCTCTAGTGGAACTAAAAGGGTGGTAAAGGGGTAGATGTTAGAATCCAGTTCTGATAATTCATTAGCTTCAAGAGTCAGCCCAGTTTCAGTCCCAAATATAGCACTTATACTCGAAACATACTGCCCCCAAGTGATCAAGTAAGATAGCAAATACCTAACACCACTAGCAGCTTGCTTTTCAGTTGGACAAGCACATCTTAATGGCACAGTGAGCCTTGAACCTGTATATATATTAACAGAAAGATTGCTTTTTTGAGCCCGAATAGCATGACAAGTTGACAGGCCTTCGAAAGTGTCGTTAGCGATCAAGAAAGGCGTGTCTCCGGACCGGATAACATATGTGGCATTGGCTTGATAGAACTGGCCTAAACACGAACACCTGGCGGGCACAAGCACCGTCTCACCGGTTTCAAAAGTGAAACTTTCAGAGACCGAATTGAGTTGTGAAAGTTGAGTGGAGTTTGCGTTTAACAGATTGGAGATGGAAGCAACTGTGTTGTAAGGGGGTTTAGCTCGGAAGGTGAGATAAGCTTGGCAGGAGCGGTTAATACCGTTACAGGCATAACCAAGAACAGAAGTTGAAGCATTTCTGATACCACAGTTTGTGTTCAACTTCCTGATGTATGGTTGCTGGGCTTTGATCAAGATTTGTGGAGAAATCAAGAGGATATAAGAGCAAAACAAGAAAAATGGCAGGGATGCCATGTTTGATTGAGATGTTAGCAGAAGCCCAGAAAAGTGAAGTCAATTGAAGTGAAAAAGATGCTGGATTTCAGTCACATATAAGGTTTGGAATTGAAATGGTCTTGGGGGGAAGGAAGGTAGGTAGAATCAAATCAATTATGAATGAAATTTTTTTTTTGAACAGCAATTATGAATGGATTTGAGTTGAGTGGGTAGATACAAATGTTATATTATTGAATTTGGTGGTGGGCATGTCATACGTTGGAATATATGGGGTTTGGGTCAACGACAGGGGAAGACTTGGAATTGCAGCAATTTCATGGTAATTGGGGAAGGTCCCTCGGTCGTTGACTCCGTGGGGATGTAAAAAAATTAACAGTGAAAGCGAAGGTTGATTTTTTATTAGAAAAGATGTTGATTTGGGCTCTTC
>JBCNJP010000019.1:15564054-15606446 GCA_039602395.1 Deinandra increscens subsp. villosa | reverse complement strand
CTCATCAATTCTAAACCAGCTTCTCTGTCTTATCCAAATTTTGATCGCCGGATCCATTGGAATTGGAATTCCGCATATGCGGCGGATGGTAATGTTGCATTTGGTTTGACTGGTCCTGGTTGTAGCGATTTCGAGGATTGGAGTTTCTCCAGGAACCATTTGATTGATTTCTAGTATGAGAGTTATTGTTGGAATGATTATAGTTAGTTTCTGAAAGATGACTATAGAAGTTATGCGTAGTGTTCGCTTGTTTAGTAAGTGTATCAGCATAGACGGGACAGTTGTCTAACGTATGTGGCCCTACGCATGTGTCGCAAGCGAGAACAAATTTGGTAGTCATACGATTCACTTGGCTTGATAAAGCTTTCATCTTTGCTTGTAATGCAATGACATCATCTATGGCGTGTATGCCCGGTTATTTCAAAGAAGATGTTGATTATCGACCTCTAGCAGGTTGCCATTCATAGTTGCTCGCAACAAGTTCTTCCAAAAGTGCGATGGAATCTATAAAAGTTTTGTTGAGAATCGACCCTCCAGACGAGGAATCGACGTGCATCCTTAATGAGCTCTTATGTCCATTATAGAAGTATTGGAAGTGACAAAACTTGACTTAGAATTATGTGGGGGGGGGGGGGGGGGAGGGGGGATAAGTCACAGGATGGAAAAAATAGAGAGATGGTTGCCCCCCCCCCCCTCCACTAAGCTTCGCCAATGAGTATTGGACTTGCAGTCACGCATCCATGTTATGATGAGGACACTTCCTTAGCATACTCTTTAATCTTTCCCAAGCCTCGTGTGAGCTTTCTCCGCCGTCTTGTATGATTGTAGTGATATAGTTTTTCAGACGGATAGTTCTTTAAAATGGAAAAAGTTTGATTAGAAATTTCTTTGCCTTCAGTGTAACTCTTAAATGTTACAACCGAGTCGGGTACCATGATATTGTCGGGTCTGGACATACAATACCCAACAATATCAACATTAGTTTAACATGTATACTTTATATTTGTAGGAAACTGAGTAAAATTATTATTTTTTACTTATTTTAGGCACAAGTACTTATCATTATATATGCGTTATATATTTAGTTATTTTTAGTATTTGGTTTATTTTGTGAGAGTATCACAACGAATCAAACGGTGTCTAAAGTAAATGTAAGATAAATAAAATATCGAAGCTGAAATTGGGTGGTGTGTAAATAAAACATGGAAAAATAGATTTAAGCTAAGTGAGTATAAGGGAACGCGAGCTGCTTGAATGCCGCATTTGCATTTTTTAAGGCACATGGAGGGTTGCGTAGGGCAACTTGGCATGCGGGTGCAGAAAGTGCGACGCACTGACTGGTGCATGCGCGTGATGCGTAATGATGAGTAACACGTAGCTGCAAAAAACCTGGTGCATGCCTTGTTTGGCTTTCGCATAGGTGTTGCAGTCCTGTCACAGTGCATGTGTCGAGTAGAACAACAGGCTGCTTGTGGCATCACTGCGCGACGCAAATGATGACATGCATGGTGTGGATTAGTTGGGGCCGTGTCTCATGACCATTTCAACTGGCCATAAATGTTTTTGGTAGTACCTTTAAATCCATATGTTAATGCTCTTATATGTGTTTGACTACACATTTATTCACATTTATGTTTCTAGTCATAGTTCATCCGTAAACACACCATTCTAGACACAAGGAGAAAATTACGAACACCAAATATCACATTTTAGAGATAATGTATTTTAGAGTTTCCTTTCACCACCGTCTTCACTTTGCCTAAAACCTATAAAGGTATAAGGCTATTTGTAGTGGGGCGCCATCTCTTCATTTTTGCTAATATAACGCCCATATAACCCCCTTCCCCACCCCCCTAGGGCGTCATCTTAGGTGATGGAATCACCAGCTTATGTTAATAACGCCTCCCCCTTCGTTTCTTGATTGGTTGATTTTTTTTATTGGATAGATTTAATTGAGTGAGTTTTTTAAATAATAATTGGGTAATAATTAGAGGAGAGTGGCTATAAAGAAATATTACCACTACATTACTTTTTTCATAGAGCCTCTTTTACTGACATGGACGCCACATGACACATAATACGCACAAAGAACTCCATCCACTACGGATAGCCTAAACACCAAACAACTCTATGGAACTCATGATGATAGGAATTCCCATAGTGGTATTATTTTGCATACAAATTCAAATTTTGAACATATTAAAAAAAAACAAAAGCGAAAAAAAAAATATATTAAATGACTTTTCCCTGACACATGAAAACAACAATGAAATACTCCCATAAAAAGAATCTGCACAACTTCAGACGCACAACGTACAACCAATCTCATCATCCCCATAATTCAAAATTTTCACTCAGCTTCCCGCTCACCATTTCAAATTTCAAAACCCTAACTAACCACCATTAAACCCACTCCCCTTCACCTCAGATTCTCATTCTCATCTTTCTCCCAAAGACACCATCTCTGTGTCTCGATTAACCACCATGGCAAAAGACCAACGGCCGCCGCTGCAATCCACCACCACCGACAACATCCCACCCACCACCAAACCCACCACCGCAAAACCCTCCAGAACAATCGAAGAAACCTACCAGAAAAAAACCCAACTCGAACACATCCTCCTCCGCCCCGATACCTACATCGGATCCATCGAAAAGCACGAGCAAACCCTCTGGGTATGGGAGGACGACAAGATGGTGAAACGCCCAATCTCATACGTCCCCGGTCTCTACAAGATCTTCGACGAAATTTTAGTAAACGCTGCGGATAACAAACAGAGGGATCCGAAAATGGACTCCGTTAAAGTCAACATTGACGTTGACAATAATTTGATCAGTGTGTTTAATAATGGGGACGGGATTCCTGTTGAGGTTCATCAGGAGGAAGGGGTTTATGTCCCGGAGTTGATTTTTGGGCATTTGTTGACTAGTAGTAACTATGATGATTCGATTAAGAAGACGACTGGTGGGAGGAATGGGTATGGTGCGAAGCTGGCGAATATTTTCTCTACTGAGTTTACGATTGAGACTGCTGATGGAAAGCGGAACAGAAGATATAAACAGGTAATGAAAGAAATTGTGCATTTTCAGATCTAGGGTTCTTGTTTCTTGTGAACATGAGATTGGATACCTTTTTCATGTTAGTTGTTGCATAAAATCAAATTGAGTGAGTTTTAGGTTAAGTTTGGTTTGGGAAAATGGTAATCAAGCTGTGCATTGTGAGATCTAGGGTTCTTGCTTCTTGTGAATATGTGATTGGATACTTTTTCTTGTTTGCAAGTGTGAGTTGTTGCATAAAATCAAATTGAGTGAGTTTTAGGTTGAATTTGGTTTGGGAAAATGGTAATGAAGTTGTGAATTGTGAGATCTAGGGTTTTTGCTTCTTGTGAATATGTGATTGGATACTTTTTCATGTTTGCAAGTGTTAGCTGTTGCATAAAATCAAATTGAGTAAGTTTTAGGTTTAGTAAAATAGGTTTTTACAAAATGAGGGGAAGAAATAAAATATGATTGTTACACACCATATATGATGAACTGCTGATTTGTAGCATTTGGTTGCGTGTTAG
This sequence comes from Deinandra increscens subsp. villosa, assembly GCA_039602395.1. NCBI lineage: Eukaryota > Viridiplantae > Streptophyta > Magnoliopsida > Asterales > Asteraceae > Deinandra > Deinandra increscens. The sequence continues at coordinate 15,602,880 of JBCNJP010000019.1, read as the reverse complement.
GTTTTCACAAGTAACATGGGGAAGAAATCTGAACCAACTATAACAAAGTGCAAGAATTCTGAGAACTGGACTATGGTTTCATTTAAGCCCGATTTATCGAAATTTGGCATGATATGTCTTGAAGAGGATGTTGTTGCTCTGATGAAGAAGCGTGTGGTTGACTTAGCGGGTTGCCTTGGAAAGACTGTCAAAGTGGAACTAGATGGAAAGCGGGTACCACCTAAAACATTTGAAGACTATGTGAAGCTTTATCTTGACCAATTGCCTGATAGCACCCTGAGGTTGTTTTCAAAATCTTTGGCTAATAACATGCCTTACATTCCAGTTAAATTGTTACTCTGATGATACTAAGAATTTGTCATTTTATAGGATTTATGAAAAGGTTAGTGATAGATGGGAGATATGTGTTAGTATCGCTGATGGGCATTTTGAGCAGGTATATGTTTTTTTTTCCTTTCTCTAAGTTTATTACAATATTGTTCAACTGCTAACTAATGTTTATATATTTTATGGCAATTTGTACTAATCAGGTCAGTTTTGTAAACAATATTGCGACAATCAAGGGAGGGACTCACGTCGATTATATAACCAATCAGATTGCTAACCACCTTGTGGCCGTTGTAAAGAAACAGAATAAATATGCTACTATCAAAGCACACAATGTAAAGAACTACTTAATGGTGTTTGTTAATGCTCTTATTGATAACCCTGCTTTCGATTCACAAACGAAAGAGACCTTGACAATCAAATCAAGCAGTTTCGGGTCAACATGTGAACTCTCACCAGATTTCTTGAAGAAAGGCAAGTATATGCCAATAATTTTAATTTTTGGAATTAATGTTTTAAAGAAATAAGTTTTTATTTGTTATGTGTGTTGCAGTTGCCAAATCTGATATCGTGAAAAGGGTTATGTCATGGGTACAGTATAAACAGCAGAATGACTTGAAGAAAACTGATGGTAACAAAAGGGGAAAACTCAACATTCCTAAACTTGAAGAGGCTAACTTTGCTGCTACGAATAATTCGGATAACTGCACCTTGATTTTGACAGAAGGAGATTCAGCCAAAGCTCTTGCTGTAAGTTTATATTGTACTTGTTGTTCTTAAACAAACATATGATAGTACATGTTTTATTCACTTTAAGATTGTTTAATATGAACAATGTTTACTTGCAGATGTCTGGATTATCTGTTGTGGGTCAAGATTATTATGGTGTGTTCCCACTGAGAGGTAAGTTGCTGAATGTGAGGGAAGCAAGTCCTAAACAGTTGCAGGAAAATGCTGAAATTCAAAACATCAAAAAGATTCTTGGGCTCCAGCATGGTAAAACTTATGACAATGTCAAGTCATTAAGATATGGACATTTAATGATCATGGCTGATCAGGTGAGTGTTGAAATCTTTACAAAGTCTGATATTGATGACTTGTAATTCTGCTGACAGAACATAATATGCTGTGTAGGATCATGATGGTTCACACATCAAGGGGTTGCTGATCAATTTTCTTCACTCATTCTGGCCATCTTTGCTGAAAGTTCCAGAATTTGTGTTAGAGTTCATTACACCAATTGTCAAGGCTACAAATAAGAAGACAAAAAGTGTTATATCATTTTATACGATGCCTGAATACGAGGCGTGGAAAGAAAATCTTGGCCACAAAGCAAGAGAATTCAAGATAAAGTACTATAAGGTTTGTTTATGCAAGTTATGACTCATCAACTATTCAAACCGTTTGTTATTTTCATCTGTAAAATTTTCATTATGTTTTAGGGGTTGGGTACTAGTAATGGTAAAGAAGGTGCAGAGTATTTTGCTGATCTTGAAAAGCATAAAAAGGATTTCGTTTGGGCTGATGATGAAGATGGTGATGCAATCGAGCTCGCCTTTAGTAAAAAGAAGATTGAGGCAAGAAAGACCTGGCTTCGAGCACTTCAGGTCTGGACGTTTTATGATTAAAATTTAAAAGCATGTATTTTGATAACAGTTTAAATCTTACAAGAATTGTTTCTTAATACAGGCTGGTACATATTTTGATTCAAAGGAGAAACATATCCCATACCGTGACTTCATCAACAAGGAACTTATTCTGTTTTCAATGGCTGATCTTCAAAGATCAATTCCATCAATGGTGGATGGACTAAAACCAGGCCAAAGAAAGATTCTATTTTGTGCTTTCAAGAAGCCCATTTTCCAGGAAGTTAAAGTTGCTCAATTCAGTGGTTATGTGTCCGAGCACTCTGCTTATCATCATGGTGAGCAGAGTCTAGTCAGCACCATAATTGGCATGGCCCAAAATTTTGTTGGTAGCAACAATATTAACCTTCTTTACCCAAGTGGGCAATTTGGTACACGTCAAATGGTAAGATATACGCATGTATATTCACACATCTTTGTAATTTTTTTCTTTACCAACATAACATGCTAAAACTTTTATTCACAGGGTGGTAAGGATCATGCAAGTGGCAGATATATCTACACTAGGCTTTCTCCAATCACACGCCATCTTTTTCATAAGGCGGATGAACTTTTACTTAATTACCTGAATGAAGATGGGCAATCCATTGAGCCTACATGGTAATAAGATACCTGTATAAGATACCTGTATTTATTATGATTTTTAAAATTTATTCTCTTAACAGGTTTATGCCAATCATACCAATGGTTCTGGTAAACGGAAGTGAAGGAATAGGGACAGGTTGGAGTACATTTGTGCCAAATTATAATCCACGAGATATCATTGCGAACCTAAAACGCCTATTGAATGGTGAACAAATGGTGCCTATGGATCCTTGGTATAAATGGTTTAAGGGAATTATTCAGAAAGCAACATCAAAGGATACCGGATACACCACTATTGGAGTCTATGAAGAAAATGAGGACAACAATTCCCTTAATGTCACAGAGCTACCTGTAAGGAGGTGGACTCAAGAATACAAGGAATTTTTGGAGGCGGCTTCACTTGCAGGGAAGGACAAGGAGCCTTTTATTGAGGTTGATTAACCAGCTTATGTCTTAAAACTAATTAAGCTCTTTTTTTTTTCTTTTTTTCTTTTTGGAGTTTGTATTTATAACTTCTCATTTTGCAGGAATACAATGCTCATAATGATGACACCACTGTACATTTTGAAATCATCATGACTGCAGATCAGATGAACAAAGCAAAACAAGAGGGGCTGTTGAAGAAGTTTAAACTAACCACCAATTTAAACACAAGTAACATGCATTTGTTTGATGCTAATGGTGTGATTAAGAAGTATGATACTCCTGAACAAAGTAAGTTTGACAATGATATAACGAAAAATAACTGTTCTTTAATCTTTATTAGTTTATTGACTGCTCATCTTTTTGTTTTGTCATTGCAGTTCTTGAGGATTTCTTTCACCTTCGTCTTGACTTTTATGAGAAGAGGAAGGTAACTTTATATTTGATAGTTTCTTTTTAGCCCAGTTCTTCTTACCCCTTTGACAAGTTAAAGATAAAAGTGACCTGAATGATATTTGATTTGTACCCTACTCTAATCAAACTGTGGTGATGGATGACAGACTGCCCTGCTTCGTGAGCTAGGAAAAGCATCATTGCAGCTAGAAAACAAAGTGCGGTTTATTAAGGAGGTCGTTGAAGGAACACTTGTTGTTAGCAACAGAAAGAAAGCTGACTTATGTGCTGAATTGAAAGCCAAAGGTTACACACCATTACCAAAAGAAGCTGTTTTAGAAGCATCAGTTGCAGGGGCAGTTGATCATGTTGAAGGAAGTGATGAAACCGAAGATGGTTCAGATTCTGAAACCGCTGAGGTGGTGGTAGAAGAAAAGCCTGTTGCGGGCACTGCCAGCAAAACGATCCCTGGAACAGAATATGACTACTTGCTGTCAATGGCAATTGGAACATTGACCTATGAGAAGATGCAACAGCTATGGAATGAAAGGGATACAAAGAAGGCTGAGTTTGATGAACTCACAAACACACCTTCCAAGTCTTTATGGTTGAGGGATCTTGATGGACTTAACAACCAGCTTGATGTATGTTTCATGTTTTATACATGTAAAAGATACTTTTTTCTTTCTGGGATTTTCCTTACTTTTATTAACTTTTTGTTGTGTGATTAGGAACAAGACAAGAGAGATGCTAAAGATGAAGCAGAGAGAAGGAAACAGCAAGAAAAGGCTAGGGCTAAGGGTCCTGGAGGTGGTAGGAATGCTAGGAAACCTGCCAGAAAGGCTGCCACGAAAAAACCAGCTGGCACATCCGTAGTTGTCATTGAACCAATGGAGACATCAGCCAATTCTTCAATGGAGACTGGTATTTCAACAATCAATAATCTATTTTCCATAATATGTTTTATATGTATTATACTAATTCTTGTTTTGATTGCCTCTCAGGTAATGCTAATGTTCCTGCACCTAAACCAAGAGGCAAAGCAGCAGGCCCAAAGAAAGCTCCAGCAAAGAGCAAAGTAGGAATCATCATAAAACTCGTAATTTCATGAATTATTGTTATAAAGCGATTATGTTAATAAATCTTTTATATTGTGATCAGGGAAAAGCTACCTTGATAGACGAAGACGATGAGGAAATTCCTTCACTAGCAGAGCGTATGGCTAAACAAAATCTGCATTCTATGCAGGATGACGATGAAATTGGCGAGCTGGAAGATCGATTGGCCAGACATAACATTGAATCATCTCCTGATCAAGAAGGTACACCCTGTGTTTATATTTGAATGGCTAGATAAATGTTTATATTTCAAGTTTGTAGTTAACATTTATTATGTAATTAACAGAAGTTCCAAAAAAGAAACCACCAACTAAAAGAGCAGCTGCTGCCAGGAAGAAGGCTACCATCATCTCTGATGATGATGAAGATGAAGACGAAAATGACATGAGTGATGATTCCGAATTTGAAGTTCTTGCAGCGGAAGAGAAAAAGAAGGGTGGTCGGAAACCGGCTGCTGCAGCATCTAAGCCTCCGTTGGCAGCGACCAAGAAAAGAGGAGCAGGTGTGGCTGCGAAGACATCTAAAGAAACAGGTGCTGGGCAGAAATTGATCACTGAAGTTTTGAAGCCGGTGGTGGAGGCGTCACCGGAGAAGAAGGTTAGGAAGATGAGGCCGTCGCCTTTCAACAAGAAGAGTGGGTCTGTGTTGGAAAAGATGAGCAAGAAAGATGATGATGAGGAGAAGGAAGAGGAGATGGTTGTTGGAGAATCAAGTGGTGAAATTGCTGCAAAAGCAAGACCACAAAGGGCTAACAGAAAGCAGATGACTTATGTGATTAGTGATGATGATGAAGATGAAGAGGATGAAGATGTTGATGATGAAGCATCTGAGGATTCTGATTTTGATGATGATGAGTAGGTGAATTTGAAGTGGTGGGAAATTTAAACTTGTATGAATTCTAGCGTTTTTTAGTAGGTTAAATTTGTAGATCCAATGCTTTTGGACTACATGTGACAATTGCATCTACTTTTCTATTAAAATGTCTTTCCAAAAATTGTCATAGTAAGTCCTTATTTTTTCACTAATGAAATATCTATTTATTATATCATTAGTTATTTAATTATTCTAAAAATTCAGAAACAATAAAAACTCTGTCAATCATAGTTATATAAAAACCTAAGCTTATTTGGTTTCTAAACCTAATTCAGTTTAATTAAGTAAATTGACATTCTCATTATTTGAACTTGCTTTTTTGGTTTCTAAACCTAATTCAGTTTTATATAGTTTAAAATTGCTTTTTTACCTTTTTAAATTCTATTATTATATTTTCTATAGAAAAACAATTTAAAACCAAAATCACAATTCATCTCCTGATGTTTAGAGCCTGATGAATACTTGAAGAAAATTTGAATTTATCAACCAATAAGATTTATTCAAATAAATCAGAAATAGAAAGTCAAGTAAACCTAAATAAAATCAAGTTATCCACTTGTTTCTCTCACCAAAACATAAGGCTCAAATCCTTTCCTTTTTCTTAGATATTTTCTTCCCATTAGCATGGCTAATTGAGTCATAGTTTTATCCTCATTGTCTTCAAAAAGACAAAAAAGAAAGCAACTCAAACACCCCACCCATATGGCATCAAATACCGAAAAAAACTTCAAGCATCAAAACCTTTGACACAAAACCCATATGGCATCCCTCTCAATAAGTCCCTCAATCCTCACACTAAGATCAAAGACCATAGGTAAAGATTTGGTCAACCCCATGAACCACCGAACCCGACCCACGCCGACCTCTGTGGCTTGTCAAACCCGGGTTCCATTCGATCCACCACCCGATCAAGAGAAAGAGGGTAAGGAGAAGAAGCAAAGCTTCAGGGATGTTTTTATGGGCGTAAAGAAGCTTGGGAGAGGGCTTAAAGAAAGCTTGAGCCCAAAACGCAAAGGAGATTGGAAAGATTTGGTACTCATGAGCATATCGTTTGCTATTTATGTTTATATATCTCAAAGGATTGTATGTGCTTATTGTGCATGGATGTCTGTTTTTAAGCACCATTGGTAGTTAACTAGTTAGATCCATCAAATGGTACAACTTTTAATGCACAAATTACAACTATTTAGCCATAAGTTCTCAAAGTAATTTTAGTGTACTCTATGAATACATTTGATTCTGTTTATATTTTCATGGGACATCATTGTTTGTCATTTAATTTTTTTTTAAGAAATAAATTAATAAACCAATTAACCTACACAAATGATACTTGTATTTATTTTTGAACGGCAAATGATACTTATGTTTGAACATTTTCAACTTTATATAAAGATAAAACAATCGTGGTGGACAGCGAAGATGGCTATAGAACGATAGTGGTAGACGGCGATTAGGCAAATGTGTTGGGGGAGAAGAGGAGCTTCATAGTAAATATATAAGAACTAAGAAAACATATAGTTAGAGTTTGGGGAATGAGGGGCTTATTGAAATTTAAAAGAATAGTCCCCCGAACTATTCTAAATTAGAAAGAATACCTTGTACAGGTAAAATTACTAAATTATCCTTATGCAATACACATGAGTAGACTTAACATAAAAAAATAACAAGAAAGTACGGAGAATTTTTGTTATCACCTTAATTTAAAAACAATTCTTGAAAATTCGATATCCTCAAAAGACATAATTTGTAATTTGCTCAAGAAAATATAAGAACTAAGAAAACATATACTTAATAAGTAACCACCAAAAATCATTTGGTTCAATGCTATGTGGAAGATGGTTATAGTTTAGGGATTTTGATGTTTCAAGTTTCGAATTCCAAGTGGTGAGTTTCTTGTTTGATATAGTGTTCTTAAGAAAGTCAAACCTAAAATGTTAAATCCAGTATGAACGGTTACAATTCCGTCTTAAAAAAAGACTCACTCACATATTAGAGATTTGGGATACTTTCAAATACTATTAAACAAAATTAATAATTAACCTTCTAAGATTATACCTAATAATATTCATCATCATAACATTACAACCACTCCAATAATTCTGGTTCTCTCATTCACCCATCCACATGACCACATCATGTCTAGTTGAACGATAAGACTCGATTTCAAATTAAAGCTACAAACTAATTTCATTACTTTTATTCATAAATTATATTTTTACTTCCTAACTAAACATGTTTATAATATCTAAATCTCTCATTAAGTTAGGCAAACAATAGCACACAGGACTACAGGAGTGAAGAACCACACTTATCTTCCTTCTGTCTCTCTTTCGTCAATTTGGGGATGAAGGTATGCAGTTGGTTCATAATTTTGACATGTAGCCGACTAATTGTCAAAAAACTGGTCCCACATATGACGATCAGATGCTAAATTTCAATTTTCAACACTCTACTCGATCATCAACCAACGTCTCTACAATGGTATACTTTATCTTCGCAACATACGATTGGATGGTTTTTACCTTTTAATCCTAAAAAGTTTCGATTTTTATACTGTTCAACATGATCTTGGTTTGACCCCCTTGCACGCTTTGAAGTTTCCCCAATCTTTTTCTTGTTCTTTACTATGATTTTTGTCTGTTTTCGGTAGAATCTTGTTCAAATCCGATTCAAGATCTTCTTGATATTGTTTTCAGCAGGTGGTGAGGAATTGGGGACTCGTGAATCTTACTTACATTGGACTTCAGTTCTGTTTTGATGATTATGGTCGTAATTGAAATCAGCTTGTTTGATCATTTCTGGATTCATCATCTTCATTGGTTTCTGGGGGTTCTTTGAATTGTGTAAAGGTTAGACTTTTGACACCCAGAAACATTATCTATTTTTACCTTTAATGACGTCATAAATGGACAAAATCTATCTGGAAGATTCCTGGTTTATGTCATTTTTTCCAAAGGTGGTTGTTGTTGAGCTCTTTATGTTCTTATTGGTGTTGGTGGAAGTTGAGATCAATTATGGATTGTTGATTATTAGGATTAACCTTTTAATCTTTTATTCTGAATATATGGATCAACATGAAGCAATTGGTCTGAAAAGAGTATAAATCAATTGATTTTAGGCAGTATTGTGTTCCTGTAGTTCATCTTTTATGGGTTTACGCCATCAGGTGGGGTAAAGATGTTAGCTTTATTCAATCTTTAAGCTGTGCAATTGATTTGAACTTTTTTCCAAGATAAAGGTGTCAATTTTTAGCCCTTTTAACTTGTATTATTGTATGATTTATGTGTAACTACTAAAGAATGACATGGCTTGCAGGAAACAGTTAACAAGCCTAATTCACTACAACGTTTTGTGGTATGGGTTGGCTAACTAAGATTTTAAAAGGGTCAAGCTCAAGCTCAAGTCACAGAGTCAGTGAAGGGCGGTATCATGGGAGATATGAAAATGATGGAATTTGGGAGGACCCTCCTACTACAACGGTATTTAGCATTTCCCTTACATGTTAATGAATTTATGACTTGGGGATGTTCATTATGTTTTGAAAGTGATTATGTGATATGGAGCAATCGGAATTAGATTTTTTTTATAACGTTAACTCAAACACCCACTAATCCTACTCCTAAATCTGCGCATTTGTTCATTATGGGACTTTAACCCTCAATGATTTGGGGAGCGACACCATTCTTTAACACCATGGTACCACTAGGCTACAAGCCCTTTGTTAGAAATTGGAGTTAGACAACCAGCTGTTATAGAATAGGCTGCAGGAGATGGTGTTTGGATGTACTTTTGCTGTTTGAAGTTGTGATATTTGAGTGTGAGGCAAATTCTTATTATTTAAGGATTTACATGTAAATTGACTCCTAGAATGAATTAGTTGGTTCTTAAATAATCAGATATCGACAACCAGTTTTACTATACCCAAACACTAAAAACTAAATATCTACTACTTGAACACGCAATGCCAAACACCCCCTTATTTCTGAAAACATTTTGTATTAATGTGTGTTTTTTTCCCCTAATAATATTTCACTTAATTTCTTTACGTCATGTAGGATGAATTGTTGGATTTTGATAATGAAGAAATTGATAGAGCGATAGCACTTTCTCTTGCTGAAGAAGATGAAAGAAATGCATGTTCTCTCGTGGAGGATGATAAAATAAGTGCCTGTTCAAGTTTAGAAGAAGAAGAGGAAGAAGAGGAAGAAGAGCAAAAGGATGAAGTTCCATCTCTTTCTGAAGAAGATCATAAAGGAAAGAAAGTAATTGGTAGGTTGTACTTTCTGTTGATTGTGTTTCTTGTGAATTCTCTTTCATTTTATTTATTACATATAATTTAATTGTGAATACTTTCTATTAGATGATAATTCTCATGTTGAGGAAGATGAAGAGCTAGCCAAGGCTATTCAGTTAAGCTTAAACATGGATTCACCACCAAGAAATATCTACGGAAGCTTACTTCCTCGTTTGCCAAACTTATTTCAAGGTGTACACAGGTAGATATATAACCTTTTATTTTCCATAAGAATAAATGAAATAATGTTTTAAGCACAATAGTCCTTAATAGATACATTTAGCCGCTTTGAAAACATGGGATTGTAGGACATGTGCTGGTTGCAACGGTAGAATTGGTCATGGGCGGTTTTTGAGTTGCATGGGAGGAGTTTGGCATCCAGAATGTTTCCGTTGTCATGCTTGCAGTTTACCAATATCTGATTATGAGGTCAAACTCTACTCTAAGTCAAACTTACCATCAACAAGGTCTTCCTATTTGACTCAGACTTTGACTTTCCTGCTCATCTATGTAGTTCTCCATGTCTGAAAACCGCCCCTTCCACAAATCGTGCTATAAAGAACACCATCACCCAAAATGTGATGTTTGCAAGAACTTTGTAAGTTTCCTTTTTTTATCTGTCATCAATTCTCACAAATACTAGCTTTGTTAGTGATCGTATTAAAGGTAGTTTTTTTTTTTTTTTTTCCTTTTTCTTTTTCTAAAACCATATGCAGATACCAACAAATGTAGGTGGTCTGATTGAGTACCGGGCCCATCCTTTTTGGCATCAAAAGTACTGCCCCGCGCATGAGCGTGATGGGACTCCTAGATGTTGCAGCTGTGAAAGAATGGAACCTAGGGACACAAAATATTTATTGCTAGATGATGGTCGAAAGCTATGCCTGCAGTGTCTTGATTCTGCAATAATGGATACTCATGAATGTCAACCTCTTTATCTTGAAATTCAGGATTTTTATGAAGGATTAAATATGAAAATTGAACAGCAAGTTCCACTGTTGTTGGTTGAGAGACAAGCCCTTAATGAAGCCATGGAGGGAGAAAAACATGTAAACCTAAGTACAACTGTAGTATTACAGAAATTAACATTATAGTCGTCATATTAGTTTCAAGATATAATCTTTACTTGTTGGCAGGGTCATCATCACATGCCTGAAACTAGAGGACTTTGCCTTTCAGAAGAACAGACCATCAGCACTGTATGAGTCTTGCACCTTTTTACTGTAAATAATGAAAGTTTTCAGTTTTTCATCTTTTTGAAGTTTTTTCTATTTTACTGAAAATACCAGATAATAAGGAGGCCGAGGGTTGGAGCAGGACGGATAATAGACATGTTTACCGAGCCTTATAAGCTAGTTCGTAAATGTGAAGTAACGGCTATCCTCATTTTGTATAGTCTCCCTAGGTAAATTTTCAGCTGTGATTTCTACAAATTTATTATGATTCTTTATATACAATCAAAGACATAAAAGGTTCATAAATTCAGGTTATTAACGGGTTCGATTCTGGCCCATGAGATGATGCATGCATGGCTCCGGCTTAAAGGTTCTTACTTGTTCTCTTTTTATCAAAATACAATGACGAAAATGTCCATTCCACCCTCCCGTCTTTATTGTCTTATAACAAGGTTAAATCAGTAACTCTCTTCTTGTTTTGGATAAACAGGATACTCTAATTTGCCACCTGATGTTGAAGAAGGGATCTGCCAAGTTCTTGCTCATATGTGGCTGGACTCGGAGATCATAGCTGGAGCTAGTGGCGCTGGTGTTGCTTCATCATCTTCATCTGCACCTATACCTGCATCATCAAAAAAAGGCAAAAGGTCTGATTTCGAGAAGCAACTTGGTGAGTTCTTTAAACACCAGATTGAGTCAGATACATCTGCAGCTTATGGAGATGGATTCAGAGAAGGAAACAAGGCTGTGCTTAAATACGGCCTCAGAAGCACTCTTGATCATATTCGGCTTACTGGAAGATTTCCTTGCTAGTTAACTTCACAATCAATGAATTTTGAAGATTAATTAGAAGAGCAAAATATTAAATAATCACCTATTTTCAATAGTGGCACTACAAGATTACCAGTTTCTGTTTCCTACAACTGTTGATATATACCGAAAAGAATGAAACATCATATGAAAACCATCTGTTTCTTTTTTATATACCAGACTAAGGTTTACTGCTCATTAAATGTCCAAATCCTACTGCTTTTAAATTCTTGAAATGGGTCTTTTCATGCTCTCTCAAAGTGAATGTGGATAGCAACTTTAGATATCATCATCAAGATTCCTTTTAATTTTTTTTAAAGCACATTATTATTGCAGACTTGTCTTTTTCCTGGTTAACCCATGCAAAGACCTTAGAAGTGGGTGTGAGTTTCTAACAGGGAACGAGAATATGATTCCAACCTAACACAAAATTTGTGGGTTTGGTTTAGTCTAAATGGGTACGGGTTAGTTTCTAGTCAAACCCATAAACATGTTTAGCTAAATGAACCCATAAACATGTTTAGCTAAATGAACCCATAAACATGTTTAGCTAAATGAATCATGTTCGGGTTAACATGGTGGGTTCACGCCTTCACGGGTTGATCCTGTAAGCCAGACTAGGTTTTTACTGCTCACTACCTGTCCAAATCCTACTGCCTTTATATTTCTTGAAATTGTCTTTTCATTCTCTCATGGGTAAATGTTATATAGCAAATCCAGATATCACCATCAAGATTCTTTTTTTAAATTTCTTTTGAAATATATTTTCATTGTAAAGTTGTCTTTTTCCCGGCTGACATATGCACAGTTGTCTTTTTATAGTTGTCTTCCTATTTCTATCAAGAGGGATGTATTTTGGGTGTAAATACAGGGTTAATGATATGATTTTATGGTGATTTCAGTTTTAACTTAACTTTCTTTTTTTTAGGTCACGGGAAGGAAGTATTCCCTTACATATTTAACTAACCTTTTTTTTTTTTAATTTTTTATTATTTTAGAACAGCACATATTTAACTAACTATAACCGGTTCTTAAAAGGACCAGGATTTAACAACTCTATCTGAAAGCTTCTAACCACCAGCCTTTAGCTAACATGTTGCAGCTAATGACATATCCTGCCGGCTGGGCTTGATTAAATTATTTGATTACATGAATATTTTATTTCAACTCACTTTAATATTTATGTATGAAAGCTACATAATACAAGTAACAATGGCAGCTTTCTAATCTTGGCACATAATCAACCACTTATATTAGAATAGAATAATTCACCTGTGAATGAACCTCATTAGCATGGCAATCTCATTTCTTCCATTGCTAGCTCTTTCTGTGTTCTTAATTTCTCCAAATAATGTCTATGCAACACCTGCAGACACAAACTTCACGTGTTCTGCTGACTCACCGCCTTCCTGTCAAACCTACCTCACGTATCGTGCCAGGTCACCTTACATGGTTCTCGGGAACATCTCTGATCTGTTCGGTATCAGTCGTCTGAGTATATCAGAAGCGAGCAATCTCACTTCAGAAAATGAAGAAATACTTTATGATCAGCTTTTGTTGATACCCATTACCTGTAGCTGTAATGGGAATCATTATATTTCTAATGTCACATATGCAACAAAAAAAGGTGATAGCTTTTATGTTGTTGCATCCCAAGTTTTTCAGAATCTGACAAATTATCATGTTGTTGAAGATATGAACCCTGCTCTAAAGCCAACCAATTTAACAGTTGGTGATCAAGTGGTTTTTCCTTTGTTTTGTAAGTGTCCTAAAAAGTTGCAGAATCAAGATCAATATCTTATTACTTATGTGTGGCAACCAAAAGATGAAATCTTGAATGTGAGCACCATGTTCAATACAAGTTCTTATGATGTTGCTAAAGAGAATAATTTCCGTAATTTCACAGCTGCTGTGTGTCTTCCGGTAGTTATACCCGTTTCTAAATTACCTACCTTCCCGCCACCTCATCATCTCTCGGGTTCTAAGAGTCAAGAGTCAAAAAAGAGTCGGATGATCTTTATTATCTTTGGAATAATTGGATCTCTCTTTCTTTTTGTTCTGTCATGGTTTCTGATTCACAGATACCATTCACGTAGATCCAAAAGAATATTGGCTCGAAACGAGTCATCTTTTGAGTTCACGGATCTTCTTTACATGAAGAAAGCTTCAAAAGATGAACAGGTTTTGCCCATGAAGAAGAATCAAGATAAGTTGCTTCCAGGGGTTTCAGGCTATTTAAGCAAACCAATCATGTATGACAGAAAAGAGATCATGGAAGCAACCATGAGTCTCAGTGAACGGTACAGAATTGGTGGTGCGGTTTACAAGGCCGTGATCCATGGTCAGATATTGGCTGTGGAAAAAACCCGAGATGCAACTGAAGAACTCAAGATTTTACAAAGAGTAAACCACACGAATCTAGTGAAATTAATGGGGATGTCATCTGATTTTGATGGGAACTGTTTTCTAGTTTATGAGTATGCCGAAAAGGGCTCACTCGATAAATGGCTATTTTCAAGGCATTTATCTTCTCCTTCGGGTTCATCAGTTAATGTTAATCTCACATGGTTTCAAAGACTGAATATAGCATTAGATATCGCTAACGGTCTTCAATATATGCATGAACATAGTCAACCTAGCATTGCACATAGAGACCTCAGGACAAGTAATATACTTCTAGACTCCAATTTCAAGGGCAAAATCGGGAATTTCTCAGCAGCTAGACCTGCCATAAGCTCCATCATGTTAAAAATTGATGTCTTTGCTTTCGGGGTTGTTCTGTTAGAATTGCTTTCAGGAAAGAAAGCCATGGAAACTAGAGAAGATGGAGAGATTTGTATGGCATGGAAGGAAATTAAGAAGATAATGGAGTTTGAAGATAAAAGAGAACAAAACTTAAGGTTATGGATGGATCCGAATCTGGGCAGCTTTTACCCGATTGATGCTGCTTTGAATTTGGCTGCATTAGCTAGAGCTTGCACATCTGAGAAATCTGCAGATAGACCAGGAATGACAGAAATTGTGTTTAATTTGTCTGTTCTTAGTCAATCGTCTTCTGAAATGTATGAAAGATCTTGGACATCTTCAGGTTTAGAAACTGAAGATGCTCATATTATCAGTCCAGTTATAGCTCGTTAAAACATGCAAATATGAATATGATTGCTCCAAAAAAATAGAAAGATAAGGAGTGGATATAAGGTAGAATTCTTGTAAAATATTGTCTTTAACTCGTTATCATGTTTCTTGAATATACTTTTGGTCTATTTGTATATTCTCTGTAATCATTACGCTTTTAAAGGTGAAAACAGTTGAAACCAGATGATATATTTTCAAAGATCTTATGATATTATACAAATACACAATGAAACCTTTTACAAAATCACCTTCCCTGAACTGAATTGGTTGGTGAAACATCTCTACCCTGTGAAGTGGTCAGGATCCTAGAAAGACATTGTGCAGCCTCATTCATATCAGGGCGAGCCGATGGATCTTCATCGAGGCAACCATCAATCAATTTGACCACAGCCATGGCCAGTTGCGGAGGATAACTCCCTTGGAGGCGTTGGTCAATGAGATCAGTCAACTTTTCATTTCCCTCTATGTTATCTTCCTCTATAACATCATCCAAAACCTCAGACAAATTCTTGTTCACCATCTGGTAAAGATCAGAAACATGCTTTCCTGTTATGATTTCCAGTAACAGAACACCAAATCCATAAACATCAAGCTTTGTGGAAATCAAACCGTTTTCCAAATACTCAGGAGACATGTAACCTCTAGTACCAACAATATGTCGGGTCAGTGCGAATTGACCTTCTTGCCCTTCAGCAGACCTTGCAAGATCAAAATTTGTGATCTTGGCTCTGAAATCACTATCAAGAAGGATATTGCTGCTTTCTAGATTCTTGTAAACATATGGAGGGGTGGTATAGCAGTGGAGATAATCAAGCCCGTTTGCTACATCTAAAGCAATTTGTAACCTCTGCATCCAGCTTAACAATTTGTTGCTGCTTAGTGCGTTACAATAGATCCAATCGCTTAACGGTCCATTAACAGCAAACTCATAAACAAGATACCAATGACCATCATTAAAACAAACACCCGAAAGGTGGATGAGATTATGATGGTGGATAGTGTTAAGTAACCGAATCTCATTTGACACGTCACCATGCATTTTCTTGATGGCAAGAAGCTCTCCCTTGATGGTACCTTGATAAACAGACCCTTTAATCAAACAGTCAGGACTAAAATCTTGTGTGGCTGACTTAAGTTCTTCAAATTTGTATAATTTAAGGGATTGAGCTATGCTGCTTAAACTCTCCATGAACTCCGAGTCTTCATCAACATCCAACTTCTTCTCCCCTGGTTTCTCAACCGCCTCAAAGCTCTGAGAAGCCGAAGCAACCATTGGCGGAGTCGTTTTCCTTCTCTTTAAAAAGCAAAACCAGAAAGCACACAACCCGATCACGAATGTGAGAACAATCCCTCCAAAAATTCCTACAAGCATGTATATCCATTTATGATCATTGGCAGAGGTGGCAGGTGGTGGTGGTGGTGGTGATGGCGGTGGAGATGTTGCCGGTGGCGGTGGTGGTGCTATGGTTTGAGATCTTGAAGGTGGATTCTCTAGTGGAACTAAAAGGGTGGTAAAGGGGTAGATGTTAGAATCCAGTTCTGATAATTCATTAGCTTCAAGAGTCAGCCCAGTTTCAGTCCCAAATATAGCACTTATACTCGAAACATACTGCCCCCAAGTGATCAAGTAAGATAGCAAATACCTAACACCACTAGCAGCTTGCTTTTCAGTTGGACAAGCACATCTTAATGGCACAGTGAGCCTTGAACC
This sequence comes from Deinandra increscens subsp. villosa, assembly GCA_039602395.1. Lineage (NCBI taxonomy): Eukaryota > Viridiplantae > Streptophyta > Magnoliopsida > Asterales > Asteraceae > Deinandra > Deinandra increscens. The sequence goes on along the minus strand of JBCNJP010000019.1, from coordinate 15,586,390 downwards.
TGTATATATATTAACAGAAAGATTGCTTTTTTGAGCCCGAATAGCATGACAAGTTGACAGGCCTTCGAAAGTGTCGTTAGCGATCAAGAAAGGCGTGTCTCCGGACCGGATAACATATGTGGCATTGGCTTGATAGAACTGGCCTAAACACGAACACCTGGCGGGCACAAGCACCGTCTCACCGGTTTCAAAAGTGAAACTTTCAGAGACCGAATTGAGTTGTGAAAGTTGAGTGGAGTTTGCGTTTAACAGATTGGAGATGGAAGCAACTGTGTTGTAAGGGGGTTTAGCTCGGAAGGTGAGATAAGCTTGGCAGGAGCGGTTAATACCGTTACAGGCATAACCAAGAACAGAAGTTGAAGCATTTCTGATACCACAGTTTGTGTTCAACTTCCTGATGTATGGTTGCTGGGCTTTGATCAAGATTTGTGGAGAAATCAAGAGGATAAAAGAGCAAAACAAGAAAAATGGCAGGGATGCCATGTTTGATTGAGATGTTAGCAGAAGCCCAGAAAAGTGAAGTCAATTGAAGTGAAAAAGATGCTGGATTTCAGTCACATATAAGGTTTGGAATTGAAATGGTCTTGGGGGGGAAGGAAGGTAGGTAGAATCAAATCAATTATGAATGAAATTTTTTTTTTGAACAGCAATTATGAATGGATTTGAGTTGAGTGGGTACAAATGTTATATTATTGAATTGGTGGTGGGCATGTCATACGTTGGAATATATGGGGTTTGGGTCAACGACAGGGGAAGACTTGGAATTGCAGCAATTTCATGGTAATTGGGGAAGGTCCCTCGGTCGTTGACTCCGTGGGGATGTAAAAAAATTAACAGTGAAAGCGAAGGTTGATTTTTTATTAGAAAAGATGTTGATTTGGGCTCTTCATATGCATCAACAAGATCTAAAAACAATTTCATGTAGCCGTTTTTTCATTCTCGTTATGTTTAATAGTTTCGGGTAATCTTCATTTAAGGGAAGTTAATCTTTCTATTTTAAATATATATTATATTATTTCTATACTATTTTAGGTAATCACATATCGGTCGTGGAAATAGGAGATTCCGGTTTTATAAGAAATGTCATGCCTTAAATATCATTTACATGTTTCCATGAAACCACCACTCACCATCAAGACTATCAATGACGAAGCTTAACCCCGAGGGGGTTATATTAAATCGCGAATCTCGGTGCTTTTGACTGAAAAAACCGCGGGGACGGTCGCCCCCTCGGGCCCTTCTATACTTCGCTACTGAAGACCATTACTAATGGCTCATTCACCGCACCCTAAGGGGTGAATCTACTTTTATACATCTTATACATTGATATTCAACTGAACCCTATTGGAGTAGTATTTGTAATAGCAAAATTTTAGATATATGGTGACTCAGTTGAAAGTTATTTACTCGACACCAATATTTGACAATTTGTTATTTACTCGTTTTCTTTTGTTAATCAAATCGCAGTTGGCATTCCTATATATACATTTGTAAGTTGATTTGAACAATACTTTGTTTAAGTGGTGCATGTAGCCGTGTTGATGATTGATAGGTGACAACATAATTTCTTTTTGTTTATTTTCCGGACTTAACAAATTCATCACATGATGAATTGATGATCTAATTAGAGTCATGTAATATACAACTCCATTATGTAACATCCCATATTGGTGGGGAGGAGAACTAAACACCGCTTTATAAGGGCATGGATACATTCCCTACCAAGACGCGTTTTAAATCCGTGAGGGGCGGATGCCTGAGGGTATGCCTGTTGTCAAAGCGGACAATATCTTGGTTGCGGTGGGCCTGAGATGTTACACATTAGGTCCTCGGTTTGGTGCTAAATGTTTTTTTAAATTTTTCATAAAAACGTACTAAAATTCGGCACATGAGTTTGTGATGTAATAGGTATAAGAGTGTAACATAATTTTTAGGTCTTAAGTTCGATGCTTAGCGTCTATCTTCTAAATTAGATGTCTTTATATAGTCTTTTAATATTTTTGTTTTCCTTAAATACTAACTGTATTATGTGCTCGAGTTATCCATGACCGGGGTAATTATCAACTAGTTTCCTAGCAAAACAAAAGGCGAGGAAACATTGATAGGGCGACCATCATGAATTGGAAAAAGAAGTGAAATTTTCCCTTGATTAAACGCTAACTAGTTATTAACTGAAAATGCAGGAAACATACGGTTAGGTTTCTAAGGGTGGGCGGTGTGCATGTTTTGCACACCTCGGCAACCTTCGGCGTACATGATGCCGAGCTCGGCAAACATACCGTGCTTCTCGGCGTGGTTAATTCGGCGTAGGAGGGACTTGATTTCGGCAATTGAATGCCGATGGATGCCGACGAGAAATGACCGTTCAACGGTCAATTTTTCGACCGTTTGAACATTTGTTTTTTTTTTTTTTTTTTTTAAATCAATTCCTCCAATCCACTATATAAATCCCTTTAAACCAACAAATTTTATACACTTTTTCTACACCCTACTCCTCTCTCAAACACTCTCAATCACAATGGATTCATCAAGAAAAAACAAGTCACCCGCTACCGGAGGAAAAAAAATCCGACCGAAAGTACGGAAAGATCGAGCTCAACCCTCCACCGTTCCTCAACCACAATCGCAACCACCACCAACCTAACCACCCGTTTTCTACTCACAACCACCACCTCCGCCACCATCACAACCCGGTTTCTATCAACAACAATCTTTTGTTGATTTAGTGCATGGTCGTTATGGACCACAACCATCTTTTTACCCGCCACATTCGTCGCAAATTCAACAACACCAATCGATGTATCATAACACCCAATATCGTGAACCTCGACGTGTTGATGTTGACTCCGATTCGGAGGAAGTTGATGAAGAAATTGAAGTTGAGGAGCAAGAAGCGGAGGAAGAAGAACAAGAAGCCGCTATGCAAGAGGGAGAAGACGAGGAACCTACACAACCGGTGAAAGGTGGCAAGAAGAAAAGGACCTATTGGTCGCCCGAGGAGGAAACGATTTTGGCGCAATCCTACATCTACATCACCGAAGACGGGAGAGTTGGTGATCAACAATCACGTGAATCTTTTTGGCAACGGGTCCTCAATCACTTCAACGGTTTGAGTGGACGTGATACCGGTCGAACCATTCACATGATTAACACCAAATGGAACAACTTGAACAAGGCGATGTCGAGGTTCAACGGGTTGTACATCCAAAATGTAAGTCTTTTTTATAAAAATTACTTTATAAAAAAATTAATTTCTAAAAATATATTTTAATTTATTTTTTTTTTTAATCGTAGACACGTGCGTGGGCTAGTGGTGCGAGTGATGCTGACGTTCGTGAGAAGACGATGAAGGATTACCAACAAATGTATGAAAAGAAAGGTTTCACTCACATCGAAGCTTGGAAGGTGGTGAAGGATCACCCAAAGTGGGTTGCACCACAACAAAAGGTTGGTGGTGTTGGAGAGTCGTCGAAGAGGACCAAGGTATCGGTATCGGGCGAGTACACAACGTCAAACGATGCCGACTCGGCACAATTGCCGAGTCATTTGCCCGACTTGAATGAGAACTCGATGCCGAGTCAACCGCCACGAAGAAAAGGCTCAAGCAAGAAGTCGGGTGGTGACTCGTCGACAAAAGGATCGGCGAATGCTTTGGAGGTGATGGAGAGGTTTGAGTTGAAATGGGAGGATGAAAAGGTCGACAAGCGGACTGTTCGACATGAAACCGCTCTAAAGAAGAGGGAAATGTACGAGAAGGTTGGGAGGACGATGGATCGACAACGGGAGACGATGGACGAAGAACAACGGGCTCGTGACCTCGAGTTGTATTTGAGGCCTCACGAAAAGGTGTCCGAATCACTCCTCCCGGTACTTTTAGAAGAAAAACGTCGAGTTGCGGCTAGATACGGATGGCCGTGTGATTTTTAGATGGTGGTCTTTGTATTTGTTTTTTAGGACTTGGTAATTTTTTTATTTTAGGAGTTGGTAATTTTATTTTTTTAGGACTTGGTAATTTTTTTTTTAGGAGTTGGTAATTTTATATTTTTAGGACTTTGTAAGTTTTTATTTTTAATCTAATGAATTGTTTTTTTTTAATTTTATATTAAATGTTTAAGTTATAATTTTATTTGTAGATTAAAAAAAATGAAAAAAAAAACATTTAATTCATGACTAAACCATATCTAGGCAAGTATACCCCCTACCAAATCATTAATTCTACATCAATTTTCTCTCTCCTGTTGGCATCATCCTATTGGTCCAATTTGATGCCTAATACATACTTGAAATGAGCATACCTCCCACCCTAATCAATCCGGTTTTACTCGTTAATGGAAGTGTGCCGGATCCCTGCACCCCCATTTGCACCGGGCTGTTTCCGCCACCGACTCACTCCCGTGTCGGAACTACTCCGGCCAATTGGAATCCCTTCTTCAAAGTTCCGATTTTGTCCTGCAGCGTCAATAGACATCGCTAATGGAAACAATCAGGGCAGCAGTCAAACTCAAACTCAAACTCAGAATCGGATGTTTATACTCGGCATGGGTTACGTCGGCGAGTTTGTTGCCCAAAATCTCATGAATCAAGGATGGTAGGTTAACCCCCTTAATCCGTCGTTTTTTTTATCACAGTTCTCAATCAATTTGGTTGTTTATTAATTTTAGCGAAAAGCTTTCCTACTCATTACTTACTTCCTGTGCATTGAATTGAATTGAGCAGGGTTGTATCTGGAACTTGTACCAGCTTTGCCAAGAAGGAAAAATTGAAAAATTGGGATTTGATGCCCATCTTTTTGATGCTAATGATCCTGAGTTAGTACTCTTCTTCCTATCTTTGATTGTTTCTATCTACTTTGGAACATGATAATTCAAACTTTATAAGCTATTTCAACCAATTCTTAAAAGGGGGAATGTTATATTATCATATATCTAACCTAGAATCAGGATTTGGAATGAGTTGGACTGTTGGAGAGTAATTAGGTTGAAAACCACACTAACCGAGTTCAAATTTCATCAATTAGTTGTAAATTTGACCATTTTAGTAACACCAATACTTGATGACTTGATCAATACTAAATTGGGTCATATTTGGAACAAAAGCAGGTAGAATCTATTCTCGAAAGTAGAATTTGAAATGGGATTTTTGTTTTGTCCAGGCTTAAAGTCATGAATATCTTGAACCAACATACACATCTTCTTGTTTCAATACCTCCTTGCAAAGATATTGGTGATCCGGTAAACCTAATCTAAACATGTATCCAGTAATTTTATTATAAATTCCATGGCTATTGAAATTGACATTCTTACGACATGATTTGGTGGTTCATTGTTTCTGTTGTGTAGATGCTTCAACATGCTGAACTTTTGAGAATGAAACTAAACAGTGAATGTCTTCAATGGCTGTGCTATCTATCTACAACAAGTTTGACTTATTTGTACTTTTTGGACTTTTTTTTGTTTTGTTTTGTTTCACTGATAAGAACAGGGTCTTTATGTTATATTTTCTTGATTTTGTAGGTGTTTATGGCGATTGTGGTGGTGCATGGGTGGATGAAAAGTAAGTCAATTTTAATGTCAAGATTAACTAGTGTGACAAGCCATAATCACAATTAATAATTTTCTGCAGCTGTCAACCAAAACCTCCAAGTGAATTGGCTAAACTTAGGTTAGCTGCTGAGGAAGGATGGTTAGGCTTAGGACATGATATTGGGGCGGCAGCACATGTATTTCGGCTAGGAGGTATCTACGGTCCTGGTAGAAGGTTGTAATATATGCATTACAATGCAAGTTTATAGTTTTAGATAATCACTTTTAATAATAAGTATACTAACCATCTTGTATACACAACACAGTGCCATTGATACGCTTATCAAACCTGAGCCTTTATCAGATGTTCAGAGAGCAAGATCATTCAAGAAATTCACATCCCGTGTTCATGTTGCTGATATTTGTAATGCTTTAAATGGCTGCATTCACAAACCATCTCCAGGGTATGTTTTATTGGATAGGCTAAGACATGAGTCGTTTTAAAGTTCACAATAATGTTGTTATTGTACAAATTTGTCTTATTTCAGAAGAATTTACAACATTGTGGATGATGATCCAGCCCCACGCACACAAGTGTTTTCATTTGCTCATGAACTGATCAATGATAAATGGCCGTCCCAGATGAAGAAAACAACTATAGGTGAATCATTTACTGAAAAAGGAAGTTTAAAGGGAGATAAACGGGTGGTGAATGCACGTATGAAGAAAGAACTTGGAGTGAGGCTGATTCATCCTAGTTACAGGTCCGGATTACAGAGCATTTGTGACAAAATACATGATTACCATTCTTCAAGTTCATGCGAAGAATCTTTGTCTGGTCACTAGAATACTATGTGGTTTCAAGTGATGTTAGGCTGATAGCATGGTTAGATTTTTTCATAGTAAGGGTGTGGGTCAATATGTTAAAAGTCTATTCGTACTTGGAAAACATGTATTATGAGAGGGGCATGTATTTGGAAAACATGTAATATGAGAGAAGCATCTAAAGGACATACTATAGTAATATGCATATTAACATGAGTTAATCATGTGGGACACAAGGTATAATATAGGTCATCCAGTTCTAATAACCTAAATTTGAGGTTTGGTTGTGATTGAAATAGAGAGAAAATGTAATGACCCGGGATGCTTTAGCTCGGAGAAATGTGCATATTCAATCGATGTCTTGCCCTATGTGTGGGGATACGGAGGAGTCAGTTGACCACCTCTTTACGGGATGCATGGTGGCTACAATTTTATGGCAACACGTCGCGAATTGGGGTAATATTCAAAGTATCTTTGTGTTCTCCGTCGACAATTTGGTACGTTTGCACCTGTCTGTGGAGGGTGGGTCGGAGAAAAGACAGTGGATTCATGCTTTGGTTTATTCTGCCGTGTCGTGTTTGTGGAATGAACGTAATGCGGTGGTCTTAAAAAACAAGCCTGTGTATGTTGAGAGCATTCTGAGCAATACCACGAGCTACTGCAGATTTTGGGTTAAGCATCGTGGTGGGGTGGTGATGTAGGTTGTTTTATAGCTTGCTTTTCGTTTCGTTTTGTGTTTTAAGTTTTGGTTATGTGCTCTTTGTTTTGATTTCTGCATTATCCTCTTGATAGTGCTTTGGTGGTTTATGTGGTGTTTTTCTTGGCGAAATAAATGCTGTTAATAAAAATTGTGTTTGTGAGTGAAAGAGAGAGAATTTTTATTTTATAAATTATAGGGATGATGATGAGGAATAAGCTGTAAATGCTCTAAAGGAATCATGGGAAAGTTATGTTTAGCGTGTCAAAATGTTTAGTTTAGTTGCATTAACACTTTAGACGTTTCGAACCTCCTTTGGCCTAATAGGTTATAATACTCTCATCAGGACTACCTAGGTAGGCATCCATGTCCCACGGTAGGTTAGGATTTATACAAAATGTCTGCTTAAGCAGAAGCCTAACTACCGGTACTTTTACTCTTCCAGTTAGTACATGTCCAATTCGTTTCAAGTATCAATATGAAAACGTTTATTATCTATTGTGGACTACATTGTAATTGTAGGAAAATGTCATAAAGTTTATTGTGGTTAATTTGGAATAAATCAAACTTAAGTTCTAGATATGATAATTTTTTAAACTACCGGGTCAAAAGTGAAAACATCATAAGTTTGCCATAATTATGAAATCTAACCTAAAGTTTCAATAATTGCAAAATAGCCAAAATTTTACTTCATTGCATATGTGACCATGATTATGATTCATAACACATATGTTCATGTTTACGAAAAGTCCAGAATAGATTCATGCGTTAAAACCATTACCAAGAACGTTTAATTGTTGTTTTATATAGAAAAACCTTGATTTGAATGGGTCAAACATTAAAGATCCAAACATTATTGCTAAAACCAGGTTTTGTTGTTTCTGAAACCTCATTATAAATTCATAACACTGTTTAGAATCATTAGGAATCAGTTTTATTGTTTTTGATTGAGTTTATAAAGAAAATCCCCAATTATATATAAAGAACGTACGGCTGACTTTTCGTAGGAGGTTTCAAAAGCAAAAACAAGCAGAGGGATTTTGAAGATCTTATTGAAAGAAGGAAGTTTTGTGAAGAAACTTACCTGAGAAAACGTACGTAAGTAGGAGAAATCGAGCGGTCAATTGACTTTTGAAAACAGAATCGAGAGCTTAATTGCATCAATTGATGGTTGGAATACGTTATTAGGATAAGCCAAAGTTAAAAAAAAACTCAATAAAACGAGCTGATACGAATTCTGTCACCTAGCTAAAATGCATGTCATAAAGGATGAACATGACACGCAAGAATGTTGTCATAACATTTTTCTTTTGTTTCTTTTTGTTAAATTAATTCAACATTTATAAAACTAACCAAATAAATTTCTTAACTTTACAAAAAGATTATAGGACATTCCAAAACAATTATGTCAAGATAAAAACTTGAAATTTCTGGTAAACGATAAATCGAATACCGAAAACGTTTAAATCACGGATTATGTTATTTTTGTTTTAAACCGAACACACACCGATGAAGACACTCAAATAAATTCTTTAGTTTTGAAAAGTGATCACGGGACATTGTGAAGTGATATTTGAAATATATTAAACTCCTAGTTAAATACCGAAATTACGCGAAAAACTGTAACTTCCATTATCTGCTTTTAAATTAGTCAATAAAATTAACCAATTAAATATTTTATTTTGGAAAATGATTATGGATCATCCAAAAATACTATTCTAAAATTATAAATTAGGAAATTTCCACTAGTTCTTCCGATAAATATTAAACCAAAAATTAAAAATATGTAAAAATTCAAAACGGGTCGGATTGTTGCGAATAAATGACGAATGTTACAAATATAATGACACCAACATTAATCATTAATATGATTACATTTTATTAAGTTACACATGCCTCTTCTTCTTTACCCGCATTCTCATGGGCAACCACACGCCTTTGGTTAATGGCTGTCAACTTATTTATATGGGTTCTTGTCCTCGTACGAGGATAAACAACAATCTGCCATTCCCTTACCCACATGCAAGGGTGCCCAAACGTCTGGAGTAGCAAAAAACAGAAGTAGAAAAATAGGTCAGAATCAAAGATAAAACTTCAAGCACAATTAAATTTTGTATTTTCAAACCTGTTAGATCTTTATGCAACGGTCAAGCTTTACGATTGCAAAAACAAAAGGGTTTTAGAACTTCATCTTGCATCACACTATCGATGCATGTCCCACTATCTATAGCTTTTTTAGGCAAAGTGTGATCACATAGAACCTGAAACGTAGAGGCGTAATCTGAAACTGCGGTCCATATTTTTTCATCCAAGACTTTCTTGCTTCATTCATCACAGTAGTTATTCCTTCCACAACACATCTTGAAAAGAGAAATACTTCAATATGTTTATATGCATACAAATCTATAAGTACAATATAAGAAGGATTGTGTTAGCTACCTCGTTGTCCACGTCTTGAACTCCAAACTGATTTGCGATATCCGCATGAAGGTGATCGATGTTACGAACATCTTTATCTTGAGAACATAGATAGCTCAAGTAGCTAGAATCACACAAGACCCTTAGCTGAGAATCGATACCTAAACAATCTTTATAATTCTTTATAAAGCTGGACAGATTCAAGGAACATTCTTGTCAGAAAAATTAAACATAAAACCATTTACTAGAACGTTCATGGTTCATTGTTATAGATTTAATTATATTTAATGTAATTAAGTGTTATAGAACCAAAGGTTACAAATAGGATAAAATGGCAGCATTTATATTATTTACCGTCACAAATTACTTATGTTTTCTCTAAATGTAGTATGCTTAATTCTATAGCCTTGCAAAAGCATGAGCCATGTGCAAGTGACAACATTTAGATTGCAAAAGCATGAGCCATGAGCAAGTGACAACATTTAGAGTAAACATAAAAAATCCTACATCCTTGAAAAATAGTCACATAAAAAGGCTCAGGTTCATATTACTTTGGTTCATCCAATCATCCTATATTGTTTGACATTATGTGTAACTAAAGGGGCGGACCCATTACCAGCCCAGATGGCTGGAAGGCCACCTCTCAACCTTTTATTGGGCTTGCATTTTTCTTAAAGAAAAAAAAAGGTCATAAAGTAACAAGCCCCAATTGCATTTTTTAAAGGCCCCTAGCCTTGTTTCCAACCCCAAAGACAAGCCCCTTGAACACTCTATTATCTACTACCTAATCACAACTAGTGATCATCCACCCCTACTACTACTATTGATATGAAGTTCAATTCCTTATCGAAACACAATACAAAGCAATATCAGTCCCCAAATCAAAATTGCCGGTTCACAGACTCCAAAATCCAAAAATAAGCTACAGTTCCAATCGCATATTCTATATTTCACGTTCGGTTTCGAATCAATATCTTTGAAAAACTCGTACCAAAATTGAATATAGATTTAAACACAAGCAAGTTCGAACTGTTTTAGTTGTTTATGATCGGTTTATCATGATAGTTTGTGGATCTATAGGCAAATGAACATGTTAGATTGGTTAATAATTTGATATTTAGGAGATTGTTTGACATATGGGTTTGTCAAACATTTGAAATTTCTAGGAAGGGATGGATTTGCAAATATTTGTGATGGATGCTTTTGCTTAGTTGGTGCATTCTTAGTTGTTGGTTCAATTCGCTTGGAGCAAAGATTTGTGAATATGTTGATCTTTAATGGATTTGCAAAGATTTGTGAATATGTTGATCTTTAATAGAAACTTAGACTTTTATAGTAACTTTTGAATGAAATTTATCTTTGGTTAAATGTTCGATTTATTTTTAAATTTTTTTTTTGACTAAAATATGTTGTAATGAGAAGAAAAGGGTATAGATTCTAAGGATGCTTTAATGGCATCGTCAAGTATCCGGTACCATTTAACCTTTCTTATTGGAGCTAGAAAAGTTGACTTTTATTTTATAACCATAAGTAATATTTTGATCCGACCTGTTTTGACCTCATTTATTTATAAAATTTTTGACCCGACATGTTCTTGCTTTAACCATGTTTGGCCCCCACTAAACAAAACTCCTGGATCCGCTACTACTTCTAGTAGTCAAGTGTTATAGAACGAGAGGTTACAAATAGGATAAAATGACAACATTTATATTACTTATTGTAGCAAAATTACTTATGTTTCTCTCTAAAGATAGTATGTTTAATTCTATAGGCTTGCAAAACCATGCACCATAAGCAAGTGGCACCATTTAGAGTGAACATATAAAATCCTATATCCCGGCAAAATAGTCACATAAAATGGCTTAGGTTCATATTAATTTGGTTCATCCTATATTGTTTGACATTATTTTAACCAAACTTCTAGTAGTTAAGTGTTATAGAACCGAAGGTTACAAATAGGATAAAATGACAACCTTTAGAACAGTGAACCATGAGCAAATGGCAGCAACATTTTGAGTAAAATTATAATTAATTCTATATCCTTGCCAAACAGTCATATTGTTTAACATTATGTTTAAGTAGAATTCAAGTGTCACTTACCTTAGTTTTAGGGAAATCCTCCTTAGGTGCTTCCTTTATAGTGTTTTTGTGATTTTACGAAACCATTAGGAAGTCATAGTCATTTACTATTCATGTTTCCAAAAAATTTGGTTGGATCTCTACTAATGATGATCGATAAATATAAAACTATTAGTTATTTCAGAACACGAACATGAATAAACTGCTAACGGTCGATTTTATGTTGAGAAAAGTCAACATCTAACTACTGCTAATAATTGATTTCGTGTATAGATCTAAAATCTATGTATAATAAAGAACGATTATTCTGTTATTCCATCTTATTCAGAATTTGTTCAATACGTGTAACACATAGTTAAAATTTCATGAGAGTGACATATATAAAAATCAGCAAACTATTTTAGATTTTGAGATGTGAGAAAGAGATAATTCACCATTTGTGAAGGTTGCAAATGGTAGAGAAGTTGTGATTGAAATAGAAAGAGAGATTATGGGTGATTAGATATTGGCGCCTTTTATTTGATTTACAAGATCAAGAGTTAACTTTATAATAATAAACAATATCGGTTCATTTGATTTGATTAGATTTGATTTATTTGATTGTAACTTTACAATTAAGAGAAAGAAATTAACGTATAGTTGATATGATTTCCATCCATCTTGATATCCTCATGTCTTTGTTGGTTTGTAAAATGGCTGTGGAAGTGGACATTTAAATAGACATAATCACTTCTTAAATAAATACAAAATGCAATAAAAAACTATGTTCATCCTAAACGAATGAAGTGACTGAAACAATTTCTAAAAATAAGATACTTACATGTTTAAAGCTTAGAAAAACGTCATAACCGAAGGTCCCATTGATGGTAAATCGAGAAAGAATTGGAAGAAAATGAACAGAACCAAATAAACAGACATCAAAAGCCATCAAACGGCCATATACCACTACCACAACACAATCACCTCACCAGTATATCTACAACCGCAGCACCGTCTAAACCACCTAAAAACGAAATAAAGAAAGAGAAACATATCGAGATTAAGCAAAAATGAAAATCGCCATAAATTTTAAAGAGTAAATTATAACTTACGTCCTTTATATATAACTCATTTATCAAAAATCAAAGTTTTGTTACGTCCAAAACAATACTTCTAGATTTCCAAAAATTTACATATAAAATCTGTTAGTTCAAAACTTCAAATATCAAAGTTTTCAAAATTCAAAATAAAATTACAATTCACAATATAAAAATACATATTTCAAGTTGTATATTTCTAAAATGCCTATAATTTGCTTTTTGTTTGAACGATGCTAAAGCCCAAACCCATCCTAATCTTTAATTCACAATATATAGGCACGTCTCAAACATTTTAAAGGCCTAAGGCCATGTAAAAAACCACGTCTCCTCTTTTAGTTATAAATGATGGGGATAGTAGTTGATGGATCTAGGATTTTTTTGTCAGTAAATAATAAAAAAACGGGTTTTATAAAGTAGGATTGAACTCTGTATAAAAAAATAAAGCTTAATTTAATGTATTAAAGTATAATTGAAAATTTTTAGAACCTATAAAATGTAGATTGAACTATGCATATTACATTTTTAAATATATTTGGGTACGATTTTTCATGATTTTTTTATACAAATCGTAAAACAAACCATTTACAATGGTTTGAAACTATAGAAACCAAATGAGTGACGGTTTGGAGAAAAAACCAATCAACCAAATCGATGACCAATTTGAATATTTTACAGTTTAAAACCAAACAGTGATCACCCTTAGTATTGTTTCTATATCACTGAGATATGAACATAGATAAACAACAAAATGAGAATGTTCTAAACGAGAAATAAGAGAAAGCTCTAAATGTTATATTGGTAGTGAGGTACATAGTGCCTTTATGTAGGGTGTTCATTGATAACGGTTTATTCAGATTAATTATTTTTCCTTATACGAAATCCAAATTCAGAAAGTGTCTAACATAACCGAATTTGGTTTATGAAAAAAATAGAATTCAACCAAATTCACCAATTCCCAAATTGAATCCTCTTTTCAACTCCATGAGAAAAACTATAAATTCTGCCAAATCCTATTTTCATTTCCTAAATTGATTCCTAAATCGAGGTTCCATCTGTTGAAAATTGAAATTACCCAATATACCTCATTTCTAATTAGTAAATTTCAAAGCCCTATCTACACCATTTGACAGACACCAAATGCTCAGAAAGAAGACTTGACGTGGGACACATGTGAAGCACACATTTAACTAATTGAAGGCTATCGAGAGGTGGTTAAAAAACGGAGAAAAATGGTTGTACCTTAAAGAGGTTATGGCAAGGTGTTTGATGGTTCAGATTCTGATCAGATCAGAGGTCGCGAGGTGATCGGGGGTGAGCAGACCAGAGGTGGCTATCGATGTCCTGTACCCCTGCAGCTGCACACAACTCTCCCAAACTACCTAAACTACATGTGGGTTATGAAAATGCTCGAAGTGTGATGAAGTTATTATTCTCGAATCACGTGAAGTACTTAGATTTAATCCAAGTTCGGTCTTTAACCTAAATTAGTAACGATTTAAAGCGACTATAGTGAAAGCTGAAAGCTTTCGTTACATAGATAATTTTTGTATTATTATGAAGAGACGATTACAAAAATGATTTACAAGTTTGCTTACAAGACTTGTGATTTTTGGGTGATCACAAATGAAGTTCCTCATCCATATTTATACTACTTAGGAGATGATCTAAATGTGTCTACATCTAGAATAATCCATGGATATTTTACACATGATATTTTTAGATGAACATAGAAAAATATCTAATGCTTTTAAGATCATTCATGATCAATCTAGATCCTTCCTTCGCAACCCTATATGGTCACCATATCTAGATATTTCTAGGAAAGTGTCTAGGTCTTTCCTTGCATTTTAGGGATGTTCTAGAGCATTCTTTGAAGCCCTCCTCATACTAGACTTTTCGATTGCTTTCTAGAGAATTCTGGTGACTCATCATGCCTTTTGAACATCCTAGAACTTTCTAGTGTTGATATGAAACTTTTTTGCAGATTGAGCTCTATGGTATGAGTTTATTACAAATTCAGTATAAAATACTAACTCCGTTAAAGAAGTTTTGTTAAGTCTAAAGGTATTTTGGTCTTTTTGATTAAGATACACCATAGTAATGCTAGGTACAAGTTACTAATGCTATATGGTTATATCTTAATTTAAATAATAATAAAATTTATCGTTAAATAAAGAGTTAATTACGGTTTGCGTCCCTGTGGTTTGCTATCCTTTGCCACTTGAGTCCAAAAGTTAAAAAAATTTCATATGACACTCTGTAGTTTGCATTTTTATGCGATTTGAGTCTTTTTAGCTAACGGGGTTAATTTTTTTAGTTAAATAAAGGGGTATTTCAGTCAATTTGTACATAAGGGACTAATTAGGTAAATTAATAAAATATAGGGACTGTTTTATAGTTTTGATAAAGATTAAAAGATTAAAAAATTAAAAAAGGTCAGCCAACACCCCAACCCCCCCCCCCCTCCGGCTTCCATGCCTTTCCGATCACACGCCCCATCGTCAAACCCATCTCCATCAAATGTTCCTACTCCGCCACCGCCGTCGTCCCACCCACCTCCGCCTCCGCCCAAGGCCGCGTTTTCAATTTCGCTGCCGGACCCGCCACGCTCCCGGAAAATGTCCTCTGGACGCCTTGTAACACAATCAATAATTGTATGGACACTACTAACCAGTGTTGCTGGAATTGTTTCAGGTTTGCTCAAGTCTCCCTGCACATAAGGAAGTTATGCATTAAATAGATATTATCAAACAAGTTTAAATAAAACTCAATAAAGCAGATCGAGCACGAAGTAGACGGTTACATGGACAACAGTAGCCCCGCAATCAGGAAGAAATTTGGATGGAGATGAGCCACAGGGAGAAGAAATTTCTCTCGATTGTTCAAAAAACAGAGTCGGATCTGAGAAAGTTGCTTGGTATTTCTAACGATTACGCCGTTCTGTTCCTTCAAGGCGGCACTACCACCCGATTCGCCGGAATCCCTCTCAACATCAGCAAACCTGAAGATCCCGTTGATTACATTGTCACCGAATCGTGGGGGCGCAAGGCATTCAAAGAAGCGACAAAATACTGCAAACCTAAAGTGATCTGGTCCGGTAAATCGGAGAAATACACAACAACGTTTGATTTTATCAAAACTACAAAACAATCCCTATATTTTTTATTATTTTACGTAATTAGTCCCTCATGTGCAAATTAACTGAAATACCCATTCACTTAACAGAAAAATTTTACTTCGTTAGCTAAAAGGACCCAAATTGCACAAAAATGCAAACCACGGAGTATCAGATGAAAAATTTTCAACTTTTGGATCAGATGGCAAAGGATGACAAACCACAGGGACGCAAACCGTAATTAACTCTGAAATAAATCACAAAATAAATTAACAACAACTCCCCCCCCCCCCCCCACTCGGCTCCAGAATATCCAAATCTACCATTGCCGCCACACACCATCACTGCCACCAACGGCTGGCATCCAATCAGATCCGGTGTTCGCCCCTTTTCGATCTCAGATCACTCCTATGTTACTTCACCTCAAGTATTTAGAGCCTGGGGGATCTGATGACACATGTATACAGTTGTGATTAATATTGTCTCCATGTATTACTCATCAGTCACGCATGTCCCAAGTTCCTTTAAACTAAAGTGAAAAGTTCTCGTTACTCACAGCCACCATTCTCCTGATTGTTATATATAATGTTATATATAATGATGGTCAAACCTTCAAAGCAATTTTTTTATATATATAATGATGGTCAAACCTTCAAAACAACTTTTCCAAGATTATAACCTTGTCAAGCAATAAAATAGTTTATTATGCAACCCCCAAACTAGTTAGAAGCAGAGACATTATAAATAAGCATAGATACATAGAATCATTCACTATTTCACCCCATTTAGATCAAAACCTCACGCAACTTCTCAAGAACACATCCATATATAAAGATTTACAAGAAATAGAGAACTTACTTGGATTGTAGATTCAAGCAGTAAAACTCTTTAATTAGTGAATTTCATTTGCAACTCGTTGATTTAATCCCTAACATTCCTCAATTTACCTTTATCTTCCGGTTTTTTTTTTTTTTTTTTAACATAATCTTAGATCATGCATCTTACAATAAATTGTTGCTTACCGTTAAAGAAACCTCTAACATCTTTCCTAAAATAATCCAATAGAAAAGGTTACCAACAAAGAGGAGCTAGAAAGGTTTCACAAACTAAAGGCTCACGAAGATAGATATGAAAAAGAAATGTCTTGTGATAAGTTCGTAAGTTTAGTATCAGTTTCACTAACATGTTAGTACAACGTTATCAGTCTAAAAGTATCATTATATCAGTAACGGTTTTAGTGCCAACTTCACCGTGACATAACAACAAATTTAAATATCCGACTAAGGGTTATAGAAAACCAAAATTCGTACAAATAAAGTTAGCAGAGATATGTACCTTAAATCATTTGCTCATAAGCTGATGAATGAGAAATGGATGTCCTAGAGGGAGGATGGATCCAGGGACGAACCTGTAATAGGCCCAGGGGTTCCCGGGGACCCCTTTCAACTTCAAACGTAAAGTGGAAATTATATGAACGGTTTTTAATTTTCTTTTGAAATTTTTGTGATGATCAGATATTAAATAAATAGTTTGGTAAAATAAAACAAATCTATCCACCAGGCTAGTTGTAATATTATTCGCCAGATTTTGAAAAGAGGCAAGTTTGATTATGGTGCTTTATGTTTTCCATTTTCCCCACCTTTTTTTTCCATTATTTTTGTTGTTGTACAAAATGGGGTAAAACACCCTTTTTCCCATCATTTTTTTAATTAATTTAGCGAAGAGAGTAAATGAGGGGTAACATATGATGGGTGTCGGACAAATCTGTAAATCTGTTGACCGTTTTTTCATTTTTATCTTTTAATTACTTTCATTTCACACTCATTCTTTTCAAATATTTTCATCCTAGACCCATTTTATAATGGATTATTACAATAGATAGAAATATAGATTTTTTTTTAATCGGTAAACATTTTGTCATTTTTTTTTCACGCGTTACTTTTCTTTTTCTCTTCATTTAGCCATTTTACTTTCTTTTTTTGCTATTATATCGTTGTCAATGTTACAGTATATAATTTTTTGTATCAAATCATATTGAGTTTTTTTTATTTTTTTTTCTTTATCCGCAGTGTTGTATCGCAACACACGCCAGCATTAAAAACTATTTAGTAAATAATAGCCCAACAGAAATACATAATGGTCCAATCCAAATATAATTTACAAATTAATTATCAACACATTAACATTGGCGCTCCATTCGAAACAAAATTGTTGATCATTCTCATTTCGTCTATAGTATTTTTAATTGAAATCTTGCCTCATCCACATTTTTTTATATT
Source organism: Deinandra increscens subsp. villosa (assembly GCA_039602395.1). Classification (NCBI taxonomy): domain Eukaryota; kingdom Viridiplantae; phylum Streptophyta; class Magnoliopsida; order Asterales; family Asteraceae; genus Deinandra; species Deinandra increscens. The sequence continues at coordinate 15,568,376 of JBCNJP010000019.1, read as the reverse complement.
ATTTAAATTCTAATAACGATATTTCTTTTGTTTTTGTGACGTATTTATCTTATGTGATCAACCCGATCCGGACCAAATTTCTTTATGTATGTTTCTATGAAAATGAAATATCTAAAATAGTGACTTCGTAAAAAAAAATTGTGGAACTCCTCAAAAACTTTTCTATTCCGCCCCTGATAATAGTCATGATATCATATTGAAGTAGCCAAATTTTGAAATTGGTATATGTCACAGCATGAAAGACGAAACAGAACTAATATGTTGCTACTTTGTAAAGCTTGTATGCTCAAGTAGTAAATCAAGATGCAACGACTAAATTCATAAAATTCATGCAAAACAGGCGGCATGTTGCAACGCGCGGACAGGTCACCTTCTCGTTATACCTAAAGAGTATCTATACGTATTTAATCCTGTACATATATTTATAGGTAATACATAATAATATTTATATGTATACAAGTACAAGTATGATGGTATATAATACAGATACTTTTGTTTCTACATTTCATCTATAGTTATGTTTAATATAATTTGCAATGCTATACTAGTGATGTGGACATTCTAAAATCTAAACTACTAATTTGAGCATTTAGTTTCTTGTGCAGGTTTGAAGTAATTTCAGTTAGTTATAATGCTCGATTAATTTGTATTTTACCCTGTGTTCCCGAGTTCACTTAAGGAGGGAAAGGAAGGGAAAGGGAAGGAAATGTAAAAATATTTGTGTTCCCAATTTCTATTGTTTTTCTTTCCTTCCGATTTGGGAGGATTTGAAAGGAAGTGAATCACTCCCCTTCTCTTCCTTTCTCTTCCTTTCTCTTCTTTTCCTTTCATCTCATTTCTTTTCTTTTCCTTCCTTAAGTAAACTCGGGAACACAGCGTTAGTGGTGATTAGTATGGTTTTTGTCGAGTAAAGCTCTTTTTCCTCCAAAACTGACAACCAACCAAACGAGGTGCAAGGTCAATGAAAAACTCATGATTTAAATATGACTTCTGTTAGATATGCTTGATTTCTCCTTATATGTTCCATGTCAAAAAAACAAATTCGGATTGGCGAAAGACCCTTAAATTTTAGATCACTTTAGACAATCAAAATAGTTGAGTTGAGCCACCATGACAAAGAATAATGCCTTTTCAAAAACACAAAACCAACAAGTGGTCCGAACCGGTAACACTGAGACTGATAAATAACACGACCGAATAGATAACCTACTGAAACAAAAATCCTACGTCCATCCAAATTATTAGCACTGGATAATAAAATATAAATAACAACCACCAGCTATTTCTGCTCTGTTAAATAAATTAATACGGAAAATACAAACATATTTATTTATATGAGAGGCTTTTTATACTTACAAGACATCTTCCTCCTCTTATGCTTGCAAGAACCCACCCTTCCTCCTCAGATTCCTCTTCCTCTTTCTTCTGTTCACCTTGACATCACTTTCAACACTCTCATTAGCTTCCTGACCTTGCTGTATTGCATTGTATTGCATGAGCATTAAAACAGAAAATAGGACAATTTAATATCAATGTGCACACAAACATATACATACATGCATACACACAAAGATATATGTGTGTGGGCGTGTGTGTGTGTGACTCATATGTATGTACTAAAAGAAAAAGGCATTTAGATCTAACCATGTCATTAATTCTCTTTTGTCCCCCATAATAATAATTATTACTGTTGAAATCCGAATGTGGATGGGGAGATACGAGGCTCTTGACAAATATACTAGCACGAATATAGTCCTCGACACAGGACACACGTTTACCATCGTCAACAGCATACATATAACTAGTCGTCTCTCTTGGATCCAGTAAACAGTGTGCAACATCAAACTTGCTCTCACAGCAAACACTATTATTATTATATAGTTCCCACTTGTTGTTTCTCAACACCCATTTCTTACTAGCCAAAGGGTTAGGACGCCAATATATGCAAAGACAGTCTTCAATAACCCCGAGTAGGTGCTCATCATAGACGAGACATTCATATTCCTCATCGGTGGGTTGGGGGACTTGTTTAAATTCGTGGGTAGATAAATCTAAAGATATAATTACTTTCCTCTTTCCATCATCCATAAACCAATGGAGCTTTCCACCACATAAGATACCAACAACACCATAAATACACCTATACTTCACTTCTCCGATAACTTGCCATATATTTGACTTCAATGTTAACGCATAAAAAAATGTGAGCTTTTTCGAAAAGGTTTTTCTGAACCCTGCTATAACCTTGTAATCATCTACAGATGGATCATAACCAAATCCCCAACAGACTACTTGCCTGAAATTTAAAATTTTTCGCATATGAGGCCGATAAGACGGAGTTTGCAGCTTCTTCTCCTCTCTAGTCGAAGGATTAACAACTACAAATTCAGCATCTTTAGAAGAAACACATACAAGGCCATTACAAGAACCGACCATATGTGTATAGTTGCATAAAAGATCCAAGTCTGCAGATCTAATAAGAGGCAGAGCGATCCTTCTATGTCCAAGTTCAGGATTGTCACGGTCATTCTCGTAGCTATGCTTCAATTGAGCTTTAACAAAAAGAGGACTGGATATAAAATAATACCATGACTTACAGACGCTCTTGAATCGGATTAGATCTTTCACATCCAACCGCACCAGAATCTGCTCCAACACGTCGAACGAAACCTCCTCTGCCATTCGAACCCTAATTAATGGCTGCTGTAATGCAAACCAGATCGAGCCAGCCAAAGCGAAGGTTATGTGGCGCATATTAGAGTATATGCTGTATGTAGACCCCCAGCCCAAGCCCAATTCAATCATTTGACCAAGCGGACTTTTACGGGGGTTAAATAAACAACGCCCATTGCAGTTTTTTAACTACGTTTTTAACTACCCACAAAACTCTAATATCTCAACGAGTCTGTCGTCTGAGAACGGATTGTAACCGTTCATATTGTATTTGACACTCTAGGCTTGACTCATCCAGGAACACTATCTAGAAGGAAATCCTCCACTTGAGAAAAACTCATTTGAGTCAAGTTTAAACTTGAGACCTTAAGGTCTACAAGCTCTAACCATCATTCTCATACCATTGGGACAAATTCTCTTTGCTAAGACCCATTGCACTTTAGTTTTATCACTTTTATCTTACCAATGGACAAAAATCGCAAAATTACACCAATTAGCAGCCACCGATGGTGATGGTGATGGCGGTGGAGATGTTGCCGGTGGCGGTGGTGGTGCTATGGTTTGAGATCTTGAAGGTGGATTCTCTAGTGGAACTAAAAGGGTGGTAAAAGGGTAAATGTTAGAATCCAGTTCTGATAATTCATTAGCTTCAAGAGTCAGCCCAGTTTCAGTCCCAAATATAGCACTTATACTCGAAACATACTGCCCCCAAGTGATCAAGTAAGATAGCAAATACCTAACACCACTAGCAGCTTGCTTTTCAGTTGGACAAGCACATCTTAATGGCACAGTGAGCCTTGAACCTGTATATATATTAACAGAAAGATTGCTTTTTTGAGCCTGAATAGCATGACAAGTTGACAGGCCTTCGAAAGTGTCGTTAGCGATCAACAAAGGCGTGTCTCCGGACCGGATAACATATGTGGCATTGGCTTGATAGAACTGGCCTAAACACGAACACCTGGCGGGCACAAGCACCGTCTCACCGGTTTCAAAAGTGAAACTTTCGGAGACCGAATTGAGTTGTGAAAGCTGAGTAGAGTTTGTGTTTAACAGATTGGAGATGGAAACAACTGTGTTGTAAGGGGGTTTAGATCGGAAGGTGAGATAAGCTTGGCAGGAGCGGTTAACACCGTTACAGGCATAACCAAGAACAGAAGTTGAAGCATTTCTGATACCACAGTTTGTGTTTAACTTCCTGATGTATGGTTGCTGGGCTTTGATCAAGATTTGTGGGGAAATCAAGAGGATATAAGAGCAAAACAAGAAAAAACGCAGGGATGCCATGTTTGATTGAGATGTTAGCAGAAGCCCAGAAAAGTGAAGTCAATTGAAGTGAAAAAGATGCTGGATTTCAGTCACATATAAGGTTTGGAATTGAAATTGTGTTGGGGGGAAGGAAGGAAGGTAGGTAGAATGATCGAAACAATTATGAATGGATTTGAGTTGAGTGGGTAGAATACAAATGTTATATTATTAAATGAATTGGTGGTGGGGATGTCATACGTTTGAATAAATGGAGTTTGGGTCAACGACAGGGGAAGACTTGGAATTGCAGCAATTTCATGGTAATCGGGGAAGGTCCCTCGGTCGTTGACTCCGTGGGGATGTAAAAAAATTAACAGTGAAAGCGAAGGTTGCACCATTAT
>JBCNJP010000019.1:15546473-15563554 GCA_039602395.1 Deinandra increscens subsp. villosa | reverse complement strand
TTAGACATATTTTTAGTAATGTGTTAAGTTAATTATAGTAGAAGGGGTATTCTTGTACTTAATTCCCTATATATATTTATCCTGTAATTGTGGTTATACGTACAATAATATTACAGAAGATTTCCTGGTTCAATTTGGCATCAGAGCCAGAACCCTAGCGCCGCCCACCCTCTCCCTTCTTGCGCCGTCGTCGGCCCTCCTCTCCTCCGCCACCACCATTTTTTTTTCCGATCAACATGGCTCAAATACAGCCCTTCACAACCCAGGAAAAGACATCCCACAACTCACATAAATTTGCCTTTACCCTATCCCCCACCAACTACGGTTTCTGGAAAACAATGGTACACCCGTTTTTGGTTACCAATCATATGTTTGGTTACATTGATGGCACAATCCCATGTCCTTCACCCACGGTTACAATCCCTGGTACACCGGCTGCTGAAAACAGACCCGCCACCCCAGCCACGGTTGAGACAAACCCTAATTATGCGATATGGGTGGCCAACGATGCTCATGTTCGCATGATTCTTATCTCAACCGTGTCTGAAGCCTCCTTTCATCACGTTCAGGGAACCACATCGCGTGAACTATGGCTGGCCCTAGAACGTGCCTATGCCCCTCATACACAGTCTCGGGAATACACCCTCAAAACCAAGTTACTCAAACTTGAGATGAAAGGTGATGAATCTACCACCGCTTACCTTGCCAGAGCACAGGAATATGCCACTGACCTCTCCAACATTGGAGAAGCAATGAAAGAGAAAGATGTCGTCATGCTCGTCATCTCCGGTCTCCGGGAAGAATACAATGGCCTAAAGTCCAATCTTCTCGGTCGTACCACACCTATAGCATTCACTGAATTACAAGGATTGTTGTCTGACCACGATTACATGATCCACAAAACACAACCTGTTGCCACCACCACCCCCCATGCCCTCACGGCCACCAACCAGCCTCATCCATCCTCGGCCGAAACCAACTCCACACCATCCCTCCACACAATTCAGCAACTTGCCTCTCAGCTTGGCTACCAACTCACACCCGCCACCCCCTCACATGCCTTCTACGGCTCTCGTAGCTCTCGTGGCGGCTATAATCGTGGTTCACAAAACAATAGAAACACCAATCGTGGTCGTGGCAATAACATGCGTGTCAACAACAGCAACAACACTCGGAACAACTTTGATTGGGCCACTACTACCAACGCAGTTCACGGCACATGCCCCCGCTGTGGTATCTCACACATTCCCTCAAACTGCCCCAACAGGGACCCTGCCACTCTCAGGAACAGGCCGGCACGCTGCTAACTTTGCTGACACGCACTCCACTGCATCAACATCGTGGTATCCAGACACCGGCGCCAATAGCCATGTTACACCAGATTTGTCAAACTTAGGATCCTCCGATGCCTACTACGGTGATGACTCCCTCCATGTTGGTAATGGTAAAGGTTTGCCCATTCTCCATATTGGCTCTCGAAACTTTTACTCACCTCATAAAACCTTTTCCCTAAACAATATACTTCACGTTCCACAAATCAAACACAACTTACTTTCTGTTCAGAAATTTTGTCTTGACAACAATGTGTTCTTTGAATTTCACCCTTTTTTCTTTTGTGTGAAGGACATATCTACACGCACTACCCTACTCACGGGTCCAAGTAAGGATGGTCTCTACTCGCTTGTTCTTCCACAACTACGTTCTGTTCACAAGACTGCCTTTTCTGCCACTCGGGCCTCTGCTACCGTTTGGCATCAACGTTTAGGGCATCCCCATGAGCGCCTCTTACATACTATGTTATCTAAATTTTCCCTTCCTGTTTCTGATAAACAATTTAATTCAGTGTGTGCTTCTTGTCAATTAGGCAAATCATCAAAACTATCATTGTCTAATTCTTCTTTTCGAAGTAATAATATTTTGGACTTAATATTTTGTGACGTGTGGGGTCCTGCATCTATTTTATCTAGTGATGGTCACCGTTACTTCTTGTTGTGTGTTGATCACTTCACAAAATTCATGTGGTTTTTCCCATTAAAGCAAAAATCTGATGTGCTTCCTACATTTAAACAGTTTATCATTATGGTTGAGCGTCAATTTAAAACTAAAGTCAAACAGGTTCAAACCGATTGGGGGGGTGAGTTTCGCAGCCTATCCTCCCACTTCACCTCCCTTGGGATCATTCATAGACGCTCGTGCCCGCACACCAGTGAACAGAACGGAATAGTTGAGCGACGACATCGTCACGTCGTTGAAACGGGCCTCGCCCTCCTTGCCCAATCTGCCGTCCCACAACGGTTTTGGCACTTTGCCTTTGACACAGCTGTCTATCTCATCAATCGCATGCCATCGCGTTCCAACTCGAACAAATCCCCTCATGAATCCATCTACAACCACACACCTGATTACTCCTTTCTACGCATCTTTGGATGCCAATGCTTTCCCTACCTTCGTCCATATCACCCTCACAAGATGGACTTTCGCTCTACCCCGTGCATTTTCTTGGGCTACAGCCCCTCACATCACGGCTATCGTTGTTTGGATCCCGCAACAGACCGAATCTACATTGCTCGCCATGTTCGATTCCTTGAATCTCTGTTTCCTTTTCGGTCCCCTCCAACACCATCCCCTCCGAAACCTAAATCCAACCCATATACTACCTCAATGCCCTTCCCGGACGTCTCGTCCTTCACCACTGATTCCATCCCTACACCTTCCTCCACCGAATCCTCTCCTCAATCCTCCGCAACATCATCATCTCCATCCACTCCCTCTGCCGAAACCTCCTCATCCACCACCACATCCACAACCGAAACCCCATCACCCAACACATCCTCCTCGACTTCCTCCACATCTCCTACACCTACCTTCTCACAATCAGCCCCTCCTCCATCTCCTCCACCGCCCCCTCCTCCTCGTTCTCGGCCTGCTAACCTTCGGCCCAACCCAAAACAACGGGTTCCTTTTGACCCCTCAGCGTTCCATGCACAATCGTCCACATCAAACAACATACCTGACCCTCACACACCTTCTCTTCCCCAAACCGAACCCACCACCTTTACCGTTGCCAACAAACATCCCGAATGGCGCACCGCCATGGCTGATGAGTATTCGGCGCTTGTCAAAAATGGTACATGGTCTCTTGTCCCTCCGGTTTATGGTTCTAATGTTGTTGATTGTAAGTGGATTTACAGGATCAAACGTGACAAACATGGGGCTCCATCTCGTTACAAAGCGAGACTTGTGGCGAAAGGGTTTACTCAACAACACGGATTGGATTACCATGAGACATTTAGCCCGGTAGTTAAAGCCACCACCATCCGGGTTGTCCTTTCGCTCGCGGTGACACATAATTGGCCCCTTAGGCAATTGGATGTCAAAAATGCCTTTTTACACGGGGATCTTCATGAAACAATATATCTTAAACAGCCCCAAGGCTTCGTTGACCCTGACAGGCCAAATTATGTTTGCAAGTTACACAAATCCTTATACGGCCTTAAGCAAGCCCCTCGAGCCTGGTTTGCTCGTCTTTCAGCAGCTCTACAACGACTTGGTTTTCGTGGGTCCAAGACAGATCCGTCCCTGTTCATCTATAATCATCGTGGTACACTTGTCTACTTTTTAGTTTATGTCGATGATATTATTGTTACAGGGAACAATCCTCTCGTGATTAACAAGATTGTGGCGAAACTTGGTGATGAACTAGCCTTGAAAGACCTCGGTGATCTTGACTATTTCTTGGGGCTGGAAATTGTTAGAAAAGGCAAAGACATAATTCTTTCTCAGAAAAACTACATCTTGGAGCTCTTACAGCGGGCCGGCTTGTCCTCAGCAAAGCCCGCACCCACTCCCATGAGCACATCCACGGTTCTTCATCTTAGCGACAGCCCGCCTATTTCGGATCCGGTAAAATATCGTCAGTTGGTCGGTGCCCTACAATATGTTACTTTGTCGAGACCTGATATTACTTTTGCGGTTAATTGGGTTTGCCAGTTTATGCATGCCCCAACTGAAGATCATTGGTCTGCAGTTAAACGAATTCTCAGATACCTCCTTGGCACCTCTAGTTATGGCTTACTACTTCGTCATGATTCCGGGTCTCGTCTTCATGCTTTTACTGATGTTCATTGGACAGATATTTAGGCTTTTTCGGATGCTGACTGGGCTGGTTGTCCGATTGATAGACGCTCTACAGGTGGCTTTGCGGTTTATTTGGGCGCCAATCTCGTGTCGTGGGCTGCACGCAAACAGCGTACTGTGTCTCGCTCGTCAACTGAATCTGAGTATAAGGCTATTGCCGATACTGTAGCTGAATTGACATGGCTTGAGTCTCTTATGCGTGAACTTGGGGTACTCACCAGATTGGCTCCGACTCTCTGGTGTGACAATTTAGGGGCAACTTATCTCTCCGCTAATCCAGTTTTCCACGCTCGCACGAAACACGTCGAGGTTGATTTTCACTTTGTCCGGGAGAAGGTTGCCCAGGGGCGATTACATGTTCAGTTCATATCCACTCATGACCAAATAGCAGACATCTTTACCAAGCCTCTTGCTACAGATAGATTTATCTTCTTAAGATCCAAGCTGCAGGTCGTTACCCGGCCTTAGCTTGCGGGGGAATATTAGACATATTTTTAGTAATGTGTTAAGTTAATTATAGTAGAAGGGGTATTCTTGTACTTAATTCCCTATATATATTTATCCTGTAATTGTGGTTATACGTACAATAATATTACAGAAGATTTCCTGGTTCAATTTTTAGAAACAATAGTACATAACGAAAATGATTACAACAATATTGGTGACAATGGCACCCAAATGTTTATGTAACCGATGCTGACCAAAAATTGGTAAAAATGAGACCCAATTGGGGAAAAAAAGTCAAATCTACTAAGTATATATAGATTGAACCAAAACTGGTGAAAGCTATCCACAAAATGATGCAGAATTGTTGAATATGGTACATTGGTACAACTTTAGGAAAAAGAAGCAAGGCAAACCATAAGGTCAAAATGAGACTCAAATGTGGAAAAAAAAAGTGAGATCTGCTATGTACATATACATTGACCCCAAACTGGTCAATGGTAACCAAAAATTGGTTTCTGAAAAGAAAAAAAAGCAAAGGCAAAGCATGGTATATGTTGACACATAAGTAGCAAACCAAAGCATAACATAGGTTTATAATAGCAAGTTTACAAAGGGCCAAAATATTTTAAAGGCTTCAACCTATTAACATCCTAATAGCTACATGACAGTTGATTTAGTTGATATTTACATTGCCCAAAACGGTTTGACTTTTCTTAAGTCAAGTGCCTATGCTAGAAGCTAGTTTGACTCCTAAAAAGTCAACAGGTGAACTTATAAAATGGCCTAATTTAAAAATGCAGCCCGACCCATGATAGCAGTCCCAAAAGATGCCCTTTTTACGTGCAAGTGTTGTGTCAGCCACCTTAACCAATGCAAACACATTCACAACTAAAAAAGATACGCTGCTAGACCCTCAATGTGACATCCGAGAATTTCAAGGTTAACTTCCGTTAGACAATTCCGTTAGTTACGTTATAAGTGTTAACTTAGTAACTAATGCTTAACTAGGCCGAATACGTCCACGACCTTTGGTTGATCACCGAACCCGTCCATATGTGTTTATTTATTGAATTGCCTCTATGAGGAAGTATGTGCAACATGTTTGTCAATTAATTGTGTAATTGTGTGAAATTCATGAACCGTGCTTATCTTGCTTAGAATGTAAATTGGTCACTTTTGGTTTCCAGCGAAACTACCGGGCGAAACTATAGTGTCGCCCGGCTAGCTTAACCTTTGACTTACAGAGTCAGTTTCGCTTGGCCAGCGAAACTAGCCAGCGAAACTAGCCCCTGATATATATATAACATAAAACCCTAGAGATCTCATTTTTGCCTCATTTCATACAAAACACACACACCACTCTCCTGCGAACTCGGATTTCTGGTCAGCCAAGAATCACCACAAGCCGAACGTGATCCCAGTCTCGAGACAACATCCATTCGGATCCTAGATCGAATCGTGAGTCTCCCAAAACCATTCTTTATGTGTTCTTTATGTGTTTTCTTAAAAAGCATGCTTAAACCTCTCATGGAATCACTTGATCTTTTGATATGTTGCTTAGGAATGCTAGATCTGTCATAAAGTCAGTAACTTTACGTTTGAAATCAAACCATAATGAAGATTTATGCTATTTAGGTCATTTTAGGTTTAAAATGTGTTTTTGGTGATTTGATGATGAAAACCCATGTTTAAGGTGTTAAAACTTGTTGTTTGATGTTGGTAAATGATTATGCATGCTAGATATTGAATTACATGAAATATGGAAGCTGTTAGATTGATTTTTAGGCTGATTTACGTGTTTTTCGCGACCAGCGAAACTGTACTGTTCTCTGGGCGAAATTATGTAGCGAAATTATGTATATCTTCATCCAGCGACACTATGTAGCGAAACTGTAGTGTCGCCGGGTAAACCAACCAGACCTGTCCGAACGAAACTACCGAGCGAAATTCCCTGAACGAAAGTTCAAACCAGTTTCGGGCGAAACTAGGCTAGCGAAACTGTGCCAACAGTTTCGAGCGAAACTAGCCTAGCGAAACTGTGTCATCGGGTATTGCCTAGCGAAAGTGCTGCCCGTGCACACAGCGAAACTGCCTAGCGAAACTATGACTAGCGAAACTGTGACCAGACCTAAACCCAAACTTGTGCAACTTACTTGAATGTTATGCTATGACTTACATGATTATGCTATGATGAAACATGTTTGATTTCTGAATTATGTGAACCCTTGTTTATGATCAACCATCGGTGTCGTGTGTCGTTATGTCGTGTCGTAGTTCCAACGTGCTATGTTATGGGCCATAGTGACGATAAGTTAATGATTAGACACAAAACTAATACTTAAGACCTAAACGTGTTCATAGGTCTTCGTTAAGCAATAATTGGATTAATTAGCAAGTGTAGCTGAGCAACCTAAGGTGAGTTTCACAAACCCTTTAATTGTGAGCCCGTTTGGGTCACAACGCATATACTAAAAACAACGCTGACATTTTGAGGTATCGCCAAATGGGATATCTGTTATGGAAGTTGGGGTATTTTATGGGAAGTACTTGCAACTGTCCATCCTTGGGATTTCAAATGAAATCCGCAATCCAACTATTCGATAACACTTGGGATTTCAATTGAAATCCGGAAACGACCATTTTGACACTTAAACTCTTTTTAGGATTTCAAATGAAATCCAGAATAAACATTTTTAATATGACTAGTGTAGGTTAAAGTCTAAACCAAATGATATCACATGATTTCTAAGGATGCCTTAAAAACTTAAAAGTCCTCAATTTAGTACTGTTGATCTGAGAAGCGAGGGGATGTTGGGTAGATCTACTGAGGGTTTGACAAACCCTGCTCCGCGGTACACAAATGTGTAACCAACCGGCTGGAGGCCGAACGGAGTTCAATATCAGCCTATTTTAGTTGTGGGCCTCCCAAATGGGACACAACTGGAGGCACCAACCATCGGCAAATGCCGAACTCTGTTACGTCAGCTTTCAGCCCTAGTACGAACTTCCTTAGTGCATGGAAACCGGATTAGCTACCCGCGATATCGGTTGACCGCTTTAACTTTTACTTAACTAGTGCATATTCGGTAATTCAACACTTGGCAAATGTTTTGCAAATCTATTACTTATATATGTTGATGAATACGATTATGAGACCGGGCCAATGCATGTCATGCCCACCGTGAACTCACCAACCGTTAGGTTGACACTTGTGTGGTTTTCACTTTTGCAGATCGTTGAGGAGTATCCGCTGGAGGTTGGCATGGCACAAGAAGACGTTCTTCTTTTATTTAAAACTAAACTGGGATTTTTAAACAATGATTTATGTTTTGTAATTTAAGCACGTGGTTAGTGCTAAGATACTTATGTTTTCATTCCGCTGCGTACTTTTAAAACTGTCTTTATTATGAACATTTGGACTCTACTCTGATTCGTTTAGTATTTGTAACTAATGGTTGTGGTCCTGGTTTGCTCGCACCCCTTAACGGTATAAACTCCGTTAGTGGTTATTTGGGGGTGTGACACTCAAGATTATATAAAGCAATTAAGGGGTACAACAAACAAAACAACAATCATAGTAATGCAAAGATAAGCAGAGTAACACAACGAACCCAAGATAACACATCGCTAATAAAATTACAGGGGCACTCACATAATAGCCAACAGAGACAGCGAACAGATCACATAATAACCACCTGCTGGAAACTCTCTAGGCATCAGTTTTGCCACAGACCTAAACTTTTACCCACTGAACAGCCATACTAAGTTGATTTTTTAAAACGAAATAAAAAAACATCCATATACTGGCAGAAAATAAAGGGCAGCTTCAAGAATCAGTCAAGAGTAACTACAAAAGTATGCATTATCTCTGCTATAAGTAGGCTGCGACTAAAAATTTACCAAATGGATGTTAAAAAGTATTAACTTTACACCATTAACTTCGAGAGGGCAAATGTAAGCACCTAAAACCAAGATCCCTGAGAAAAGAGGAAAACACACATAATAAGCATCAAATAAAGGTGTACAATTGATATTTTAACAACCCAAATCATCCTATTTACATGAGATATCAAAAAAGACAGATAAGAATAAATTAATTTAAAGCACACATTGGTTTCCAACTTTTTCTTGCTCTTCACTACTGTAAATCTGAAGCATACTCACTTCAAAATCCAAGAGCTGTACTCTTAAAAACTGCAAGCAAATACCTAGCCTAAATTATATCATATGCTCAAATCTCATTTGCAATTTGTACCCTTAAAAACTGCACTGCAAGTAATCACCTAGCCTAAATTACTTCATATGCTAAAATCTCATTAGCAATTTCGAAACATTAGGCATGTTTAAACAAATATTATGGCATTTTATGCTCTTAAAAAGTCATAAAATCCACCAAACTCATACAGTAGCCATATCTAAACAAATTTTATGGCATTTTGTGATCTTACTGCTAACCGTTTCATCTTTCCACGTGTAATAAGAAATCATGGTAAACCTCTTTGGCTTTACCAAGACCACAGAAAATGAATCCTATGGATATGATATATTTTAAGAGCAAAAACACATATGTGTGATGATCTAAATAGATTGTTTTATCTGATTTCACTTGGAACTACAACATCTTTGGCTTACCAAGAACAAAGAAAATGAATCTTATGTATATGACATATTTTAAGAACGACTCGTATGTGTGAACATGTAAATAGCCCGTTTAAATTGTATTCACTTTCAAAAAAAAAAATCATACTCTTTTCACTTTAAACAACGAAATCTTATGTATATGGTATTTATTAATAGCATAGCAACTCATATGTTTGAACATGTAAATTGACCGTTCAAACTATTTTCACTTTAAGAATAAAGATCATGCTATAATCACTTACAATAGAAACTTACCAAATAAACTTCTCAGCAGCCAAATTCTCTATAAGCTATCCTCCTGAAAAAACCGAGAGGCATTTTCAGAATATACCCAAATACCAATCAAGAATTCAATGGAAAATTTAAGCAACCCACGTTAACAAAGACACCCCAACATCATCCATCAAAGTAGAGCCATTTTTGTTCCCTATCCACCATCACTACATTCTCTAAAGTCAAATTCACCAAAAACAAAGAAGACCGCAAATTTAAAGGAAACAAAAACTGGAATTGATATATTTTTATAGGCTACAAACAAAATCTTGCTAAATACGAACCATGAATTCACGCCTAAAAATTCAATTAATCCAGCAAACTCAAACAGTAGCCATACCTAAACAAATTTCATGGCATCTTGTGATCTTAAAAGGTCATAAAATGCAGCAGAAAAATTGAAAGTTAGAAGAACACATTTCGTGAAACAACTTTGAAGCAACTAAAAGAGGTTTCTAAATTTTTTAACTCGGCATTCATAGCGAATTTTAAACTACATGTTAGAAACTAAACTCAACTAAATATTGTAAAACGTTGTTCTAAAAAAACATAAAAGTTGATGCCCGGTTTGAAACTTATTCTTCATCTAAATCGGACATCTATGTATCATCATCATCCATGTCCTGCAGCTCCTTTTCATTTTTAGCTTTCAACAGGTGTCCAAGCATGAGTTGTCTTTCTTATATTTCTTGAAGCTTTTTTATCTGATCATGTTTTGGGTAAGGAATCACTATACGTCCCTCCTCAACCGTTATTATTGGTACACCTGTAATCTAAAGAAGAAAAAAAAACAAAAAAGGGTTAGAAAGAGATATAGAAGAATAAGGCAATGAAACTTAAAAAGTTATATTGTTCTACCTTTCTCATCTTTTTGTACAACCTACGATTGAGACCGGCAAATACATAGGGTTCTAAACCTACTTTCTCAATCACCCCTTTTACACATTCAATGGGATTCAAAGACTCATTATGATGCTCACATTTGAAGGACACGTTTCTGGCAAACTTCAATTTTTTATCTTCCCGAATACTTCCAGACCCTTGAAAGCATTATGCATTTTCTCGTACACATATCTATATATAGTACAAATAAGGGTTTACTTTTTTCTTTAACACAATGCAAAAATTCAAACAAAAAAAGTTATATAATAGAACATTGACTTATCACCTTGTTGTAGCAGTCTGAATATATTTCAGTCCAACCATATTACACAGCTCACGGGAAACACCTCGCCTCATTCCTGAAACTAAGATACCTAATAAATGAGGAGTCATAAAGAACCCTTAGGGTTGTTTCCAAACCCAAGTAGTCCTTATATAGTTCAATTGCTTTGTTAAGTCTTTCTTCCTGTTAGAAAAAAGAGTTGTAGTCATCTCTTACAATTAAAAAAATCCGACAAGAATCAAATATTTATTGTTTGATAATATCACTTATCTTTGTTTCTGGCGTTTTTATTTCGTGTTTGCAAACTGAAATATTCATAACTCAAAGAAGATCAATTGCCCAGCAAAGTTCATACAACATGCAATTGATATCATGTCAGCTCTACTAAAATATAGATTTTTATAGGTGTGGATATGTTTGAACTCTCTACCCGATAACTTAAGCCTGATCATCGGATTCTAACTACAGTTAATGCTAAAGTTATTGGTCTTGGCAATTTGGCATGCACACGTACATGGGGCTTGGGCAAATTCATTTATATAAACTCTACATGTGTATTTGGCGGGAAAAATTAGCGATCAGTGTTTTTGTGTGTTTTTGGCGTGATGTGTGTTAATAGGAGCCTTTTGTGTAAATCGGTTTGGAGGTATAAGGTGGAGGTTGACCTGCTGTGGAGAAGGGTTGACCCGTTTAAACTTTGGAAGGCTATATATGCGGTTAACAGTGAGCTCCATCAAAAGAATAATAGGATGCAAAACTAGATGGTTGAAGTAAGACTTAAGAGTATGCACATGTTAATTTCCTCTAATGGTAGGTCACTAATCATAAGAAGTATTAAATACAAAATAGTCATTATATATTATATATGCTTTAGCCAGTTAGGCGTTTAAACTTAAACAACAATCTTAATTATGCCTTGAAACTAAGGGTTAAAATGCAACAAAAAACTACATTCATCCAAAACGAATGAAGTTATAGAAATAATTTCTAAAAAATTGATACTTACATGTATAAAGCTTAGAAAAACGTCATAACCGATTGATGATAAATCAAGGAAAATAAATTAAAGAGAACCGTCAACACCACCTAAAACAAAATGATGAAAGGGAAACAGATCAAGATTAATCATCAAGATAAGCAAAAAATCAAATTCGAATTAAATTTTAAAGAGTAAATTACAACTTACGCCCTTTGTATATAACTCATTTTTCAAATATCAAAGTTTTGTTACATCCAAAAACAATACTTCCAGATTTTCAAAAAATTGACATATAAAATCCGTTATTTCAAAACTTCTTATATAAAAGTTTTCAAATTCCAAAATGAAATTACAATTCGCAATACAAAAATACATATTTCAAGTTGTATATTTCTAAATCACCTTATTGGCTTATTTGCTTCTTGTTTGAATGACACTAAAGCCCCCAAACCCATCATAATCTTTAATTCACTCTATATATAGGAGCGTCTCAAACATTTCAAGGACCCAAGGCCAAGTAAAAAACTAAGTCTCCTCTTTTAGTTATAATCGATGGGGATAGTAACGGATGAATCTAGGATTTTTTGTTAGTGAAGATAGAAAAACGGGTTCTTTAAAGTAAGATTGAATTGTGTATATAAAAAACTAAGCTTAATTTAATTTAATAAAATAGAAATGAAATTTTTTAGAACCTATAAAAATCTAGATTGAACTTTGCATATTAATTTTTTTTTATTTATAAATTTGAAGGACCTAGGTGTCGCCCAAAATTTTATACAGAATATCCACTCACAACACACATGGTCCGGTATGATTTTTCACGACGTGCTTTTTATACAAATCATAAAACAAACTGTTTACAACAGTCTGAAACTATAGAAACCAATTGACTATGGTTCAGAGAAAAAACCACTCGATCTTCAAACCAAACCAATGATCAGTTTGAACGTTTTATGGTTTAAAACCAAAAAGTGATCACCCTTAGTATTTTTTTTCCTATATTATAGAGATACGAACGTAGATAGACAGCAAAATGAGAATCTTCTAAACGAGAAATAAAAGAAAGCTTGAAATGTTATATTGGAGGTGAGGACGTGAGGTACATAGTGTTTTTATGTAAGGGTGTTCATTGATAACAGTTTATTCGGATTTAAAACTTTTCCCCTAAATGAAATCCAAATTAATTCACTACTGGGACTTGTCCCGGTTAGTATTCCAGGTGCTCCTTCTTTGAGAGGTTGTGGGTTCTATCCACGCTGTTGACAAGTTAGGTGATTTTAGGTGCTAGATTAGGACCATCTAATAAACACCAAGTGCTTAGAAAGAAGACTTGACGTGGCGGCACAGGTGAAGCACACATCTAACTAATTGACGGCTACCAAGAGGTGGTTATGAAAATGGAGAAAGAGGGAGGATTAGGGGTGATAAAAAAACGGGAAACCGAGAAATCCCGATTTCCCGGACCGAATTTTCCCGAAAATAGTACCGACCCGACATGAGTTTGGTTTGCATCGGTCCTTTAATTCATTCAAGAATCGGGTCGGGATCGGTCTCGGGAATTCCCGACGGTTAATTAATAAAACCGAAATACCGATTCTCTCCCAGAAGCCCAATCTCACAGCAGCTCAATCCCAGGCCCAATGTCCCATTATGGACTACTCTACGTTATCCCAATCACAGCAGAATTGTTCGCTACTCTACGTTGACGGCAGAATTGTTCAACAATTCGCTACTCTACTTTGCGACTTCTCAGAAGGCAAACAAGGTTAATTAAAAGGTAATCATCAAAACTGATCGAACCAGTATTTTAATCATCAAATCGATGTGTTTTCTCGATTTTGAAGTCATTGTTGTGAAAGCAAAATCTTATACAAACAAGTAATTTACTGTGGATCACAACTCCCGTTTTCTGTGGATCAAGCAATCGCATACTTCAATTTTGAAGCAACTCATCAACTCACCAAACAAAACCTAGGTACTCAGATTTTTGTTTATTTATATGATTGGATGTTTATTTAGATGATTAAAACAATGAAGAAAACTTAACTTTTTTGATCCATGTAGAGTAGAATCAGTAGGGGTTGTAGGCAAAATAGACAAACACATGATTGAAAAGTTAGTATTTATATATACACAGTGTGTATTTGTATATTAAATATATCCATGTCAACCCATGATATATATTGGTATATTCTTAGATTATATTTTAAACAAGAACATACACAGTGTGTATTCAACTATTCATATATACACAGTGTGTATTTGTATTAATGTATATTAAATTTAAGTTTAGTTCTTTCAAGCAAGATCAGTTAAAAATCGTGTATTAATAGGATTTACATATGATGATAATGCCATGGCTCATAATCGTGTATTTGTATGAGTGTGTATTCGTATATTTTTGTATATGTTGTCTTGGCATGATATATATTGGATTACATGTTAAATTTTGTGTTTTTTAGATGGCCACGCAAGAAGAAATTGAGCATATATCAAGCGATGAGCATGAAGGAGGACGAGGACAAAAAAGAAAGACAACAAGTGTTGCAAAGAAACCGGTAAAGAAGAAGCAAACTGGTAAGAAAAATGCCACAGGATCTAAGTGGTGGCAGTATTACGACAAGTACACTGATGAGGAAACTGGTTTGAAGAGGGCACGATGCAAATATTGCCCTCAGACTTTAGCTGCTGAGTCATACACAAACGGAACATCAGGATTGAAAAGGCATGCCCAAGCATGCCCAAACAATCCTGATTTTAAGATGAAAGATCAAGCGGAGATCCAACTAACGAAAAATGATGGTGATGAGGGGGGTCCTAGTGAGATAAAGACATGGAAATTCAGTGCAGAAAATACCCGTAAAGCGATTGCTAAGAAGATAATTCTAGATGAGTTACCTTTTTCCTCGGTAGAGCATGAAGGCTTTAAGAATCTTATGGAAACCGTATGCCCAAACTTTAAAGTTCCAAGCCGGCATACAATTGCTAGAGATTGTGGGGAACTTTTTCTAGAGCAGAAAGCGGTATTAAAATCTTTCTTTGGGAAAAGTAAGACAAAGTTTTGTCTTACTACTGATACGTGGACCTCCGTTCAGAGGATAAACTATATGTGCCTCACAGCACACTTTATTGATGAGAACTGGGTCTATCACAAGAGAATCATAAATTTCAAACCTATCCACTCTCATAAAGGAGACGCGATTGGAAGGAGTTTGCAGAAGTGCTTGGAGGAGTGGGATATTAATAATGTCCTAACCATTACAACCGACAACGCTTCTTCAAATGACACAGCAATGACATACCTAAGAGGTACATTTATTATTAATCTAATAATTTCATTTACCACTTAAATTACATATTCTAATTTCATTTATGTTTCATATCTTTTAGGTAATTTAGACAACCTAATTCTTGAAGGGCGTTACTTACACGTCCGTTGCATGGCACATATTGTTAATCTGATTGTGAAAGATGGTCTAAGTAGTAGAGAAGGTGCCATCGAGCGTATCCGAAATGCCATCAGGTACATAAGAATATCACCGAAGAGGTTGCAGCAATTTAGGGAGTGTGCAGAAAAAAAAGAGATTAAAAGCAAAGCTATGTTGTGTTTGGATTGCCCAACGAGATGGAATTCTACATATGAGATGCTTAGTAGGGCTGAGAAGTTTGAAGCTGCATTTAAGTCTTATGATCGGGATGAACCAAAATTTAGAGAAGACTTGGACAATGAGATCCCAACCACCTCAGATTGGGAGAGTGCTAGAGAGATAAACCAAATTTTAGAGCTTTTCAAGCAAAAGACCATATATGCATCTGCTTCAACATATGTGAATGTGCATCAGTATGTTAGAGAGGTAATGGGAGTTGTAAAAAAGGTTAAGGAGATGCAAAAGTCTAATTTTTACGTCAATAAAGAAATGGGAAATTTGATGGATGCTAAAATTAACAAGTATTGGGGAGAAGACAAGTTTGAAAACAAGTTGCTTTACTTTGCAACTATATTGGACCCAAGATCGAAAACAAGAATGATCCATGTTGTTTACAAGGAAGTATTGATGGTTGATAAACAGGCTCAAGAAAAGGAGAAAGACATTGAAGAAAAGGTGCAAGTTATTGTGAATAAGATTGTAGATGCATTGCAGGCAGTCTATCGCGAGTACGAGTTAGACCATGAGTTGGAGAGTACATCAACTTCTTCAAATGTTGAGCATAGTAATCAAATGCCATTGGACGGGGAAGATGAATTTGTGGCTAAATTCAAGTGTGGAGGATCATCATCGTATAAAGCTAAGTCTGAACTGGAAAAGTATCTAGACGATGATGAAGAAAAATGGGATAACAGCTTTGATGTATTGAAATGGTGGAAATTGAATGCATCTAGATACCCCATTGTATCCCGAATGGCGAAAGGTATGAGTACTTTAATATTTATTCAATATTTATGTAATTATAGATAAAAAAATAAATTATGGATTCTTCTTGTTTTTTAGATATACTAGCTATTCCGGTGTCTAGTGTTGCTTCAGAATCGGCTTTCAGCACGGGCGGAAGAGTTATAGATGCTTACAGGAGTTCATTGTCCCCTCCGGTTGTAGAGGCATTAATATGCACTCAAGACTGGATCCGTAAGTCCAAGAAAGCTATCAAGGATGCTGAAGATGCTGAAGATCCGACTGATTTTGACGAGCTTGGAAATGGTAAAAAAAAACTATACTAGTTGTGTTTTTTCTTTTTATTATTTACTTATTTTATATTACCTTCGTTCATCATTTTTTTTTTGTAGATTTATGTGAGAGGATAGAACCAAGTAAAGCGAACAAGAGGATGGATATCGACTAGTATGTCATGACGTTATTATATTTTGATTTGGATTGTGATTTTGGTGGATTTGTGGTTTTCCATTTACTATTCAGACATAGTATGTCATGAAACTTGTTACTTTAATGACATTATGATGTTTTTGGTTTTAATTGACAAGGAATAGTTTGATTTACTTGAGGCTTGATCTTAGCAAGAAATAGTTTGATTTACTTGCACAATGTTGTTTTGTTGATGTTATAAAATTGTTACTCAGATTTTCATCTAATTTGTAACAAGGTTCTTAGCATTTCCCTCA
Organism: Deinandra increscens subsp. villosa; assembly: GCA_039602395.1. Classification (NCBI taxonomy): domain Eukaryota; kingdom Viridiplantae; phylum Streptophyta; class Magnoliopsida; order Asterales; family Asteraceae; genus Deinandra; species Deinandra increscens. Next base: position 15,546,796 of record JBCNJP010000019.1, on the reverse strand, counting down.
TTCCCTGTACATACAAAAATACACTTTTATATGTTTGGTTGTATGTTGTTTTTTCAAATTAGATGAAGAATGTCCTAAGTTTCACTTAAGGATACTGGAATTCACAAAACTATCGGGATTTGCACTTAATTTAAGCATCAGGTATTACAAAACTCTCGGTCTCGGGATTTGTATTCCTCCCGACCAAACCGATTACATACAGACCGATTCCCGATATATATTATTTGGGTCGGTCTTCGGCCATGATTTGGACAAATCTCGGGTTCGGTCTCGGGTCGGGACTGGGCCAATTCGGTTCGGTTTCCCGAGGTTGATCACTCGTA
>JBCNJP010000019.1:15471589-15545973 GCA_039602395.1 Deinandra increscens subsp. villosa | reverse complement strand
TATGCAGGCCCGTGCGATGCACGGCCGGGGGGGAACTTTGGCCGACGCTAACATTATCATTATGTTTATGTACGTGAAGTTGTTTTTTCATAATGCGTTTAAAAGAAATCAACCTACCATTGCTAATTGGCGTATGTAATATAAAGTGTATAAAAGAGTCATCAAATTAGGTGTTAGGCGCCATAATTGGAGACAACAAACAATTATAAAGTAAGATAGATAGATTCATTTAATATTAGTAGTTTCAAAGCTTGATGGTGTCCTAAGCACCAAATAAAATGAAACTACAAATAACGGTTACTCATCCGGGGTGAAACCGGTGTCCATCCGGTTGTCAATATCACGTGCTGCTGCCTCGGCATTCCTGCGCATGCTCCGTAGACTACGTAACAGTGTCTGTTTCGTACGAAGCGCATCATCCAGCATTAAGGCAGCATCACAACGGAAGGGAGAGGGATCAAGGCTAAGCACCTGGTCCAGTGCTTGTCTGTTTTCTGCCAGCAGCCTTTCTAACACCATTATCATGATTGACAGTTCAGCGTTTATCTCATTGTGGCTGGAGATAAAGAAGTTACGGACATAGTCTTCCATTTCCTAATTATAAACAACATGTGTAAAATAATAAAATAGTATTACAAAGTATAGGTAGTGTTTTATCCTAAGATGAAATTTGAGTACCACCTGATCCATACAATCATTAACAACACATTGTGCATTCAAACCAGATGTAACAAAACACAAATATTAGTTAACGGACAGTAATTACAAAATCAGGTAAGATCAACCGTTTGCAAATTAGAACTTTATGTATGGGAGGAAGAATAGAAAATCAGAAAACGTATGTAAGTGTTTATGCTTACAGTTGCGTACGTAGATTAATTGGTGTAGTGGTCATTTAAGTTTTAGAAATTTCTTATAGCTATATGCAGCAGAAGAACAATGCAATGTAAGGGACAATGAGTATATGACATGCTTGTGCGCACAACAGTCCTTGGCAAAAGGTATAAGAGTTTAAGTAAAAGAAGTCTCTAACAGTTGTTTGGCATTAACAATAGACCTATATTCATTGTATTTGCTAAAGACAACGCACACCATGCATATATAATTACAAAAAAAAAAATTGTAGTTCAACGGTGTGGAAGTAGCATAGAAATAGTTTAAGTTTGTTAGAGTAGACCAGTTTCATGAAAGCAAACCAACAAATAGTAACAAAAATCAAATAGGGCAATTTCATCCGCTTGGGCACGTTCCTCGTGAAGTTTGTGCACAATGCCTAACCAGTAAAAAATCAATGTTTCAAGGATGGTTAAGTCATTGTCCCAAAAAAAAAGTTTACAATGACCATTCCAAACTCATTCAAACTATTAGAAATACTAAACATCCAATATCTTGTCCAATTGCAAATAGCCCTCTTCTAACATGTAGTGAAACATGAAACGATCACCAGGCTGCATGTCATGTTCATCAAGGAAAGCGATCCAATTCCTAACATCATACGTAAATATCAAATTTATCAAGATCATTAATATATTAAATGATAAACACTATTATGTACAATTGTATAATGCTTAAATGTACCTAACATAAGATTATTGTTATTCTAAAGAATTCTAAAATTAACAAAAATAAAAAAAACAATATAGTCGCAATGATTGTAAAAGAACAACTTCAGTTATGGCATGACTCATATATTCATTGTGTTAACAGATCCTATAATAGATGAACTTTAATTATGTGCATGACTTGTGAGTGATAAAATCGTTCTTGTTTGACAAAAGGTGCCTTTTATTAACCAATTTGAATATACTTGACAAAGGATGACTTTAACATGATCATCCCAAAGGCCATCTATTATTAATGATCAACCCATCATTATTTATAATCAGCTCAAAGGCCATCTAAACAGTTCATACCATGAGCCCAGAATTAGAGTAGTTAGTAACAAATTTAGGGATGTTTGAAGCAGATCTGCACAACACAATTATTAGAATCCAACAGAAGCAAACATGATTGTTCATATCATTTGTTTTAAAAGTTGAAGGATTTAATTATGCAAGTGTAAGGACTATATGTTGATCCAGCAAAATCCCATAAGATTTGTTAGACAATGTACTGTTTTTTAATGCTTAAATATATTTAAACTTTTATTTACTATGGAAAAAATTAACTTCTATATACATTTTTCAGCACACTGATTATATGAAAAAATTATGATTTTTTTGGACAAAGGGTATGTTCCAACCCAATTGACAACCTCAAAAGTTAACAGCCGAAACCCATTTTGACCCATCCAAAACATCCATGTAGTTGAGTTTGACACCTATTATAACAACCTTTTAGTTGAATAAAAAAAATACCACTAAATAATATATGATTAACTACATTAAAAAAATAGTATTCTACTAACAAAAAAAAAACACCACTATTAGAACACCATCATTAGGCATTTTCAATGCACAAATCCATCGATTACATATTACTACATTTCATGTATATTTGAAGCAACCAACAACAATGTAGAAAATGCAAATTGGACCAAAATTACAGCAACGGAGGCATTGAAGTAATCCGAAATGACACCAATATCATTTACCATCTTGATATGTAAAAGAGAACTTATAACATGGACTAAAAATGAACCACATAATATATGAAAAGAAAAATGCACATACAACAATTGATGGAGATCAAACAATATAGTAAATATAAGGAGAAATTTACTATAGTAACCATAGATAAGAACACATATACATATAAGAGCACAACTAATGTGTTCTCTAAAGGCAACCCTTCCATATAAAAAAAGGACACCACAATTAGAAACGAATAAACATAGTACTGGAAATCAGATAGGCCAAATCGCAGGCTATTACCAAAAATGACAACAGATAGCTACAACATAAAACATAGAACAATGAAAGTAGACCATAGAACAAACATCACCATATAGACTAATAAATAATACTTACCAAAATCCACATTATTGCTCCCGCAATTGATTAAGAGGGGCCTGAAGTCTTTTAATGAAAATATGACAGTTTTCTTCAAAAAAGAAAACTTTTTGATTCATTTAACTTTTTGACCCATATGACCCGTTATTAATAAAAAACAACCAAGTGTTATGCATAACAAACAATAATTAAGTAACCCATATTCATTAAGTATTAGAAGTTTTAAGTTTTTGGTTTGCCAAGCAGGAAGTTAATAGAAGAAGACTACAACAAAGGATCACATATTGGGTGGGAAGTTGGACTCCATTTTGTTGTCAATGTCACGCGCTGCTGCCTCAACATCTCTGCGTAGAGACTGAATACTCCGCAGCTGCGCTTGTTTCGTACGAAGCGCATCAGTTAGCATGGATGCAGTAGCATAACGGAAGGGGGAGGCATCCAACCGAAGCACAACGTCCAAAACTTGCCAGTTCTCTGCTATCCGTCGTTCAACCACCCGTATCACGGCAGATAGTTCACTGATGATGTCATTGTGGCTTGCGACGAAAAAGTTTTCCACGTACTCCTCCATTACCTAAGCACCTAAAGTAATTAGCGAACATGTTTATATTAGAATGCACAAATCACTTTAAACACGTGAACACCGCAACACAAAGTAAGGTAACATGTTCTAAAGAAAGAATGTTATGCTGGTTCAGGGGGGTGAAAAGGGAAACAAATGTAAAAAAACGCAATACAAAAACAATGTCATGATAAGAATCATTTGTTAATATCAATTGATATATGAAAAATACTAAAGTCATGGAAACAAATTGGAGATGTAAACACAAAGATCATATGAATAAAATTTACCTTAACATATTAAGCAAGAGACAATATGTTTTACAAAACATATTCGTACTTTTTTCTTTCTAAATCAGTGATTTGTGACTGTAAGACATAGTAATATCTTTCATTTATAAAAACTTATAAATGGACAGACTGTTTCTAATACCGAATGTATTTATGTCATTAGAACATCGTGATGATACATACATAATGTGATGTCAAAGATCATTTGTAATTATCAGTGGACATATAAAAACATACTTAGTATAGGCATAGAATGAAACTGGAGATGTAAACACAAATAACATACCAAGTTAAATTACGGTAACAGGTGAAGAAAATATTAGTAGTTTTCCAAACGAAGTGTCTGTAGTGCTATATAGAAATTTCTGGGACTAAACAGAATATTATCACTGTGGGCACAATTTTATTATTTCTTACCTTATTTTGTTCGAATGGCTCGTTTCGCTTCCTGTTGAACCGTCTGTGTGCAGAAAGATGTGCCTGCAAGGATGAAAACCATATTGTTATTTTGTTCGTAACCAGTTAGTGCAGAAAGGCGATGAAGAAATAATGTATGTCTTATGTTTTTCCGGTGAGAGGAATGTTGTGGATGCCGGACGGTTGTGTAGAGGGGAGTTATAGGCGGAGACCGTAGTCATTTGAGTTTCCCTCCAACCCTTAGTTTGCCCGCAACGTTTTTTGACGAATCGGATCAAAACCCAATGTGTGTATTGGGTTAAGAACAGTGGTAAAATTTATAGGGCATGGGCCTGGCCTTTTTGAAGATCTTGAGTGGGCCAATTCGAGACTCAGTTTTAGAACATCCGTTAAAAAACAATCGAACTCATATGGCCACTGTAATAGGAAGTCTCCGTATTGTACTTTAGAATAACGATTGATATTCAAATTATATTATGATATTGTAATATAAAGGGTATTCTAAATGAGTTATATTAGAATTACGTAGTAGACTCAAATTGCACTGAAAGACCGTTGTGGTTGTTATACAATGCTAATTCTAAATAGTTCTTCATTGTGCTAGAATATGCAATTTGCTTAGATGCATGGTTATGGAACAGAATCCATTTCCAAAAGTAGCCCTTATTACTGGAAGATCTTGAGCGGGCCAATTCGAGACTCGGTTTTAGAACACTCGTTAAAAATCAATCCAACCCATTATTTAATAAGTTAACACAATCTGTAGCAGACATATGACCACTGTAATAGCAAGTCTTCGTATGGTACTTTAGAAAAACAATTGATGTTCAAATCATATTATGATATTGTGTATTATATTTGTAAGATAAGATGATAAAATAAGAACTTAGAAAACAAATTAACAGTAACAGTGTTGTAATGTTTAATTTTTTATGATTAGTAGTCATAAGTCACTAATGTTTTTTTGTGTAAGTGATTGATATTTATTGATTAGTTTTCATTTGTATTACTCTGGTTAAGATTAATCAACAAATTAGGGAAATTAGTATGGATTATTATTATGATTGTTCTTATTGTTAGTATTATTATTGTTTGATGTCTGTTAAATATAACCCATCGGTACCATGTAAACCTGTTTGGATACATGGCCATGGATAAACATTAGGCTACCTTTTTGCAATGAGTTAACAAACTGAGATATAAAGGGTATTCTAAATGAGTTATATTAGAATTACGTAGTAGACTCAAATAGCACCAAAAGACCGTGGTGGTTGTTATACAATGCTAATTCTAAATAGTTCTTCATTGTGCTAAAATATGCAATTTGTTTAATAGGGGCAGAAAGTTAAATTCGTTAATATATTTTTTCCTGGATAAGCAAAGGATGACACTGTGCCGAACTAATTAGTTAGCATAATACGACCTATTTTTTCCTTCCATGATAACGGAAGCTGGGTTTGAACGGGTAGAACTGTGCAAGATGAGTCGGCAGGTGTTTTGAATTTTCCCATGTCTAAATGTGATCAACAACTGCTTGGACATTGGGAGGTGTATATTACACACACATCCGGGTTACTGGTGTCTTATTTGTTTCATGACATATAATATGTGAGAATTATCATGGGTAAATGTAAAACTTACCAGTTTAATAGATCTATACATATATGTTTTATGTTTTATATAACTCAAATTGATTTCAGATTACAATTCTAAAATTATCTAATTGAGCCGGCGAGATGAAGGTTGTCTCCTGGTTTTCCGACGGTTGTGGACAGAGAAGATATGTAGGTAGATTTAAATGATAGCGTGTTAAATCATTTGTCTTTTCAGTATCGTTTCAACCGTCATTTTATGTCCTTATTTTTGGTAAGCAACTGGGTTAAAGCCCATTTCGTAGTTGGGCTTGAGGTTTGATAAAAATAGAAATGTGTTTGGGCTGGCCTACACCGTATAATTAGTGTTTTATGATCACGTAGGCATATATAATTCGTAAAAAGAAGCAAAAATGAAACAATGTGTGTTACACTTTTCTAAGACAATTCTTATTAATAAACTACATGCACACCCAAGTAGGCATATTGTTTACTTTGGTTTTAATACTTCTCATAGCTTAATACTTCTAATGTTGGCTTTGAAAACTGATTTCGTAATTTATACCACACATTTCTTAGGTCTCAAACACATCATAAAGTTAGTCACATGAATTTTCACTAAAAATCCATAATTTATGATTTTTATGTCATAAAAATTCATTATTGTAAATTCTTTTATGTTTAGTATCTATTTAAACAAATGGCATGTTATAGGCTTAACGTGACTATTATAAATACTTTTTTGTCAAAATAGTAATGAACGGATTTTATTCTGTTATATTTCCCACCTTAGCTTTGGTAAATAATTGTTGTATTAAATATGGTAAAAGTTATATTATAATAGATTCATATAATTTATTTTAAATAAATGATTTAGAAGATTGTTGCATTGGAATTATTGTTAGACAAAAATTTCCCATTTGACCCATTTTATTTGTAGTAACTTTTTTATGACACATTTTTCTAACTCAATTCTTATTAATAAACTGAGTGTACACCCATTTAGTTTCTGTTTAAAACTTATTGTTTACTTTGGTTTTAATACTTCTCGTAGCTTAATACTTCTAATCATAACTTTGAAAACTGATTTGGTAATTTATTAACACACATTTCTTAGGTTTTAAACAGATCATAAAGTTAGTCACATGAATTTTCATTAAAAATGCATAATGATTTTACGTCATAAAAATTCATTATTGTAAATTCTTTTATGTTTAGTGTCTATTTTAACAAATACCATGTTATAGGCTCAAAGTGACTATTATAAATATATTTTGTCAAAACAGTAAACAAATTTGTACATCATGGTCATTTTTATGAACCTTTGTAAACTTATTTTTATGACACACGTTTTACAGTGTCATGTTTTACCCTCTTTTCAAATATATACATATTTTGTCCAAATAAGTTTCTATGCTTATCAACACATATTATTTCATCAAAATATACCTACTGATACATTTAGAACTCCATAGTTCGTAATGATTTTTGAAGTCTTTTTAACACATGAAGTTACTTATGTTAAAAACATAACCGTAACAATATTCATTTTGCAAAAACGATATACCAACAAACAATATAACATGATTGTTAAAGAACAATTAATAATTAAAAAAAAAGCAAATCCAAACAAAAAAACCAACTAAATCTGTTATGTATATATTTTGCGAAATCCCGCGAGAAATGAAAGGTACCAACTGCCAAATAGTTCATTTCGTCTCCCAATCAATTGGTTTCCCTCATCGTCCTCCTGATATTTGATCTCCATTTTGCCCTAATCTACAGAAGTGTAGTAGCTATTTAGTCGAAGCAGGAAGCAACATCATTCATGGTTTAGTTACCTAAACCCTAAATATGGAAGATTTTGTTTGAATTAGTATTAATACATTTACGGATTGTTGATAAAGTGAGAATTTTGATGGAAGATGATGATGATCATCATCATAATCAGGTGATGGGATTTGGTCCTTCTTCTCGTCTGATTCTGGTTCTTTTTCGAAGATATTAGGAGGCGGAGTTGAGGGGTACGTTTGTTGGTCATCGTCTTCGAGATTGTACGATGCGTCCTTGCGATTACGTTGGTACTGGTGTTGATTTCTTTGCTTCTTCCCGTTCTTTCACATTTTTAAAGTGTGGTGAAGACGCAAGCTGCTAATGTGTGTTCTTGAAGATGTGCCTTGAATCATGGCAGATTGCGTGAATGTGTGTTGAAGAGAGCAGGTGAAGGAAGTGAGAGATAGCTTCAGAGCCACACATGTAGTTGGATAGGATGATGCTATGAAGACTTGTATTCTACCAGAAATTTAAGCTTAAATGTTATATCGTAGTAATATGTCAATTTCCATAGTACAACCAGGCTTTTCAATTCTCCTTATAACTTTTAGCTTGGTTAATTACTTATATACCCTTACTTTAGCATGATTAATTACCAAAATACCCAACCCTAAATACATCATCAGTTGTTACGCCTCATCTTCATTCCCATCGTCCTCCATCTTCACGCACACTCGCCGCCTCCAGCCTCCATTCCCATCGTCGTCTCCATCGTCCTCCTCGGTCGTCACAGTCCAGTTCATCCTCTCCATCAAGGTTAGGTTTTTTTTCTGATTAATGTTTAAATTGATGATAAAATTGGTGTTGTTATGCAAGAAATTATTTGATGAAGTGGAGCCGGCCTTGTTTAGTTCAAGAAATTGTGGGTATTTGAAAGAGGGCGTGACATTCAAATGTCACTTCACGATATGCATTTAAAGGAGGATGCATTAGAGATACTCATTGTAGCAAGTCATTCTGAATTTTATAAATTTTTTGAGATATACATTATTATATTATATAAATATACATTTGGTTGAGTCGGTCACTACTGACACTTTTCACTGTTCATCCATTATTATTATTATTTTTTTAAAAACTGCTCAAGTTCCTCATGATAGAGGCTAAGGGCCACCGAAGTAATTTGCATATTGTTTTTGACTTTTTGTGGTGACGTAGGTGTATGATATAATTCATCGAAGCATTTGATTGTTTAATACCGTTGCGCTGCTACATCGTAATTGTATTTTCTGGGCTCGCAAATACATCAGGAAGTTGGGTTAGATTTATTATATGACACACGGGAGGCTTACGCAAACAGAACAACCTTATCGAATCTATCACATGGATTTTCATTTTATTTTTAATCAAACCCCTAAACATCATCCGCTGATGGATTGTATATATGTACCACACAGTTTATCTAGGTACCAAGCTCTTGGAATGTTTTTTTTAACATATGTAATAACTAAGAAGCAATTCAATAAAGCTCGTGAGCCATCTACTGTGGTTAACATTGATGCCTACTATTTTCTATACCCTACATGTCACATGGAATCCTCTGTTTGTGGAAGTTAATAAGAGCACCTTAAATCTGTATATTTGATTACTTTTAGGAACCATATACCTAGGATATAGTCGGGGTATGAGGGTATGTTGGTTGTGTGTGATGTTGAGTATACATGGGTTTATTTGAAATATTATAGGACCTTTATGTTGTTGGATTTTCATAATTCTTATGCATTAGCTTTCTGTTGAACCTTCACAAACCCTTAGGCCAGTGGCGGATCCAGACTTTTTACTGAGCGGGGGCAAAAAGCGGGTTGGTTCAAATCAAATCGGATTAAATGTTTCGGCTAAAAGAAGTCCGGTTAAAATGAATCGAAGGAAAATAATGTACACTTATTTATTTAACGATATAGTAAACTTATTCATGTTTATTTACTTAATGATACGATAAATTTGAGGAAATCTTTTAATCGAACTTAAACATGTATAGATAAAAAGAAAATTACTAATCAGTTGTGTATTGCAACAATAAAATAAACCATTTATCTATTCCATATAATTTGTATTTAGTTATAACTTATAATTGATATTTAACATAGTAACATTAGATGTTAACTTTTAGGTGATTTAAGATTTAAATAAAATTTAGACGTTTGTTTTGTAAATTTATTTGAATAAGAAGGATGATTTTAAAACTTTAAATAAAATTTGACAAATGTAGAGATGTACAATCCGACAAAAGCTCTTTTCACATTTCCCAATTTCTCAAGACCACTTTTCAATAGTTTTCTCTCTCTGGTTAATCATTTCTTCATCTTCTTCGTCTTTTACATCCTCCATGAAAGCAAGGTTACTGGGTTTTCATGAAAGCTTGGATAATCATCAAATTTTTATATTTTCTTCTTTCTTTCTCTCTCTCACACTCATCAAAGGGGCCTCTCAAGTATTTATGAAAGGGGCCTATTCAAAAAAACTAAAAATTTTCTACTACTTAGATGAGATCCAGCGGGTGCCTCGCCCCCCGCTGGAGATCAAGTAGATCCGCCCCTGCCTTAGGCCTTGGAATCTGGACAACTATTTAAAGGCGGTGCTGTCACAAAGGGGAGCGCTGGGTGCACTGCAATTAGTCTTGCAACAGTTGCTCCTGCTTATGGATGTGATGTGTTACAAAACACATTGGATTTCCCGTGTAATTGTATAGTTTAGAGTCGTATTTTGTGTCATTTTTGGTTGTTTCTAGTTAATTTTTTGTAATTGAGTCTTAAATTGGGTTTATAAGCTAAAGTTACTTAGTTATATAATTTGAGACATTATAGCATTAATTATCTTTAAACTCATTTAATTTGTGTTGTGGAAATTATATAAAATTGGAGTGGGCGTAATATATATATATAAAGAAAACATAAATGCAATTAATTGATTTGTGGGTTTAGTTATTCTTGTCTAAATTATTTACGTATAAAATAAAAATGCAAGAACAAAATTATAAATTGTCAAAGATGATTCAAATGCAAGTCAATATTCAATGAGGAGTAGTTTTGGGACTCGCAGGCAGGAATTTAATTGGTGCTCAATTAATCATGATCTGGGTTCACGTAGGCAAATATGAGATCAAAAGAGTTGTGGGCCAGTGCAGAGCAAAACTCAAAATAAAATAACCATATGGGCTGCTTCACGTGGGCATAAGGGGGGTTCTAACCAATAAAATAAAAAGAACCCTAAGTAAGGAATTGAGAGGGTCGACGACAGAAATAATTAGGGGGGATCATCAAGAAAAACCTACGGACGAAAGTCGGACGAACAGAAGAAATTCGAAGCAGCCAGGCAAGCACGTCAATGAAATGAGCACGGTTCTAAGTCTTTTTTTGCCTCGATTTCGTCTACTGGAGTAAATTCCTGGTGGCATGTCTTACTTTTAGGGTTTATTTCAAGGTGATTTTTTTATACCAATTCCATATTCGATTTTTATAGGGTTGTTGCTGCAGATCTGCAACTGTGCGGGAGTTTGAGCGTATGCATCGTCTTCTTCAGAAGCCTTCACACACACAGAGAACTACGATTTCTCTATTCCGGATCTTAATTCTCAGGTTTAAATTCGTTCTATTAGGTGTTCTAACCCCAAGTTAGAACGTTGTTAGGTTGTTTGTATGTTTTAATTCCGTATATTGTTTCATCATCTCCGCTCTATTGTTTGTCTTGCTACAGGTTTGAAATTGGGGGCATATGATTTGAGATAATTTGTCTAAATTTTTGTTGTCCAGCAGGTGTATGAGGCTTTTAACGAAGATGTACTTTTGATAGGAGTTTAAACATAGGGAGGCAATTCGAGAATTCAATGGTAGCAAGCCTACTTGGATTGTCCCAAGTAAGTACACTGTTATTCCCTTTAACCCACGTCAATTTTAGAATAGAAGACCAACGATCACTATAAAGCCCCAAAATAAAAATGGGGAAAATAGTTACAGAAATGTTTGCACGTTTTGTTCACTTTGGATTATGTATTATCTAGATGTTGTCGGAGGCTCGGAGCTTATGCTATTTTAATGGAAATTGATTCTTAGTTTGTTAATATTGTATGTGCAACAGCAAACATGGTCTGTGTTTCGATTTGATGGGGCTTTTTTGGTCATTGATTGCTTAAACAGGACCAAACCCGACCATGTTGTTGTTGATTTCATCGTCAATGAATATGATATATCCTTTGTGATTTTCGGCTGCAAACCAAGCACCATGTTTTATAAGATGTTTTGTTTCTAAAATAAGTACGATGTGTCATTTACTCTTGATGTTTGTATCTCTAATTTTTTTTATGAATTGATGCAGAATGGTCTTCATACCAATCTTGAGAAATCAAGGAAACAATTGAAGGTAAGGAAGAACAGTGCAAAGAATATCCGAGGTAATGGGCTTTCACTCTTTAGTCTAATCCTAATATAGTCATGTACCTACTAAGATAGCCCTTTACCCTTACCCAAACAAATGTAATGGGCTTTTTGTCAAAAGTATTCATACAATAAATAAAATATAGCGGTATCAATTTTGTTCCAAAAATTTAAGATTTACCTCAATCTTTTCCTATTCTTCATTATTCTGGTAATGCACTTCTTCATTTGTGGAACTACTCTCGTTGAACAACTCCTTGAATGCATTAATTCGATTACTGTGTGTTTGTGCGTGTAGTTTTGTACCATGACACAGTTCAGTTTTCTGATATCATTGGGGGTTAACCTTATGTGGTCAGAGAAGATGAGAGGGGGGTCATTTATTTAAGAAGAAGAAGACAATGAAACGAAGAGATACCACTCTACCTGGCCAACCATGCAACGAACAATATTGAACAACATTGCTATGAGGTACGAATTAACAACCTACAAATGCAAAACAAAGAACATTTAGTAGAATAGAATAGCAAAAGAGACGAATTATAAAAAATAACCAAAACAACCCATTTTCCACCGACGTTACATTTTATTCACGCCGGTGAAAGCAACAAAGGTCAATCTATTTAAAAAGAAAAAAAACAGTCCGGTTGCCGCCGGCGTTACATTTTATTCACGCCGGACAAAGAAACAAAAGTCTAACGTTCCGGCGGTACATTTTCTTCCCGCCGGAACCAAGGAGAGGGTCGGCAACGAAGATTACATAAACAAAAAATATAAAAGACTTACATGGTGTGGAGATGGCGGGTGGGGGGATGGACAAATGAGGCCTCCATGTCTTTATATAGGATCATAAAAGCGTGATCAATTAATTAAAATGAAGTTGTAAGAACTCCAAAGGGTCATGTTTATTGCCATGTTTATTGCTATTAGTTGCAAGAAATTTAAAATAGAATGCGGATGGGTTTTATTTATTATAAACTTTAATAAACGCTAATAATTAACATGAGTTATTAGAATTCTGATGGTTTCCTCATAATGTGATCAAATTTATTATATTGATTATTATTTATTGTTATATACATTATTATGGCCTAATATGATGATAATGGTGTATGATGATGGTGTATGATGATGGTGTATTTGTATTAAATACGTATTTATGACGCATGCTTAAACATGTAATACATCGGGCTTTGTTGCTTGTACATAGTATTTATGATGTAGGTGCAAAAAAGTGCCATTGCTCAACTTTTATATATATAATATAGATTTTTGAAATCCCATATATCTCACTAGGTTAGTAACCCGTGTATTACACGGGCTGAATAGAGAGTAATAATATTAGATAAATACAAAATAAAAAGATAATGATCAATAAATTTGAAAATTATGATTGATATAAAATTCTTATAACATTTAAAATTTTATTATTTTTGACAAGTTGTTGATTACTTTCAATAATAGACTAAAATTATTGAGTAAATTAATCAAATATACATTAATTTTATCAAAAGTTTAAAATTAAAATTTAGTTTTGATAAAATTGGTAATTAATCTTAATTGATGAATACTAAATTGGTAATTGATTGTGAGCTTGACATGTGGCGGTGGTGATGTGGACCATTTATAATTGAGACACTTGGCAAAAATTTTATTGCTTTATTAGTATTAAGATTTTCTCATATCTTTCCGTTTATACTTCTTTATCCCATTTGAAGTTTTTTTTTTCTTTTTTATCAAGTGTGTCACCACACACTTACAACAAATTCAGAATAAAAATATTAGATATAAAGATGGATAGTGATCATCATATATTGTAAACTAATTAACTTTTTTTTAATTCTTTTATCAATATTTAAGAATACGATATAGGAACGAGGAGAAATGGGATGTAATGAGTTTTTAATAATTTTCTTATAATTTCGGTTGGGCCCACTAACTGGACGTCTTTAGATTCTAATTCAACACATCAATACATGGCGTATTAGGCTATATTTAGTGTATAGAAAAAGACAATCTCCAATACGGGAGAGTATCAGGCTATACGGGGGTGTATAGGAAAAAGTCAACCACCAATACGTGGGTGTATTACCCCTCCCCCCCCCCCCTCCCACCCACCCGCATACGGAGGTGTATGGGTATACGAGGACGTATAACACCGAATTTTATGTCATATTTGATTGTGTTTCCCATACGTCTCGTATAACCCAATACGGGGCTTATAGGAGGTCCCATTTCGGTTAACTTTGAGTTTGGCTAGCTACTTTTTTCTTACATGGGTTCGAATCTTAAAATTTCCCATCTTTGATCGCTCTTTAGACGGACCAGACTACAGCCTCCATCAAGGTTCGAGTCATCGGCCATCGGCCATCGCAAACCCTAATCCCCCTACCCCAGGCTCCATCGCTCTCCATGACTTCATCGGATGCTCATAATGTGATTCATTCTTCAATAAGATAACTCATCCTCCGATTTTAATTCTTTGAATTCATTCTTCAAACAATTAAAGTTTTGGGTTGAAAGTTCAAAGCTGGAAATTTATTTCTTGACATCTGGTGACTCAGTTGAAAGTTTCAAAATTCAGACAGCAAACAAGTAACAGGTTAGTATTCATTCTTACGAAACTTGATTATTTACATGAAATAAGATGAAACTTGATCTAAACACAAAACTTGAATGAATTTGTGAGACTTTTTGTTGATTTTAATTGAAGCTGTAGTGATTATAGCTAATATAATATTAGGGATTCTAGTTAGTGATCTTAGTCTAATAATAAGATGATTTCAGATAATGGAAGTGTGCCCGATCCCTGCACCCCCATTTGCACCGGGCTGTTTCCGCCACCGACTCACTCCCGTGTCGGAACTCCTCCGGCCAATCGGAATCCCTTCTTCAAAGTTCCGATTTTGCCCTGCAGCGTCAATAGACATCGCTAATGGAAACAATCTGGGTAGTCAAACTCAAACTCAGAATCGGATGTTTATACTCGGCATGGGTTACGTCGGCGAGTTTGTTGCCCGAGATCTCATGAATCAAGGATGGTAGGTTAACCCTAATCCATCGTTTTTATCACAGTTCTCAATCAATTTGGTTGTTTATTGATTTTAGCGAAAAGCTTTCCAACTCATTACTTACTTCCTGTGCATTGAATTGAATTGAATTGGGCAGGGTTGTATCTGGAACTTGTATCAGCGTTGCCAAGAAGGAAAAATTGAAAAAATTGGGATTTGATGCACATCTTTTTGATGCTAATAATCCTGAGTTAGTATTCTTCTTCCTGTCTTCCTTTGACTCTGAACATGAAAGATTTATACTTTACCAACTAATCCAATCAATTCTTAAAAGGGGATTATTTATATTGGATTGATAGGGTCATATAACACTTAGAATCAGGATATGGAATGAGTTGAAGAGTAATTCAGTTCAAAATTACACTAACTGAGTTCAAATCTCATCTATCAGTTGTAGATATGACACCGATCAATACTAAATTGGATTATATGTTTGGAACAAAAGCAGGTATCGGTTATCGGAAATAGAATTTGAAACGGAATTTTTGTTTGTCCAGGCTTGAAGTCATAAATATCTTGAACCAGCATACACATCTTCTTGTTTCAATACCTCCTTGCAAAGATATTGGTGATCCGGTAAACCTAATCTAAACATGTATCTAGCGATTGTATTACAAATTCCATGGCTATTGAAACTGACATTCTTACGACATGATTTGGTGGGTCTGTTGTGTAGATGCTTCAACATGCTGAACTTTTGAAGATGAAACTAAACAGTGAATGCCTTCAATGGCTGTGCTATCTATCTACAACAAGTTTGACTTATTTGTACTTTTTGAATATCCCCTAACTTTTTCTTATTTCACTAAGAACAAGGTTTTTATGTTATATTTTCTTGATTTTGTAGGTGTTTATGGCGATTGTGGTGGTGCATGGGTGGATGAAAAGTAAGTCCAGTTTGATGTCACTATTAACTGGTGTGACAAGCCATAATTACAATTAATATCTTGTTGCAGCTGTCAACCAAAACCTCCAAGTGAATTGGCTAAACTGAGGTTAGCTGCTGAGGAAGGATGGTTACGTTTAGGACATGATATTGGGCTGGCAGCACATATATTTCGACTAGGAGGTATCTACGGTCCTGGTAGAAGGTTGTAATATATGCATTACAAATCAAGTTTATAGTTTTAGATAATCACTTTTAATAATTAATATATTAACCATCTTGTATACACAACACAGTGCCATTGATACACTTATCAAACCTGAGCCTTTATCAGATATTCAGAGAGCAAGATCATTCAAGAAATTCACATCCCGTGTTCATGTTGCTGATATTTGCAATGCTTTAAATGGATGCATTCATAGACCATCTCCAGGGTATATTTTTTATTGCATTAGCTAAGACTTGATCCGTTTAAAGTTCACAATAATGTTGTTATTGTACAAATTTGTCTTATTTCAGAAGAATTTACAACATTGTGGATGATGATCCAGCCCCACGCACACAAGTGTTTTCATATGCTCGTAAACTGATCAATGAGAAATGGCCGTCCCAGATGAGGAAAGCAGCTATAGATGAATCATTTACTGAAAAGGGAAGTTTAAAGGGAGATAAACGGGTGGTGAATGCGCGTATGAAGAAAGAACTTGGAGTGAGGCTGATTCATCCTAGTTACAGGTCTGGATTACAGAGCATTTGTGACCACATACATGTTTACCCTTCTTCAAGTTCATGTGAAGAATCTCCCTCTGGTCACTAGAATACTATGTGGTTTCAAGGGATTTTAGGCTGATAGCATAGTTAAATTTTTTCATAGTAAGGGTGTGGGTCAACATGTTAAAAGTCTATTCGAGATGGAAATAAATAGACTAAAAAAACACCAATTTTCTAATGTTTCATTCCATACTCGGAACAATCTTTAACCCACTATAAATAGTCTGAGGAACCATCAACCAACTTCTTAGTAATTAAAACAAAAACTGACCACTAAATGACATATGAACATGGTCACGGCATGAACCTGGTTGACCTCTTTCCACTCTATGTGTTCATTGATGACATGACTGACACAGGTAAAGCATGTATCATTTTCTTTTTAAGACGTAATTGTTCTCAATGACGGAGATGTCTTCCGGGTGGTTGACATCCATCCGACGTGGTTGAAACATAGTGTTTGAGGTAGTCGCCATTCATGTATGTTGGCGATGTATGGCTATTCGTTGTTCAAGCTTGAGGGGAAGACTTGGAAAACATGTAATATGAGAGGGGCATATACTTGATCTCTTACGTTGTCAATTTCAGTTCCATTCATAGTTTGGCTTCAACTCCTTTAACAAATTTGTAATATTTAGATCTTCATTATTTGTTATTTAAAATTTTTAAATATTATTATTTTCTTATTTCTGCAATGAACTCAGACATCTAACGTAAAAGTTATCATAGAAAGTGTTTTTTTTATTTTTATTTTAGAAAATTGGATTTAAATAATCCCAACTTTTACCTATTGGCCGACAATAATCCCACATTTCAAAATCATTCCCAGCGGTCCTAACTTTCACCCAATTTATTTTTAATGGATCCGCCGTTAACTTTTTTTAACACCGTTAAAATGATGCTTATGTGACATGCTGACATGTAATTATCATTTTATTTTTTTAATCCTTATTCCATGTCATCTTCTAACTCAATTTTCCCTTCATTCTCAACTAAAAAAATATATCCAGCCATCCCTGAGTAAAAAAATTGCTCCGAGATAACAGATCAATCGGACATAAACTCTGGCCGTTTCCTCTTCTGTAATTGCTACTCCTCTTTAACCCCAAAACGATTTCCAATTTTGATGTTTCAATTCCTCAGTTTCCGGCCACCGTAGCGAATATAGCGATCGTGGGTTTTTGTTTTCTGGCGGTTTCGACGAGTTCATCGGCGTTGGGAGTTTTTGTATATCAATCTCAATGTACCGCCAATTCAATTCATCGTTCGTTGAATTCACTAGGTAACTTACTTTTTTCCACAGATTACAACCTCTCCAATTATTGTCCATCACTTAATTCGTACTAATTTCAATAACGCCTGTTCGATGCATTTAATTCGGTTCAATTTTTATGGGTTTTGTTTGATTCAGTCGGAAGTTTCAATCCGAATCGGTGTGTACGGATTGAGTTCCGATTATCTTTGTTTGATTCAGTCGGACCTAATGTGTTTCGTATTTTAGAGAGAGGTTTTATATTGGATCTGTGTGTGGACGGTGTGGTAATGAATTCCGATTAGCTTTGTTGAATTTAGCGATCATGATTCTCGATTTCGTATTTAATGTTTATTTAAAGATAGCCGGATGTATTTGTAATTGAGAATGAAGGGAAAATCTGATTGAGAAGATGACTTGGAAAAAGAAGTAAAAAAATAAAAGGATTTTTACATGTCAGCATGCCACATCAGCATCATTTGCACGAATTTCGGGTTTAGTCCTTAGGTTTCATTTATTACGGATATGGTCCCAAACGTTTACCAAACCGTATCGGATTTCGTCCCTGAGCCTTAACGCCGTTAAACAATTCTGTTAAGTGAGTGTGAATTGACCATTATACCCCTCCTTTTAAAAAAAAGTTAATATACGTTTAATTAAAAAAATACAATAAGAAAAATTGTGGCGGGTCCTACAACCCCACCAAACCCTTCTTCAAATTTCCCGTTCACCGTTCACCGTTCGGCAACCTGTAAACACCGACGACCGCCACTGCCAGTGACCATCACATCCCATCGGCGTCCTCCCCTTCCCTGTCCGAACCCAACCTGCGACACCAACCTTCCCCCTCCCCTTTCTTCCTCCAACGACACCAAGTACCGGCGCTCCTGCCGGCTCAGTCCCGTCATTCACCATTCACCGGTGACCTATCTCCGGTCGTGGAGCGGGCTTCTCCGGCGACCTGGACCCTCCCCCAATCGACACCCGATTGGCCTCCCGACTTCAGCAAACTCCGACTGACCCCCTCAACCCCCACCCTCACCGACGAGTTTCTCCGCCCGGATTTCGGGTTTACGTCCAAACGAACGTCTGCTGCTCCTCCGGCGTTGTTATTCCTACCGGCACGCTCGTACAGACCGGAATATCACCATTGCCGCTCCGCTTTGATCCGGTGTTTGGTCGCCGACGGATTCTCTGTCGTAATACATGTACGGGGAAGGGGAAATTTTAAGAAGAGTTTGGTGGTGGTGAAGGACCCACGCAAGTTGTTTTTTATTTTTATTTTATTATATTTCTTTTGTTTTAATTAACTTATATTAATGATTTTAAAGAGAGGGGTATAATGGTCAATTCACACTCACTTAACCAAATTTTCTAACGGCGTTAAGGCTTAGGGACTAAATCCGATACGGTTTGGTAAACGTTTTGGACCATATCCGTAATAAATGAAACCTAAGGACTAAACCCGAAATTCGTGCAAACCACATGGACTAACTCCGTAATTTACTCTAATTATTATAAAATTTAAATTATATAACTAATATATAATGAATATAAATCTTCTTATTCTAATAATTTATTATAACTTAATAAATTAGAACAAGATATCATCTACATCATGTTATCTTAACAAATACATTTGTAATATTTAGATCTTCATTATTTGTTATTTATAATTTTTAAATATTATTATTTTCTTATTTCACCAACGAACTCATGACATCTAACGTAAAAGTTATCATAGAATTTGTTTTTTTTTACAATTATTTGAATTTATTCAACCCATGTGATACATGAGTTTCGAAGGTAGTATCTATATAAGGGTGTAAAATTCAAGTAAAGATATGCACGAGCTCGTCTAGGTTCAAGCTTGGTTTGTTGAACTCAAGAGTACTCTGAACTTGACTTGTTTAGAGTTTTTATTTTAAAAGTCAAGCTTGACTTGTATGTACTTTCGTAAGCTCTATACCGACTCGTTTTATAAATAGACGGTTATAGAACAAACGAGTGAAAGAGTTTAGAATAAATGTACACTTAGTCAAATTACAAAATCTTTTATCTCAAAATGACTCAAATTGGTTCGACTAAACCATACGAAAATCAAGTATTACTTTTTAAAGCAGGAGACTATAGTCATCTACAAACTTGCTTATATTATTTGAACACTAGTATAATTTTTTTTAATATCAATTTAGTAATTTCATCTGGTAATTAATAATAACAACTTAATACATCTAAATCTTAGTTAATAATTATTACAATATATCTGTGTAGTTTCAATGAATAAGTATTCGATTTATCCTTTTTCAATGAATAATGATTACAACTTAATACATCTATTTATCCTTTTTCTTTTTTTTGAACAGCCACTTCAATAAAACAAAAACGGACAACCCCTAGCAAGACGCTAGCGGCCACCGAAAAACGAGGAACAATACATCAAAAGGAAAAAGAAAGCCAGTCTTGCCAACAAATTGACCGGCACGAGGAACGATTACAATACCAAAGAAAACTCAAACTTTTTCTAGTTTTAATGAATAATAATAACTTATTCGATTTTCAATACCCTTTTTCTTTAATTACGGTGTTTATTACTACACCTTCACCTACTTTTTAAACTTGTTTAGTTTCAAAGCATAATTATGACTGTTGTTAGAGTTTAAACGGCTGAATAGCATATGTAAGATTATTCCTATTAATTTATTTTCCCATCCTTTTAATCTATTTAAGAACTATGTAAATCTTCAAACACCCCTCCCCTCTCCCCAATTTTACAAACGGAGTTATACAAAGATGACGGAAACCATATGAACGTTACCGTTAATTATTTGTCTTGATTATAAAGTTACCTATTCATCTTATAAATTGAAAAAAAGGCGCCAATATCATCTAATCTCTCTGCTCATTTTGCCCTAGCCTCTTCAATCACGAGTTCTTCTCTGCCATTTCCAATCTTCTCAAGCAAATGGTGAGTTCACACATCGAAATCTGAATGTATTATTGCTCGTATCATGTAATTTGAACTCTGTGTTACATGCATTCTACAAATTCTGAATAAGATGAAATTTGAAATCGTTTCTTCATTCATGATGCACCGATTTTAGATCTATACACGAAATCGATCATTAGCACACTTTTCTTCTACTTTTTCCTCCATGTGTGTCGATACTTAGCGTAATTTTATCGATATTTGATGAAATTCCGAATATGATAGAATAACAGAAGAATCATTTCTACCTATTTTAAATCTATACAATCTTTTCTTCATGATGCACAGATTTTAGATCTATACACGAATTCGATCACTAACACACTTTTCTTCTACTGATTCCTTCATGTTTATCGATAATTAGCACAATTTTATCGAAATTTGAACTCTGTGTTCCACACATTCCGAATATGATGGAATAACATGATGCACCGATTTTAAATCTATACAATCGTTTCTTCACGATGCACCAATTTTAGATCTATACATGAAATCGATCAGTAGCACACTTTTCTTCTACTGATTCCTCCATATTTATCCATCATTAGCGTAATTTTATCGAAATTTGAACTCTGTGTTACATGTGTTCCACAAATTCCGAATATGATTGAATAACAGAAGAATCGTTAATTCATGATGCACCTATTTTAAATCTATACATGAAATGGATTATTAGCACACTTTTCTCAACTGTTTTCTCTATATTTAGCATAATTATATGACTGATCAATACTAATGGCTTTGTATTGTAGGGGCACAGAAAACAAGGGACGAAGTACCCCAGAAAACCAGGGAGGGAGTATCCCAAGGGAGATTCTTCCAAAACTAAAGATGACTTCCTAATGTCTTTGTATTGTAGAGATGTAGCATTAATTCTCTATTGCAATCGTTTTATGTTTATAATTTCTGACAGGAGCAACGCTTTTTTAAAGCGGTTCAGTTTTATAAAGAATGTCTAGGAATTGATTCTGAGCTTAGAGAATTAATTCTGAGAGGAGCAACGCTGTTTATAATTTCTGATAGGAGCAACGCTTTTATGTATTGTAGAGATGTAGCATTAATTCTCTTTAGCAATCATGTACTTCTTTCATTACATACCGTGTCGTTGTCAATTCAACATGCCTTTCGTCAAAACTAGCACAATCAAAAGTATGAACAAGATGTTCCCTTCGAAACATAGCCACTTCATAAAGGAAGCATCACATAAAATATTTAAATTTCGACCCAGATAATCTTGATAAAACTCAAATGTTTTCCTTTTTTCCTTTTCAGACATGTTCCTAGGTGAAGAAAATGACAAACGGATTGTTAGGACCTTACGTAGCATTATAATATACCTTTCTGTCCATTAATAATAAAAGCTAGACAAATCAAATCTGTTGCATATCAAGAATAAACAATAAAAAACTCAAGAAAATTGGATCATGATCCATGAAGTCAACAAATTAATTCCTATGCTAAATTTCTAACCACTCCTACCGAAAATATCAATTTTGAGATAAAATAATCTCCATCCTACTAACATAAAAGAACAATCGGATTTTCGTATCCCTGTAATCCAGAAGGTTCTTATGGGGCAAGGAAGAAGAAACATATGCAGATCAAGCGATTCAAAACATCAATCGATCGATCTTCAAGAGCAACATATATACATCTAATTAAACCCTAGGTAAATATTAAATGGAAATCACACATCTACGTAATAATCACAACAACATATGTGTGTTAGGTATTGTGACTAGATGAACTAAAACATATACTATAATCATTAGATGATAATCAACATAAACATCATATGTGATGATTGAATTAATGTGACAGATGCAAATCAAGCGTTCAGAACATCAATTAATCGAGCAAACATATATACATCAAAACCCTAGGTAAATATTATATTAGACGGAAATCACGGATCGACGTAATAATCGCAACAACATATATGCACTAGGTATTGTGATTTGATGAACTAAAACAGATATTGTAATCAATTGATGATAATCAACATAAACATGATTCAATCAATGCAAATGAGAGAGATCGACGGGGGAGAACGATTACTGACCAAAATTGAAGCGGAGGATAATTTGGAGTATGTGTGTTTTTGGCGGGAAAAATTAGGGATGTGTGTTTTGGTGTGTTTTTGGCGTGGTGTGTGTTAATAGGAGCCTTTTGTGTAAATGGGTTTGGAGGTATAAGGTGGAGGTTGACCTGCTATGGAGAAGGGTTGACCCGTTAAGACTTTGGAAGACTATATCTTCGACAGTGAGCTCCATCAAAAGCATTGGCGAAGCTTGGGCAAAGAGTTTGCGGGGGCGAAAAGTCACAGATCCTAATCCCGAAAGAGCGGTCCTTAATATATATAAAAAAAATCAAAAATCGCAGAAATTAGCACTACGGCCGAAAAAAACCGAGGGGGCGGCCGCCCCCTTCGGTCTCCACTAAGCTGCGCCACTAATCAAAAGAATAATAGGATGCAAAACTGGATGGTTGAAGTTAAGACTCAAGAGCATGCACATGTTAATTTCCTCTAATGGTAGGTCACTACGGAGAATTAAATACAGAATAATTATTATATATTATATATGCCTTAGCCAGTTAGGCGTTTAATCTTAACAATAATCTTAATTATGCCTTGAAACTAAGGGTTAAAATGCAACAAAAAACTACGTTCATCCAAAACGAATGAAGTGATTGAAATAATTTCTAAAAAAATTGATACTTACATGTATAAAGCTTAGAAAAACGTCATAACCGATCGATGGTAAATCAAGGAAGAAGCGGAATAAATTGAAGAGAACCGTCAACACCACCTAAAAACAAAATGAAGAAAGAGAAACAGATCGAGATTAATCATCAAGATAAAAATCATAATCGAATTAAATTTTAAAGTGTAAATTACAACTAACTCACTTTTCAGATATCAAAGCTTTGTTACGTCCAAAAACAATACTTCCAGATTTCCAAAAAAATTGACATATAAAATCCGTTAGTTCAAAACTTCATATATCAAAGTTTTCAAATTCCAACATGAAATTATAATCCGCAATAAAAAAAATACATATTTCAAGTTGTACATTTCTAAACCACCTTATTTGGTTCTTGTTTGATCGACACTAAAGCCCCAAACCCATCCTAATCTTTAATTCACTGTATATATAGGAGCGTCTCAAACATCTGAAGGACCCAAGGCCAAGTAAAAAACTAAGAGGTTGTTTGTTTTTTCAGACAAAAACTGTCTGCAGTCTGATTTCATCTTATTTCATGTCTGTAGTTGAAGATGTGGTCTGAAGGTCTGCAATCTGAAAATATAAGACTGTTTGTTTTTTAAATTTGATACTGTCTGCAAAAGCTAAAAATATATAATTGTTGAACTTAGCATACTAGATAAAAGTCATTCAACGTTCAGGTTACAATAAAAACAGAATAATAAAACCAAGTATCAATAACATAAAAACAAAGTAAAATAAACTCAAAGTACATTGTTTTGCATTAATTCTTGTGTTATTTGATCTCGTAATTGACTTATGAATTTCCGGTCCGCTGAACTTCCATGTCGTGTTCTTATTCATCACCATCATCTTGTACAACACACAACTTTATAAGATTTAAGATGGTTTCTAAATAATTACATTAAGATATAAATGTACTTATGCCCACCAAAAAAAATGAATGAAATATCAACAGATTGTTCCATCGAATAGCAAACATGGTCTAATTTGTTGACTCCTAATCTGTCAAAATTAGGTGCTCCATCGAATGAACAAATAGCAAGTCAGAGAAGAAAATAAAAAATTCCCAAATTATTTAGGTCAATTTCATGAAAATCAATCTCTCTCAATTCTAACAAATGAAGGCAGAAGAAACCTAGGCAAAGCACACATGAAGGAAGAGAAACGTAGGCAATCGATGATTTGGGGAATAATATAACACTAACCTTAGGGCGCCGCTTGGAAGGAGGAGACGGTGGCAGTCGGAGTGACACGAGGCGGCAGTGGCAGGTGGAAGAAGGGGGGCGCTGAGAAGTGAACGTCCAAGAGAAACGTGTTTTTTTTAGGGTTGTTGCGAAGATGTTTTAAGAAAAATTTATAAGTTTTCTTTTAAGAAGATATAAGCCCATTTAAGATCACATAAAATAAAAACAAATAGTCTTCAGGTTTTTATGTCTGCGCGTCTACAGACGTAACCTCCTTTAAGAATCTTTAAATAAAAAAAAACCTATAAGTCTCGTCTTTTAGTTACAATCGACGGGAATAGTAATGGATGGATCGAAGGGTTCTTTAAGGTAGACACCAATGGTTTCTATAGTTTCAAACTATTGTAAATAGTTTGTTTATTTATGATTTGTACAGAAACCATTTTTTTTAACGGCTAACAAACACACCCTCTATAATCTACTCTTAAATTACACCAGAAACACCATTGTCAGGGATTGAACCATGACCTCCACCAAGTAAGACAAAGTCTTACCACCTCCCCCTTGACCACTAGGACAAGGGATCATTGGCACTATAGAAACCAATTGACTAATGGTTTAGAGCAAAAACCGATCTTTACACCCAACCAATGATGAGTTTGAACGTTTTATGGTTTAAAACCAAAAAGTGATCACCCTTAATATATTTTTTCTCCTATTTTATAAAGATACGAACATAGACAACAAAATGAGAATCTTCTAAACGAGAAATAAAAGAAAGCCCGAAATATTATATTGGAGGTGAAGACGTGAGGTACATAGTGTTTTATGTAAGGGTGTTCATTGATAACAGTTTATTCAGATTTAATTTTTTTCCTCTAAATGAAATCCAAACTCACTACTAGGACTTGTCCTAGTTGGTATTCTAGGTGCTCCTCCTTTGAGAGGTCGTGGGTTTCATCCACATTGTTAACAGGTTAGATGATTTTAGGTGCTAGTTTAAAAAAACGTGACGTGGTGGCATAGGTGAAGCACACATCTAACTAACTGAAGGCTATCGAGAGGTGGTTAAGAAAATGGAGAAAAAGGGAGGATTGTACCTTAGAGTGGTTGTTGCAAGGTGTTTGATGGTTCAGATCCTGATCAGAGGTCGCGAGGTGTTCGGAGGTGGGTAGACCGGAGGTGGCTATCGATGTCCTACACCCCTGCAGGCTGTAGCTCTCCCAAGTCCGAAACACGGGTCTTCAGTCCTTCACATAACTCTTTACCAACCCTAAAAGTCCTAAACTACCTAAAGTCCTAAACTACATGTGGGTTAAGTGTGACCGAGTTATTATTCTCGACTCACATGCGGTATTTAGATTCGATCTAAGTTCAGCCTTTAATTCAAATTAGTAACGATTCAAAGCGATTATAGTGAAAGTTGCAAGCTTTCGTTACAATATAATTTATTAAGTTCAGCCTTTAATTCAAATTAGTAACGATTCAAAGCGATTATAGTGAAAGTTGCAAGCTTTTGCAAGCTTTCTTTACAATATAATTTATATATTACTACGAAGAGTAGATTACAAGAATACTTTACAAGTTTACTTACATGACTTGTTGATGGTTTTGGGGTGACCAAAAATGAAGTTCATCACCCCTATTTATACTACTTATTGGGGATGGTCTAGATGTTTCTACACTAATCCATAGATATTTAATACATGATATTTTCTAGTTAAGTCTAAGAAAATATCTAGTGCTTTTAAGATCATTCATGATCAATCTAGAACCAACCCTATATGGTGACCATATCCGAATTCACAATACAGTTTTTTTTTTAAATGCATTTGTATGCTTGTAGGGGTGTTAAAAAATCAAAATCCGAATAAATCGAAAAACCGGACCATATATGAAACTAAAAACAAACCGTATTCTAAAATTGGATTTCGGATTAAATTCTAATTATATCCGAATTAGGAATTAGGATATTGGATATAATTATTTTTTAAATAATTTATTCGGATTATTCTGTTATCCGATTTATACAAATAAAATATTGTTTTACACTTATGTTTAAGACTTTTTTCTATTGTGGTTGTTGTGACAACCCATAAAAAAGGTAAGTAATTAGCTATTATTAAATTAGTTAATTTGTGCCTTTAACTGTCAATTATATGATTATTTAATTTGACTGAATCATTTAGGCTTCGCGTACATACATACTAATGGAATCAAGTACCTTTTTAAAAATGTATCGTATATTATTCAAATTGATGTTTCTACAACAATAATAAATAATACTTTTATTTATTCCAAAGTACTAGTCTTTGATACCCGTGTATCGCACGGTTGGGGTTTAAAAAAAATAAAGACAATAATAAACTACTATGAAAAATTTTATTGAATTATGAAAATTAAACAAAATAATTAAATAGAAAAGTTAAAGAGATACATGTTTAAAATCTAAAAAATATAAAACATACAAATTAGTAAATACATATTTATATACTACGTTTAATGTTTCGTTTGTTACTTTTTCATCTTCATCCAGTATAAGAAGTTTAAGTCTATCCCTACTCTTGACTCTTGATAAGACCACGGACAATTGTCCATGACTGAAAACTGCATTCTTTAAATACAGACTAACTTTAAAAAATGACTGCCCTTAACTCTTATTGATGGCAATTTCAAAACATACCACGATTACTACATGCATACACTACATATGAAACCAAACATTATTTTCTAGAAATACAAATTTTTTTTTAAATAGTCATGTTATGTTTCTCAATTCTCAAATAAGAATCACAGTAAAAATATGAAAACATGAACCACAGCAGAAGAACAAAAAAGAAGATATTATTACCCTGATTAATGGTACATACTATTACATTTAAATGATAGTTTATAAACTTAATACTTCATACCGTTATGTCAATCCACATTGCAGCGGGTAATCGCATGAGACCCGATTTGTATTTCTTAGAAAATTTGTTTGAGCGAGATATCTACATCAGAGTTGTTTCGTACATCGCATTGGATATATTATATACTATAGATTAGAAGGTGATAATATCATTCACTACCCAACTTTGAATTTGCTTAGATTTTATGTATCAAACATAAATGAAAAGAAGGTGTAGGTCGCTAAAAACAGTATATTAATAAATTAGGATTCAAAATTCAATACATCCATTTCCACCTCACAATTAAGAAAAAATTCACATTAATATTCAAGAATTTAGTTTGATAATCAATCAACAAAACAAACCCCTTTTGTGGATCTTCAGA
This sequence comes from Deinandra increscens subsp. villosa, assembly GCA_039602395.1. NCBI lineage: Eukaryota > Viridiplantae > Streptophyta > Magnoliopsida > Asterales > Asteraceae > Deinandra > Deinandra increscens. The sequence continues at coordinate 15,517,800 of JBCNJP010000019.1, read as the reverse complement.
TGAATACCTGAAAATAAGTTTAACTAATATCAAATGACATGAAAATAAGTTTAACTAATATCAAATGACATCGATGAAATGAGTAAAAAACTTAAAATCTTTTTCACTACTCAGATTTGAATTTGCTTAGATTTTACAAAAGAAGCTACAAATTTGAGGTCTCTGAAAGAAAGAACAGACTAGAGAGCTATTACTTTTAAGTTTTAACAAAACAGAGCTATTATTTTTGTAAATGAAATTTAAAACGAATCCTCCAAGTTATAAAAATCTAAATGAACAAACTAACCGTTGCGCATTATTTCAACAAATTCCCAACACCCACAGCAGAACGTCAACACAACTGAAAAAACACAAGTCATATAAACATTGTTACTAACTTCAGCACAACTACTGTAGCCAAATTTGGTCTGGTGGTTTGACATGGGTCTTTCCATGCTACTGTAGCCATATTTCCAAGGGAGAATGAATGGTTTTTGGCATTGTTATTTATTTCACTTTCTAAGAACTTAATATTTGCTATGTGTGAGGCTTGACATACAAAAGGTATGGTACACATTATGGATGTAAAAATTAAAAGGGCTTGTCTATTTGTACACCCATTAAAAGACAAAAAATGCTATTTGTACACCCTTATATGGTGCGTATTACCTTATATGGGGCGTATAGGCCCCTATATGGGGCGTATTGCCTTATATGGGGCGTATAAGGCTATCCCCCCCCCACACGTTTTTAAAATGGTCATAACTTTTTCATACGATATTATTTTTTAAAAAAAATCGCACCATAATTCTAGTCACATTTTTATCTTTAATTTGAGTATAAGTTTGTTCGATTTGGAATTTTTTTTTTACGTTTTTCGACGTTTTTTTCAGATCTGGGTAATTTTTTTTAACTTTTTCTGGTAGTGTTTTAGAGCCATGTCAATTTTCAGACCTTACATGACTGTAAAACGCTACCATGACATGGTTTTAAAACGCTACCAGCAAAAGTTAAAAAAAAATTACCCAGATCTGAAAAAATGTTGAAAAACGTAAAAAAAAAAATTTAAATCGAACAAACTTATACTCAAATTAAAGATAAAAATGTGACTAAAATTATGGTGAGATTTTTTTAAAAAAATAATGTCGTATGAAAAAGTTATGACCATTTTAAAAACGGAGGGGAAAATAGCCTTATACGCCCCATATAAGGCAATACGCCCCATATAAGGGCCTATACGCCCCATATAAGACAATACGCACCATATAAGGGTGTACAAATCGCAGAACCCTTTTTATTTTAATTGGGTCCTGCTATTTGACCCCATTCTCTGTCTTTTTTGTTTAGTCTCAGCAAGTCCTATGACTGCACCTTTTTTGGGCAACTGTCTCAATGGAGCAGATGTCTCAATGGAATGAGGATAAAAAAAGAAGGCATAAACTTTCATCTTAAAAAGATTAAGAATGGAAGAAAAAATTGGCTAATAATCATTTTTAAAGCCATAACAATCAATCTCTTTTAGCATAAATAAGAAGAATCAAAATGGCTAAAATGTCCAAACACGTGTTGGAAACAGTTTAGAACAACTTTAAAAAGTCAAACCCAAAACAACAAATGGTTACTCAAAAACATTAAATAAAAATCCATGTTAAGTCAGGTTAGAAATTTATATAAAAAGTAGAAAATTATTTGATATGATGTTGAAAATTATTTGGTATAACTATTTGATATAATGTTGTTGATATAGGGGAAATTCAATAGAAATATTGGATAGAGGCTGAATTTTAAGTCAAACTGACATTATTAAAGGAAAAAGTTAATCAAATAAACAACACATAGATAAATACATACATGTGAGAGTGAGATTGTCAGATGTTTTGATAGAAATGGTCCTGACGATGGTAGCAGATTAGTAGACCTCGAATTGATTAAAGAATCCCACTGTTGGTCTAACTCATCAACGTTTGTTGCACTAAGAACAATCACATTATGGCACTTGAACTACAAAGACAATTAACCGTAGTCAGAAATCACTCATCAACAAAACAAAGAAAAAATACATTAAAAATTGCATAGGTATCGACAAATCATTTCCGTAATGGCGAACCCTTAGAATCAGAGGAAACTTATATTAAACTTCAAGCGCGTACCAGTGGAACACGAAGCTTTTCATGTTGTAACAATTCTGTAATACCTTCTGGCAGCTGGGCCATCTAGAATATGATAAGTATACATTTTTAGATCACATATGCATTATGGGGATCGCTTTTCTCCCCTGCAAGTGCAATAATTGACCATGAAGTATCTCATTATTAGTCAAATGACTTAACTACCCTAAGAAAATATAGCAATCTTGTGTACCTAAACAAATATTCCATAAGGTGTTAATGTTGTTAACTTTGGCATTCAGTTGCCTCATTACGGTCTCTGGTGCACTTATCACGAAACACGTGGCTTCGATATTCTTCGTATTCTTCGTCTGGAGCCTGAAAACAAAAACATTGGAGAAAAACATAAAATTTAACAAATAGAAATATTTGCCTCACCAAACGGACGCCAAAGCTCTGGCAACTCTTCCAACGGTGAAGTGAAAAAATCTTAATTTAAAAAACAGATTCTGTTCCATTATGATTCGAAAGTAAGCACTTAACATTCGTTGTCTCAAAATTGATCTTCTCATATTGACCGTACTCGGTTGAACAAAGTCAATAAAAGTAAATTGATATGAACTTTTTGTCTAAACCCCACATGGATAGAGAAGATTGAGATATGATGACTCACCAGATATAGTCAACAGTCCCCTGGAAATCCCTATGGTAGCTAGTCACTTGAGGCTCACCGTTTAAGTCTCTGGTTTCTGAATAATCCTGAAAATATGAAGCCAAAAACCCATAATAAAATTGATATAGACATAGTATCAGAATACATGGTCATCGATAGCTGAAATTGATGGTATCAAATCAATTTATCAACTGTCATATAAATGCACATTAAAGAAGTTACCTTGTCCAACATACTCGTTTATGAACACCCTCACATGATATCCTTTTCAGCAACAACCCTTGAGCCTCATTTTTCAGTCTAAGAAAGGAAGTTAGTTTAATGTTGATGTAAAACAATAGCAATAGTATATCATATTAAAAAATGAGACATTATTTTACATAGAAGGGTGGTCAGACGAAGATGAAACCTGAAGTCAATCTTCTAAAAGCATCCCAAAAACCTGAAAAAAGAGGTACAAAACAGCATATCAATCAATCTGAACTCTTTAACTTTACATAAACCACAAATAAACCTTTAGCATGCAAATAAGTTTAAAGAGTACCCATATCGAATCATGGCTTGGTAACACAATTCCACTAATACAAAACGTGAATGACTCACCAAAATACCGCTAATACAATTGTAATCATTGCTGGAAATTCTACAATGTGGTTGAAGCATTTCATCGAACGGAGGGCTTTGTAATTGGTCTTAAAATTTTTAAAGATGAAATAGCTGCTCAAAGATTCCCTTCATTCTTCATTATTCAAATTCATAATTTATTTTCATTTTTCACATTCAATTCCGTAACCAAGAACAAAAATGAATGTTGGATGAATGGGTACAGAATGGAAATAAAACCATTATACCAAAACACTGATGACTAACGGTAGCCACCATCAATCGGATTTGATGCAAGAATTAATAGAAATCGGATTTACAGACCTTTATAAGCAGTTGCTTGAAGATGAGTAGATGAATTTTGTGGAGAAGACTCTTTATTTACATCTCGTTTTCACTCTACGATCAAGCAAACCTCTAGTAAGATCCGTCTTACGGTTTTTCAATGCATTTTTGGGCTTCACACGTGTGGTTCTCCAACCTTTTCTCTCATAAAGACGAATTTTATGATTTTTCTACAGAGAGTGTACACTTCATATAGCTTATGATTTTTTTTTCTCTCCTTTGTATGAGAGTGTACTCTTTGTTCTTTTTGTAGAAATATATGTGAAATACTGCATATTTGTATTTGAATGTCTGTCTTTCCTGATGTTGCCAATTTCTTTGTCCTAATTGTTTTCATTTGGATCCCTAGCTTGACCAACTAAAGTTCATGACACTGTCTATCTTCAGTGTATTATTTGTAAATTGACTGCCAACTTGATGATGGAACTTCTTACTTTACTTATAAATTTGATTTCTGACCCGTTTGAGTTTCCATACGTAGCATAGGTTGTTTTTTTTTATCTGATTTAAGTGTTGTGCTTGGGTGGTGCTAAAGGTGTTAGTTTCTTACTTTAGTTTCTTTGTATTTTTGTTGCAGATTTCTCTTTCTTTCTACACTCATTTGCAACTGCAGGTATTGTTTCTCGGCAAGTGTAGATAGTTTATCTTTCTGCTATAGGTATTTTTTATTCCAAACCGATACATATACTTAGATTGATTAACATTATAGGTATTTTTAGATGGATTGACATTTTATGTTTTGACTGCCTAGGTGTAAAAGTTTTTTGTGTGGATATTTTATGTGTAGCTTAGGTCAACTTGGGCTGTATATGGTTTGTGTGAAGTATGTGGGAACATTAGTACATGTCTTATTTAACTGATTTTACATACGAACTAAAAAATATATTTATTTACAGGATCTGCTTGAATGTGAATCTAGAAGCAGGAATGGTGATAGTGACGTCCAAAGAACTTAACCAACTTTATGGATGCAATTGGAAGGTATACATTCGTGGTTGTTCAGTTTAGAATTTAAATTGCATTTTAGTACCTGCAAGTTGCTATCAGTTAGGTGTATTGGCTGTCTTCTTAAGATTCTGTAAGGTGTGTTTGGGTGATCAGTATTTTTGTTGATGGTTAGTTGATTAATTACCTTAAAGTGTATTATTTTTGCCTGATGTTGTTTCTTTTTATTTTTGACAGTTTGCAAGAACATTTTCTTTCTCTATATCTCTCTATTCACTCTTAAAGGTAAGTTTCTTTTAAAACTTATTTGTTGTCCATTGTGTTTTAAGCATATTTTTCTACCTGTCTGTAAATTTCTAACAAAAGTTATCCATATCATTTGAATAATAAAAAATTATATTTATGTAAAAAGATTACGTTTTATGTGTTTATACCTTCATGTCTTGACTGGTCATCTTTAATTGCTTGGTGCTAATAGTTTAGAGTTGATAACATTAGGTGGTTGCGTTTTATCCTTGATCTTAAAGTTCTTTATGTTTGGGATTGCTATAAACCTTTTATGTTATGCAGCTAATGTTTGAATTTTCAAAAAGATTTTAAATGCTACTCACTGATGTTGGTTAAAAATAATCTCGCATAGGTATATACCATGCGTATGTAACTACTTCCGCAGCAACGCACGGAGTGAAAAATCTAATAATATGAGTGCGTGCATGCTCCGCGTTTCTTTTGGGCTTAAAAGATGTCAACACCTGTTATCATTACTTCAACAATCGGGTCTTCATCTCTATCATACATTCGACGTTGTTCATCTCCCTCATATCTTCTCTTCGACGCCTTTCTTTCTCATTTAGTTTCACAACCAGATCTTTATCTCTCTCAGGTCTTGGAGGCTCTTCATGCCTCTCTCGTATATTTGAGACACCGGGCTCTTCGTCCCTCTTAGATCTCCGAGATACCTCTCAAATAAGTCTCCATCACTAGCCTTCAAAGCTATTTCCGGGCGTTGCCGTGAGTCGCCTATGCGAAGTCGTATCCTATCATGTGTGGTGGCGACTGTTGAACTCAATGATGGTCGTCTTTTAGTTTTTTGGTTTTGGGAGTTCGTTTACGGTGGCTTATGACTCACATAATGTATACCTTATGTTTTATCTTTGGACCACATGCAGAGAATGAGGTAATCTCCGATCAGAGGGCTGAGATTTTATTTTGATTGTTCATCTTATTTTTTCACATTTTTTGAGGCTATTATGTATTTCTGAACAGGTTGGAGTCTTGATGTGAATACCTTCATCTTAGGGTGGCAAACCTACAGAGCCATGGTTGGTTTACTCATTATGCCATTGACTGCACATCTCAACCTAATGAATTTATGTTGTTTCTGATGGAATATATTTGCAAAATTGACCGATTTCATTGAGGTTGTGATGATTTAATCCGAGCCTTGATTTTATGTGCTAGTTGGTCATGAATCTAGATTTGTGAATCGTCTTGTGATGACTATGATGATGTAATGCAATGATTTATGTTGGTAGAAAAAATCCCCTAAGTCAGACTAGAACTTGAGATTTTGAAGGGCCACCCGAAGCTCAAACTTCATCCACAATAACACTAGGACAAATCCTAGTAGTCACTTATCTATATAGAACACTAATTTACAAGTGAAAGTAATTTTCTAATTTTATAAAGAGTTGTTTTTTAATAATTAAATTAAACACAGTTACAATTGAAGGGCTACGGCCTTTCTATAATTTTATTTTTATTCTTTTTGTGTTTTTTATATTATTTTATTATATAAGTAAGTTGATTTTTTTTGTCAATCATTTTTTTCTATGTGTTTTTAAGCCATTTCTTTTACTATCTAAATAAATTTAATAATTTAACTTTAGGTTGGATTTTTAAGTGTTACATTTTTAAAAGTTAAATTTTAGCAACAGGTGACCTTTAAAAGTTATATTTTAGTAACAGGTAATTAGAGGCGGAGCTACGTTATAACTGTCGAGGTCAAGCGATCCGATTGGTTTTTGAGACAGTAAAGAAGTGTATTCAACAAGTGACCTTTAAAATGTTAAGCAAATTTACATAATTAATACATACCTCGTCACGGCCGTGGGTGTCCGTCAAATACGTCTAACAGACATCGGCCAAATGCGGCGTCCATGGGTTTCACATCCATCGACTACCACGTTAACTATCTGAAAGCTCAACACACTTATTGCGGGCTGGCTAAACAACACAATGTATTATGCTATACCCCACCCTTTGACCCCTTAAAGGCGTACATGAACATGGATGGAATTTTAGTCTTCGTTCCTAGACACTCTCACTTGCTTCACTTTCTCTCAAAGTTCTATTTGAGATTTTGAGTTTTTATAAAGATATATAGTTAGCATGTACGTAGCTCATATGAGTTTCTACATTTTAAAAACAAGTCTTCATAAAAAGATATTTAACCTTAACATGCTGTTAGAATATACCACTTAAAATGGATTTCAGAAACAAAAAATTTTGGACCTTTTAAAATAATATTATCCAAATACCGTTTACAGTTATCACATAGTTAACAAATAATTGTATATGATGATAAATTTTACTTTGAGTTAAAATTTACTATTTTAATCTCTTTGATTTGTTCAAATAAGTTTTTCATTTAAAAGTTTTAAATTATGTTTTTAAATGTGTTTTGGTTTAAATAAGGTTTTAATTTACTCTTAATATAGTTGTTCGAGTGGTTATTGACAATGAGGAGTGGAGACTTAAGACTGAGACGTCACAAATTCAATCCTTGAGCTTTCAGGTTTTACCATCCGACCGCTTATAAAAATGGATTTTCCTAGAATGAGTTCAACTGGTGTAATTACTCTCTAATTTTCAAGTGCATTTGTCCGCCGTTAAAAAAAACACGTTAAAAAACACATTAAATATAATGTTACAATTAATTCTAGATCTATAATAGTTTCAATTTATCGCCTTACCTCTCTTCTCGACGAGTATTTGGAAAGTGAAGCTGGTCATCATAAGGGCCACATACATGAATGAATGAGCAAACGGATGAGCACATACTTACAACATTTGTCATTCTGTCCTTGTTCATTCAAGTTTCATTATTTTCTATTTTCGAATTAACATTTGCGGTTTTTTCATAAAAATAATAGGTAGGTTATATTACAATTATAATTTATAACAACCAATTGCTATTTCCTAGAGCAATATTGTTTTATATCTATTATTTCTATTTGATTTTGTCCTTTTTACTATCTATCATCCAATCCAATCAAAAGTTGGAAAACTCAAATTTTATAATATTTTTTAATTTAATGTTTATGTAAACTTTACATTTATATAAAAGTATTTAGTTTATTTTATTAATAAACCAACCCAAATACGACCATCTCATAAGAAATACTTGTAATTTTTTACATAAGAACTCTATAGAGTGTAAAAAATACTTCTAATTTTTTATATAAGAAACTCTATAGATTGTAGACCAACTAAATGAAAATAGGAAATTCATATTAGTGTTAAAAGTTAGTTTAGCTTAATGGTGTTTTGACAAAATGGCTTTTAATTAGTTCTTCTATTTTAGAGTTTGGTCACATAGTTTTTAATTTTCAGATATTAGACACTAATTGTTAAGGATATCTTGTTTTAAAGTTAGGCTACGTAACTTTTATTTTTTACAGATTAGACACCAATTATCAATGATGTAGAATATGTGATTTCAGAGTTTGGCTGTAAAACTTTTAATTTTGAGAGATTAGACACCTTAAATCATTTAATTATAATTACAATATATCGGCTTAATATAGTTCATTAAATGTGTTTAAACATGAAAATACAAGCTCGCTTTACAATTCCGCATAGCATCATTGGTTTTGTGTACTTCCATTAGGAAACGTATCAGCATTGAAATACCTTTCAATATGTTTCGATTTGAATTTTATTCAGATATATTTATTTATTTTAGGGTTATTGGCTTATAATAATAATCTCAACTATCACTTATTGGCCGATATCACTCCCAACTCAAGATATTTCATGTGTCACTCCCAACTATCAACATATTTTCTTCGATCACTTCCTGCGTTAATTTTCTTTAACCTCGTTAATCTTTTGCTTATGTAGCTATCCTACATGGCATAAAATGCCTAAAAAGGCATTCTATTCTCCTAAAATCCCATATCGATTCTTCATTGTGCCAAAATGTGTAGACCCATAAATCTCTAAAATGCAAATCGACTCCTCCTTCTGGAAATAAAATGTCTTTTAAGGCCTTTTATGCCATGTAGAACAGCCACGTAGACAGAATATTAACGGGATTAAAGAAAATTAACGAATGGGGTGATGGAGGAAACTTATGTTGATAGTTGGGAGTGACACGTGGAATATCTTGAGTTGGGAGTGATATCGGCCAACAAGAGAAAGTTGGGATTATTATAAGCTAATAACCATTTATTTTATTTGTAGTTTGGTTTGGTTTTTCAATCTGCATTTCAACGTGAATTTTGTTTAAGATCTAGCCGTATTGAGTTTAATTAGCTTAACAGTTTTATGTACATATGGTATACAATCCCGCTGCAACGCGATTTAACATAAAAGTACATGTAACTTTTTTTTGTTGCTAATGTTTCTTAGATTTTTGTTCAGTTTGTATAGTGTTTCGTTGTCGAATTAGTTTAATTTAAATTAAAATTTATATAAATAACTTATGCGGTGATCACATTTAACGCACATTATGTCACCACAACATGCAACAGCAACAGATTACAACTCTAGTTATATTTAGAAAAAACAATGTTTTGAAATGTCTAATGCATTGTTAATAACAATACAACATTATAAATTGTATTTTAACCTATTAAAACGTTAGTGATCCAAATTTACCGTTTAAAAAAAATAGACACTTAAAATTACACCTAAAAGAGTTGTTGCGACCAATGGGAGACAATGAAAAAACATTCACTCATGAAGGTTTTTCTAAAGGGAAAATTACGAAAATGACCAAGTTTGACCAAGAAAAATCCGAAATGACCAACCAAAAGTATACTAACTCAAATGACCCACCCAATAGAATCCAGCCATTTGTCATCTTTCCACCAATCACAATCTGACAAGTGTCCTCATTCTGACAAGTAGGCTAAAGCTGGAGCCCACCACCAACCACTAATTCTTTGACACGTGGATTAAAACTCAGAATTATAGGTTTGGGACCAGCTTTGTTACCGGGCCTCTACAAAGCTGCCACGTGTCATAGAAGGAGCCACGGCTTGAATGGCTTATGCTTTTCCCAACATATAGGATTACTTTAGTGACTCAACCCTCCTACCCCCCCTTACCTCATCCCCCCACTCAAATTACCCACCCTTTGAATTACTTTTAGCTTCCCATGTGTATATCTTCGTTATCACGAGCAGTCGATCTTAGTCCCGGATCATCATAAATTTTACACATGATTTACAGCAACATCAAAAGATGGCATTGTTGAAAAAACTAAGAAGTTAACGATTTTTACGTTATCACGAGCAGTCGATCTTTCTGTTGACTTGACTTACAGGGTTTGTGTGGGATCGTCAGTGGGTGGTGATCAACTCTAAAGGCAGAGGGTGCACCCAACGGGTCGAACCAAGGCTTGCTCTGGTTCAGGTGGAGCTGCCCATGGAAGCTTTTTCTCTGGGTTATGAGCCCAATAAGTCTTCTTACATGGGTGTTTTAATTTCTCTTATTATTCAAATTATTACCAATTCATTCGAGTTCCATTTTTAATAATCGGGTTAATTAGAACAATTACTATTAGTTTTTTAAACAATTACCTTATATCCGAAATGTATCCAAACATATTTTTTTTTATAATCTATTATGTTTTTGTTAAAATTCATACCGGATGTAAAACTTGGAAGTGTTATTGGACAAATTTCATAATTAATAGGCAAATTGGGTTTTAATAATCAAAACTATTGACTATCATACCGTTGGTAATTGACCATCTCCCTCCGACATAAACAGCAACATCAAAAGATGGCATTGTTGAAAAAACAAGCAAACGCAAAAAATAAATTAAGAGAAAAATTCGGAATATTTATCTAATTTAAAGGTAAGGGAGTGGTAGTGGGGGGTTGGTAACTACAACTGTAGCAAACTATCGATAATATCTAATTTTAAAGGTAGGGGAGTGGTAGTGGGGGGTGGGGGAGTGGTAATGTAGCTCGTGTGGAAATAATCATCAAGCCAAGCCACTAATCCTAAAGCCAAGCCATTAAACCTCAACCCAAGCCAATAAGTTAGCCAGCTCCATAACGACTTGTGGGAGGCTCGGAAATGGCTCGGGTCCCAAACCTAGAATTCTGAGTTTTTATCCACGTGTCAAAGAATTAGTGGTTGGTGGTGGGCTCCAGCTTTAGCCTACTTGTCAGAATGAGGACACTTGTCAGATTGTGATTGGTGGAAAGATGACAAATGGCTGGATTCTATTGGGTGAGTCATTTGAGTTAGTATACTTTTGGTTGGTCATTTCGGATTTTTCTTGGTCAAACTTGGTCATTTTCGTGATTTTCCCTTTTCTAAAACAGTGGATTTCTTTCTTGATAACATTTCTAGATGAGTAAAACTTAGGAGTTTCAAATCCAATGCGCATATTGAAGATTTAAAGTAAGTAATTACAAACGATCTTAAAAAAAAAAATTAGATTGTAAAATAGTAAAATGCCCTTTTTCATTTACGCTTTTACCCTTGATTCCCGTAAATTATCTCTTTATTGGTAACTAAAATAACAGGTGGCAGTATCGTAAATCCAGGTGCCATAATCCCGTCTACTTCTGCAAAAAGTACTGCAAAGTTAAAAAAAACGCCAGACACCACTGCATCAATCTCCCGTATTCAGATAAATACTGAATCAGGCAGGCTTCCAGTTCCATCTTCAATTCAATTCCAGATCACCTTCAAAATCACACACATACAAACATGAAGTTTCTGCTGTCGAATGCAATCAGCAGCAGCACAAGTACTAATCCACTATCCTACTGTGTTAAGCAGAATAAGCCATGTGTTGGGTGGTGGGTAAACAAGTATTTCAAAGATTGTCTCTGCAATCTCAATGACGAAGTTTCATTCGGATTGGGAATCATAAGCCTTGTTTGCTGGGGTGTAGCTGAAATCCCTCAGATCATCACCAACTTCCGTACGAAATCCAGCCATGGTGTATCACTCATCTTCCTCCTCACGTGGATTGCAGGGTAGGTGTTTGTGTTTATGTCTGTGTGAACATTTCCCTCTCATAATCATCGAACCTCCCCTTTTTAATTTATTTAATTAATGGTGCAGGGATGTTTTTAATCTTGTGGGTTGTCTTCTTGAACCCGCAACTGTAAGTAGTCTTAATTAATTTTTCATCTATATATAGATCCAGATGTGTTTTTTGTGATTTATCTGATATTTTTACCTTTGTTTGTTGTGTGTGCAGTTGCCCACCCAGTACTACACTGCTGTGGTAAATATCACACTCCTCCTAATTGGTTTCTTTTTCTGTTTTTGTTGTTTTTATGTTTGTTTGTTGGAACTTGAAAGATGCCTCATTTCACAATATTGTTGAAATATGTTTTCTCATGTTCATATCATGTTCAATTTCAATCTAATTTTCTAATTCGGTGCAAACTAAAAATCCAAAACAGCTTTACACTACAAGCACAGTGATCCTGGTGTTGCAAAGCTTTTACTATGATCATATCTATGCCTGGTTGAAATCAGGGAAAACAGATGCTAGGCCTAGTCTTAGTCCTGAGGTAAAGCTTTACTCCTAGATATTGATTCTGCAACTAAATCCATTTCTATTAGTTTGTTATTTGTGCTTTAATGAACTCTTCAAATCTTAGGTGGAAGAAGCCAAGAAACCTCTCAAACCAATAATCACAGGATCACAAATTCGTGCCATCAGACCAACCCCATCTCACAGCCGGGATAATTACTATTTCACGTCTGTCTTTATGCGTTTACTCCTTTGTTATCAGAAGTTGCGAAATTTTAATAAAATCTATGAAATTTGTGTGCAGGTCAGCAAGATCTTTGGCTGGAAGTTCAACCCCTCCGAATAGAGGTGGTTGTCTATGGACAGCAAGAAGCGGTCCAGCCTCAGCTATGGCTGCTGATAATGATGATTCTTCGGAAGACGAGACGAGTTCTGAGATACCAAAGACTGCTTCGCGGCCTAGGCCGATACCACGTTCTGTAAGTTGTTACAAAGCTTGATTTCTGATTTTCTGGTATTTGTTGAAATACTCTACGTTTCTTGTAACAATTGTTATATATATGGGTTGTTTATATATGTCAGGTTGGTCATGGAGCATTTTTGGCTACTTCATTATATATACCTTCACATGCCAAGGGTTTGATGCAAGTATGATAACTGGTTATTTAACTCACTAACTCAGTGGTCCAGAAAAAGTTGAGGTCTTGTATTTGATTTCATGGCTGATCAAATTAGTGTAATTGCAGGATAATGGTGGGAGTCATACTTCTTGTGGCCAATTGTTAGGCTGGTTGATGGCTGCTATATACATGGGTGGTCGGATTCCTCAGATCGTCTTAAATGTAAGTCTGATCATTTTCTAATCTTACAAATTTTAGTATGAGTTCATCAAGTGTGTAACACATGTGCTGTGATTGTTTCTAGATCAAAACAGGCAGTGTTGAGGTTAGTCCCTTGCTTGCTTATTTATTCTTAAGTTTAATGATATAAAAAGAAAAAAAGAACCCAACAAATATTGACCTTATAACTTGCATTCAGGGTTTGAATCCACTCATGTTTGTTTTTGCACTCGTCGCTAATGCAACTTATGTTGGAAGGTGCTCGGTTTCTCCCTACACATCTCCCATACTCGCACAATGAGGTGTTTTGAACTTCTGACATATTTATGATCTGAATGCAGCATTCTTGTGAGAAGTACAGAATGGGAGATGATTAAAGCAAACATGCCTTGGTTGCTTGATGCTGCAGTCTGTGTGGCACTTGATGCTTTTGTATCCTCTCTATTGAGATGTTTATGTTATCATCCTTTCTTATTCATATAAATCCTAAACATCATCATCTTTATCATGTATTATTGATTACCTTAACAAATATAATCATTACAGATCATATTGCAGTATGTATACTACAAATACTTCTCAAATCGAGTTCCAGAGAGTGATGATGATTATCGTTGTGACTACTAGCATGCAAAGCAGACTCGCATGAGCCCATGAACATGAGCTTTCTGGTTCACGGTATATATGAAGAATGATTCCCCTTGTTTAGGAGTAAGACATTGTTCCTTATATTTATATTTAATCTGTAAAAGATGTTAGGATTATTCATGTGGATGACACATTTGCAACAGACATTTTAATGTCGCTATTTGGTGTCATGAATAAATATTAATTGTCATTAATCCTTGTGGAACTTTTACCAAGTAGAAAACAAAATAGGGGGGAAAACACAACAAAACTTGGTTCTCCATACAAAATGCCGCTTCTCAATCTTAATGGGCTGAAAAGAGAAATACAGACTTTTTCAAGGGTCTGAGAGTATTATTTCTATATCTTCTAAACATTATCAATTTTAAATTTATGTTCAAGTAAATGTCTTTTTAACCCCTTCATCTACTAAAGAATGTTCACTTGGCCATGACTCTTGATGTGGGAAACAAGCTCTCCTCAACTCCTTATACTTTTCTACATCAAATCCTTCACGTTTCATCAACTTCTTCTGCTTCGAACAAAACCTGCTCTGAAAGAACCCTTCGAAAGACGGGTCTTTTGCCGTCCTCAAGAAAAACGTGTACCCAGCCATGAAATACATAGACGTAACATAAAAGCAAATGGGTTCCATCACGTCCCATGAGAGTTCCCAAAACGTGAGCCTCATGAACGCGGCGGTCTGGACAATTAGGTACGCCAGACCACCCCATAGCTCTCGTTGGACCATCGTTTTCGCCTTGGCGTCAATGACCGACTTCCACCGCTCCATCTCTTCCAATTCTTTCACAGGAGGGTTGACGGCAGCCGGCAAATTCATGGGAAGCAACCCATGTATGGCTTTCACCACCTGTAATACAAAATCGTTGGTAAAACAAGACTCACCCAAAATCCAATTTGACATTGACCTTTTAACTCTTTTGTAGTTTTGTCCCTAATCAACTCTAGCCACCCAAAAATTGAAAACTAAAATAAAATAAAATAAGTGGAAAATAAAAAACATACAGCCTAAACACACTTTGCCTACCAAGCACCCAAAGGCCAAAACCTCACACATACAATTTGACCACACCCATAGGACCCAAGTTTGACCACACCCAATTATTGAAAAATTTGTCAAGCCCCAAATCCCTTTCCCAAGAAAGTTCCACAAATCCAGCAGAAATATGTTATGTC
This sequence comes from Deinandra increscens subsp. villosa, assembly GCA_039602395.1. Taxonomy (NCBI): domain Eukaryota; kingdom Viridiplantae; phylum Streptophyta; class Magnoliopsida; order Asterales; family Asteraceae; genus Deinandra; species Deinandra increscens. Next base: position 15,502,746 of record JBCNJP010000019.1, on the reverse strand, counting down.
AAGTTGTGTACTACATGAATTGCAAGCTGTAAATTAATCAGGATTTGTCAATCTGGGTAAGGGGTAAACCCAAAAAACCATAGCTTGATCAAAAGATTGAAATTAAACTGGCCATTAGGCCTGATCTGGCCACAAAAAAAATGTTTATTTGTTTCATAGGGTTTGGGAAGAAAATGGATCAAAGTAGCCTCTAGGTGAGTCTCCGCCTCAAACAAACGTGTGAAACTACATGGTTTCGGATCTGGTTTCTCATTCATGCCTGTGGAGAAAAACATCACACAATAATACAAAAAGAACTCATCAGATTTCAGTCTATTTTTTCTTATGCAATAAATTAAACTGTATGCAAAGCCTAAGAACTCCAAATGCCTAATATTTGATGCTGTAAAACAACGAATTTATAAGAACGGTTGGCTAAAAGCCTAAAATTAATGAAATTAGGGCAAAATCAAGAGCTAATTACCTGTTCAGGCTTGAGGAACACAACGTTTCCTACGACGATCACGTAACCCGAATCGTCGAGCGCTTTCGCCAAATCTAACCCTTGATCTCTGTTCTCACATCCCTGGACACACATTTCAACAAATTCATCATACGAAACGTGATTTCTCCGACCGCTTCTCAAATTCGCTTTCAGCTTCTCGATTTGCAAAACCCTAAGGATCTTCTTAGCATCCGCCACCGTCAAATCGCCCTCCGCCGGCGATCTCTCCACCGGAGGAGGAGAGAGCACATCGAGCCGGATCCTGCCTCTCGTAATGTCCATTTCCTTCAGCCTCTCCAACATGCTCGGCCGGAGGATCTCCGGCATGCCGGAGGAAGAGAGCTGGAAAAACCTCCGGAAAACCGTATCGTCTCCCGGATCTGGCGCCACGGTGTCAGGACAGGGCGGCATGAAAACCGGAGACGCCGCCGCGGCGGAGGAAGGGGAAACGCGGCAGTTACGTAGCGTCAGGTTGGAGAATTTGTTGTTGCAGATGTTGAACATCCGGTGAACTAGGTTTTGCTTGAACGCCATTGATGGATTTGGGGGTTTATGTTTGTTTGTTTGTTTTATTATTATCACGGGGTTTTTGATTGATTTTCTGGATGGAGGAAAGGAAATAAGGAGTACTCTTTTATAGTGCAAAATTAAGGCTCCAGATTCATAGGGGGCTTAATCTTGATGGTATAAACGGATAAGATCAAATTTTATTACACAAATACCGTATTTAAAACAATATTTGATATACATGTACCGTTTTTAATTAATAAAATTTGATGGTAGATAATATACTTTTCTTATTACAATGGTGTAGTATGATTTAATTGTTAAAATATGATATTGTGTCATTTTAAAATACGGTATACAAATATTGGTATACTTGTAACATCGTCACTATTAGCAGAACCTAAATGTACCCACTAGCACGTTATATTAGATTTTTGTAGATCTTTAAATAGTATATTTTTTCAAATCTAAAATAATTCATGCATTCACCTATCATCTTCATTTTTTAACAGTTATTTTGATAATTAAATTCTTTTTATGCTAAGTCAAGTTATTTATCAAAATTTACATATCTTATTGTAAAAAGAAATACTAGTTAGTATAATAATTTGATAAATTAAAGTATTATTAAAGAAAATAAATAAAAAGTTAAATAAGGTTGATAGTGTTAAATTAAAAGTATAACATATTTATTGTCATTTAACCTGGTTATTATATTTAAAATGATTTAAACTAATCATAAATATGGTGTACGAGTTATTAAAACACATGATGTGTATGATGTTAAATTAAAATCAAACAGAAAAATGATATATGTTTTAGTGAATTGTATACCATAATTAATCAAAAAAAAAATTTTTAACCGGAAAGATATGGTTATCCAGGGGTCTAATAATGACAAAGGATGTTACCACAACATGCTACGACCACAGTTCGTGTTAGTAACCAGAATCATATGTGTTGCACATTCAACCCAGAGGAAACTCACCGTACAAAGGCCCACTATGGTAAAACTTCTGACCCACCTCTATTAAGTTTTATATTTTTTTGTATTAGATGAGATTTAAACACTTGACATCCATATTAAAAGATAAAAGGATATCCACTCCACAAGTGAAGATGATAAATCAAATTAAATATGCTTCGGCCCGGTGCATTAGGACTACTAAAATACATTTTTAATGGCTAAACTTCACCAATATTTTGTCATAGAGGCGAGCGGTCCGAACCTTTGACCTCAAGCTTCATGACTTTAACTCCTAATGATTAGGGTTGTACACGAGTCGAACGGAACCGACGTGCTTGGTTCGTTTATAAACCGAACCGAACATTTTTTCCATTCGAACCAAAATCGAACGAGCGACTTTTGATCCGAGTAATTTTCGAGTGATTGTCGAGTGAATTTCGAGCGTCTGGGAACAAAAAAAAAAGGAAAGTGACGATAGGTGGTGAATTGACATAACCTCTTCATCCATACATCCAATTTAAACACATTTCGTCTAATAACTAACATGTTAGCCTTGTTGTTAACTTTTTTACAACATGACCTAAATGTTGGTGGTGAGCTGACATACGACCTTCATTTTACTTAGTTATCTCTCTACGAAACATATACATCTATAAACAAAAAGCTCTAAGGTTCACCTAGAAAACGAAATGATGAAATCAAAATATGAAAGATGATGAAATTATTTTAACTTTCATGTTACTCTAGTTTTTAATTAATGTTTATTTGTATTTTATTGAACTAACCAATAGTAATATGAAGTGATATGATTATACATACATATACATATATATATATATATATATATATATATATGTTAGAAAATAAATCGAGCCAACCGAGCGAGCGTACATTTGCTCGTGTTTGGTTCGTTTACAAACCGAACCGAACCGAGCACTTTTTCTACCGAGTCAATTTGCAAAAGCATATTCTGAGCATTTTTCGAACGAGCGTCAAGCGAGTTTCAAATGTCGAACAATTTAAACATCCATACTAATGATTTTGTCATTAGAACCAATTCAACCTCCTCACCCACCTAAAACACATCATGTGTATATTTTGATCTCAAATTAAATCAAAACAAAAAAAAAAAGCCATGTATTCTACCAAAGTCATGCACGTTGATGTCGTTATACACAAATATTGCTCATCAAAATGCACTCAACTGCAATGAAGCCCTTTGCAATCACGTACTCGATCCTGGTGCATCTAAGTGCGGTGCATTTGGCGACGGTCTCATTTATAAATATATTTAAAGAATTTATTTATTTATTTAAAAAAATTTAAAAACGAACATTAACGTACAAGACTCAAGTCACCACACAGAAAAAGCGGGCAACACGCTGCGCCACCAGCCCCTTTTGAATAGCAAATCCTAGACGTATGAAAACCACATTGTTCAATCTAGAGGCCACGATATTCCCGTACATGACTTTTTGGATCCGGCGCAATATAACAGCCGTCTCCGACTCAAGATGCCCAAATGTATCAAAGGCGAAGAGAACAAACACATGTTGGTTCGCTTTCTCGTGTTTGTTCACCTTCCCAGCAGCCGCTCTAGACGTCGTCTGGCCCGCCACAAAGGTAATGGCCCTCAGCCCAACAAGGGGAGAGACCCCCGTTAAATCGACACATGCATGTTTCCCGCTCTGCCACCAAAAAACAAGTATGTCGGCAGGCCTGAGGGTTGAGCGCCCATTCAAGGGGTCAGACAGAAAGTTAACAGGGGCTTCCTTCAAGAGTGTGAGTAGTGAGGACTAGAGGTTATTTTGAATATCTAAATGGTGGTTGATGAACGATATTCGATATTCTCTTTTTGCATGGGAGAAGTGTGACAAACGTATTGTAAAATTAGAAGTTGGATAACTAACTGGTCTTAAAACTTCAAAAAAACCATTTATATTCTCAAGTTCTGATACTCATTTGCGTTTTTTTTTTATCTGCCCTAGTACTGGTTAGTATTGATATGGGTATCATTTACATTCAGTCGGTATGAGTACCTGGTACCAAACACTCATTCATATATGCCACAGTTTTATATTTGGTTATACGATATTTATAAATTCTTTTTCATGTATATTTTAATGCTCATTTAAACACTGTCACTAATTATTTTTGGTTTACGGAGATATGGTTTTATATTTTGGTGATAAGGTGTTGTAAATTCCTTTTTCATGTCTTTTAAAGTTTATTTTTATAACGAGGTAACTTTTCATAATTTCTTAATATAACGTCGCGATGTGTTATTATTAAACTAGGTTACTATAAATTTGTAATTATCTTATATATGAGGGTCATAGATGTTAATATTTGTACCTATATATATTCGAATTGTATCATTGAGATATGCAAACAAATTACACCATATCAATTATCTAACATGGTATCAGAAGTATAAAACCGTGACATGATCAAGTACATCCATTTGGCAAGCTATATTTGTACCTTAGTAAATAGTCAGCCATCCGAAACTGTGATGGAACATGAAGTTTGATAATAATTATAATCATTATTGTAAAACTCCCCGAGTACTCGGGAGTACTCCCCACCTACTAGTATTCCCTTATATTCTTCAAGTACTCTCCCGACTTGGACGAGTACTCTGTACTCTCAACACCCCACTCGACTGGCTTGTGAGCGTTTAGCGACTTTTACAAACATGATTATAATATCATCTTAATTTATAACATTAACACATATAAAAGTATAAAATCTTAAATAAATAGATTAAACATATCGAATTGTGACCGTTAAAAATAAAATAAAAATAAAAATAAAAATAAAAAGCGAATTGTGAACCACACACCCGTGAGGAAAGAGAATTGGACGAATCGAAATGACGTGGACGTCAAGAAAGGTTTTCTGGCAAACTCAAGCGTGTCGCCACGTAGAAACCACATGTATTTAACTATTTTCCCCTTGTTTATTTCTATGCTCTAAACTAGCCCCTCAACAAATTTTCATTTATGCATATCCATTTATCAATAATTTTATAACAATATTTTTATGCCAGGTTATAAACTTGAGGCATGCCATTCGCCAATAACTACAGTTTTGATAGCATACTAAATGATTATGTTTTATCAAAGGTATAAACGATAGAGTAGCGGTATCATAATAATAAATATAATGAAGATGATCAAGTGGATGGTGTAATATCCCCGTCAGTGATCCAAATTTTTCGTTCAAAAAAAATCTTCCTCATAACAGAAAAAATATATATAGGCCATTAAAAAAGTATTATGTTCTGTAATTAAGTACATTTGCATCAAGTACAAATTTGTAACCATCTTGTTTTTGACCGTCCCCTAAGATTTTTTAATTTACTAATTAGGAATGATCAATTTACACAAGTTACGTTGCATGTGGTAATGGCTAGCAAAAAGAATTGAATATCAGGTTCGATTAAGTACACTAACTAATCTTTTTAAATGGAAAAATTGAATTTTAATTATCTCAACTATTATTATTGATTGATAATAATCCATACTTCGTTTTTCCTTACAATAAGCATTTTTTTTTAATTAGAATTTAACAGACTGTCATTAACCGCCATTAAAAACCTAATGGCCGTTAAAAATTATCAACTTTTTTGTCACTATGCATCACGGTGCATCTTATGTGACATATTTGTGATGTATATAAAGACATACTTTCAGAAAAAAATCATCCGAACACCATATTCTTCTACAACCGGATAAAAAAATATCTTCACAACATTAAATCATAGAAAAATCCCAAAAAAACTATGTGTTTGAGCCATGTCATAAAAAACATGTCACATAAGACACCGTCGTGATGCCCAGTTATCAAAAAGTTCAAATTTTATCGGTCGCTAGGTGTTTTAGTGACGGTTACCAGCAATCTGTTAATTTCTAATTTTCAAATAAGGGGTTCATTATAAGGAGAAAAAAAAATAGAATTATTATCGGCCAACACCAATATGCAATAATTATGATTATTAAATCCAATTTTTCCTTTTAATGGTGTATTACTTTTTCGTGTTCATCATTACTATAAAATCTCATAGTAGTTGTTACTTTTACGTTACTTTTACCTGTTGCTTCAACAAGTTATTTTTGTCACCTGACTTGACTCAAATTGAAAATTTCTAACATATTCAAGTAACGAAAGAAGCAACCCCGGTATAATAAATTTCTACGGCCGCTATCGAATATCAATATCAAAAAAGTAGAATTTGGGTTGCTATCGAATATCAATGCCAAAAATTTCTACGGCCACTATGTGAATGTGAAGGCTTTCTTTTTTCTTTCATTTTTTTTTTCATGAACACAAGAGTTTTCCCTCCAAGAGAATAGAAATTAACGTGTTTAGTTTTAAATAGCATTAAAATAACAGTCTTTTAAAGTTAGGTTTGCCACCCTTTCTCCTTTGGTAACAAGTCATAAAGGTTGGAGTTGTACTCAGCTGTAGGACACCAGGACACCAGGACACCACTAATTGTTAAAATACATAGAGACCACCACTTTGAACATGTAACTTTTTAAAAGATTTTATTAACATGTCTATTAAATAATTTGTTCGTAACTGATGTTGTGTTGTGTAAGTTTTAGGTCATGGGTTTTAATAATAGTTTTACCTTTTTGGCGGATAATAATACGAGTTTTGAAATTTATTTACAATAATATGAGTTTTGTGGGTATTGGATTCAAATGATACACCGTTAGTTTTTTATTAACGGTGTTAGTCTGTTGCCTACGTGGCAGGTGTCACGTTGGGTGCCACGTAGGAGGAAAACAGTTCACGTCAGGTGCCACGTAGGCAACAGACTAACACCGTTAAAAAAAACTGTATCAGTAGAAACCAATACCCACAAAACTCATATTATTGTGAGAAAAATTTAAAACTCGTATTATTATCCGCCAACAAGGTAAAACTTGTATTATTAAAATTCATTTTTCCTTACATTTATACACTTAAGAGATTCAGCTCGTAACCAAAATTTCTTAACCGTAAAGTTATCATAAACTTTATTTTTACTGCACTCAAGAGAGGCTCAACTCGTTATAGTCCAAAGTTTTGTTTTATATATAAACAATTGATATTGATATATATATTTTTTGAAGGTCGCCTAATTAAGTCCGTCGTTTAATTACATATTACTATTTGATTTGATACGAGATCATCAAAGAAATAGCACCAATCATGTGTGACTGAGTGTGTTTAAATCTTAAAATAAGTTATGTATGAAAGGATTACTTGCTCTTTAACTAAAAAGTTATTTGCAAAGAAGACAACTTAATAATATAATGCATGATAAATAAATCAAAGAAACCATAGTAGATAACTAAAAGAAAATGGGTGAAGGAAAACTGATAGACTAGAGGTAGCCAACCTTCACGGCTTCACATGGGTGACCCAACTTGAGTACGTCCATTGAGTCCATCTAGTGTTGATCCGCCCATTGTAATGTTGTTACCGATCCAAATCCATGCGAATTATTGATCAAAGGAAATTCACCGACTAGCTCTTTTGAACTTAGTATTTTTCGTTGGTTTGTCATCGCTATTAATTGGACTTTTCGCGGGTCGAGTCTGGCCCACACTCTACACATCCGGGTGGGTCAAGCCTGTATCTGCACAAACCATGGAGACCAAGTTAAACGGTTATGTCACGTGTCACGACCCCATGATACGAGTGCATTCTACCAATCATAGCACAACATGAGTTAGGCATGATTCCCTTTCCAGAAGTCCCACGTGCGTTGATGTCATCCTGATTAAGCAAAACCCTAATTCTCATGCATCTATAAATACATATGTATTGAGGTATTTTTCTTCTCTATTTTCTCATTCTCTCTAAACCCTAATCACACACACTCGTCTCTTTCATTCGAGTTACTGATTCTCACACCGGGGGTTGTTACAAGAACAATCTCCTCCCTATGACGCCTTAACGTGTTGTATGTTGTGCAGTTTTGATCTATCGTCTTTTTCGTAGTGCTCCATTGATCACTCTGATCCCGATCAAATCCGGACATTGATGGTTCGGAGAACACTTTAGATATCCAATTCGACTAGTCTGACCCGATCAACTTTGATTTCTAACAAATCTACATATTTGCATATGCATATATGCATATATTGAAAATAAAAGGCATGAAAGAGAATAATTGCCAAAGTGTTGGGGAGATAGTGTAATGTGGCCAAACAATTGGGACTTTTCTGAACAGCAAGGATAGGAAAGCGAGGGGTAGGCTTTTTTCAATTCGAGAGAAATCCGGAGAGAAGGAGGCGGGAAGCAATAGTTATTATGATATACGTGACCTAGTAAAATCTGCTCTGGATACAGCCTGCCACGTTTATCACCTTTTTTATGTTGAAATTTTATTCAATATATTCGTCTTCAAGTTTCTCCAAAAATAAATAAAGAGAAAATGTCGTTGAAATATTAAATTTCTAAAAATTTGTGTTGCGCGAGTGCGCGTCAGCCAACTGTGGACGGTGCAATTAAGACTAGTCCGTATCAAAGCTCATAACTTCTTTTTGTAACAGTTTAAATTCCTTTTTTTTTGGAACGGCATCGCTCAGGCGACTTTGGTCTCCCATGTAAGCCTCTCCTTGCGGGGCTATGTCCAAGGTCGATTACTCGGACCTCCGTGAGAACCAAGACACCCCCTCCTGAAGCTTTCTCCTGGCAGAAACCCCTCCTGAAACAACATGGGTAAAACTGTCTCCCCTTGGATTAGAACTTAGGTCACATAGTAACTAAAGCCCTAAGAGCCAAGGGGGTAACCACTAGGACAAGTCCTAGTGGTTCAAATTCCTTTTTTTTTCGGTCCAAATATTTTTTTTTTTTAACGGCCAACGAATACCTCGGAAAACCTGGGGACAATTTACACCAGTTGAGCTCATTCTAGGGAAAATCCACCTCCGCGAGCGGCCGGGTGGTAAAACCTGGGAGCTTAGGGATCGAACTTTTGACCTTTCAGCCCCAAGTCTCCCCTCATCGCCAATGCCCCTTCCAAAGTGTTGCCCGTAAGAATCAAACTTGTGTCTCAAATAGAAAACACATGCTTCCTACCACTACATCACAATGGAAGTTGCTTTTATTAATATGAGTACGAGCAAAGAGCTAAAACTAGAAATATAGAGAATAGATGTAGAAAAACTATAGATTGGACCAACTTTTGTATGATGTAATGCTTGGTTGTGGCTTGCTCTCTCTAGCTCCTTGCTAGGTTGAGTTTGGCTTTGTTTTTTTTTGTTGAATATATTATCGGCTGTTCAAAAAAAAAAAAAAAAAAAAAAAAAATTAGTTTACTAAAGCAATTATGGGAAACAAAAATTACATCGATCATCCCAACTCCCAAGCTATTTATTTTTTTGAACGGGCAAGCTATTAACTTCCTGCCTTCCTGGATCTATTTCTCAACCACAAGAAACCCAAAATCTTTATATCCTTAATGAGTTTAAAGATAAGCACCAAAATAGTTTAAATTTCTATGTACTATGGGTTAAACTCATTACCTTTTAATTGTAAAATTACCACTTATCATTAAACTATTTTGTGTAGACATAAGGCTTACACCTAAGAGATGATGATGAATATTTAATGATATAAAAATCAAATAAATTAAGAAAAAGACTCCGTAGGAAAATAATATTAATTGCTTAAAATAATTAATTTAAGTAATCTTGTATTATATTTTAAAATCTTGTTTTTCTTCTCAATCAAGATAGCTCTCATGACAGGACAACATGTAGGATATATCATATATCAGTTTTGTGTTAAAGTAAATCGTGGCGATGACAATGGTGGCATGAGAAGTTTGTGCTAAGGAAGAGCTTGGTGAGCTTTGTGGTAAAAGTGTAAAACTAGATGTTGTAGCGCGAGCATTTTTGTGCGAGTGTGCGGTGTTTGTTTTCTGTAATCCGGTTTTCTTTATTACATTTATGTAAATATCAAAAGGAGTGAGCAGTGTGAAAACACAACTAAAACCAAAGAAGTGTTTTAGAAAATCGATTAAGAAAGAATTAAAAAAATTGTAAAATAACAAACAAAACATGCCAGGTGGCAAGCCATTAAGAACTAGAAAAGAATGATTTACAAAAAATAAATATATAAATTGAAAAAATAACGATTTAAAAAAATAAAATTGACCTCTCCATGTGGCAGGCCATGGTTGGCAAACCACTACTATTAATTAGGACATGACCTCGATTATATAAGGCTAAGTGTAGTGGATGGAGCCCCTTGTGAGCGTTATGCGCCATGTGGCGTCCACGTCAGTATGAGGGGCTCCATGGCAAAAGTGGTGTAGTGGGGCTCCATGTATAACCCCCCTACCAATCATTACCTAATTATTTATTTAATCATTTTTATATAATTTAGTATTAAACATATTAAAAACTAAAATTAAAAAAAAAAAACAAGACATAAAACTAGAATATTTAAAAAAAAAAAACAAATTTACAACATTCTAAAAAAAAAAACAAACATGGAAATTTAAAAAAACAAACCTACATTCTTAAAAAAAACATGACAATTAAAATGTTGAACAACTTTTCGTTGAACAACTTTTCGTTGTCTCGGTTCCCCGGCGTCTTTTTTCTTGTGCGATCGCCGTTTTCTCGGTCCAACCGGCGCCGCCTCCTCTTGCGTCTCCGGAACCGCCTCGGGTTCGTCCGGGGAAACCGGAATGGGTTCTTGTGAAGACGGGCGGGAAGATGGGGTAGGAGAAGGAGATGGAGATGGAAAATTTTGAAACGGTGGATAACCTTGGCCCGTTTGAAATGGTGCGTAGTTTTGTTGCGAGTACGAGTTGAAGCCGAAGTTTTGGTAAGGGAAAGATGGGAAGGATTGTGGCGGGGGCGGCATGTTCGCAACATACGTGAACAAACCATCGTCACGCGGTTGTTGCTCGGGATCGTTTGCTCGTCGCGGGGCTTGGAAGCGTGGGTTTGACGAAGGTCCACCACGGGGAAACATTTTGATTGTAGGTAGAGAGAATTTTATAAAAAGTGAGAGATGGGTAGAAGAGTGTGTATAAAAATTGGATGGAGAGGATTAATTTATAGTGTTTAAATTAGGTTAAAAAAAAAAAAAGGAATTGACCGTTGTCAACGGTCGAAATTTTAAAAACCTCCAACGTTCACCGGCGCTATTAACATGGCGCTCTTCTCTTTTTTTTCTAAGATGGCGCCCCGGGGGGCGGTGATGGGCGCTATAGGGGCGCTATGGGGCTCCATGGCGCCCCCATGGAGCCTCATTACGGATAGCCTAACAAACATCGTATCACACTCCAGTCATCCCTGCCTGATGCGGAAAGGGTGTGATCAAGCAGTGCGTATCAATCTGAGAATCAAGCACCAATGTCACAATCTATGTACATAAATTCATCTAAATTGGGAAGAGTAGGATTAGAGCTTACCACAAGGTGTTCCCTGGTCTACATGAATTATAAAACTTGTATGTCAAGATCTCTAATTTCAGACCAATATCAAATATTGTATGTTGATTTATTTGTAATGTCAGTAATAGGCATCATTATTCAATAATTATTATTAAAAAAATTAAATATAATCATTAAAGTCAATACAAAAATATGGGAATCGTATTGATTTATTTGACTTTTGGGAGAATCATATATGCGTAAGTACTTTATTTTCATTGAGCTGGGGTTTTATCCTCAAAATTTCATCGAAAATTAGCATCCAAAATCAAGTGGACCAACAATTAACAATTTTATGTTTTTTCTTCGAGTGACATAAACAAACTAAGGTATCCTACAGTGAATGAAAGATTTAACGAACGCGGTAGACATGACAAGATGATATTGTATAAAATTTTCGCTCTTTATACCTTAAAAGCACACCCAAATTAGGATGTATTTATTGAATTACATTTGCCACAAAGAAACGGGGGAGCAACGGGAGAGATGCGCGACAAGGAACAACGGGAGCTTCATTCCATCTTCAACAAGAGGCTCTCCTGAAAAAGAGCCTTCTGGATAAAAAAGATGATCTATCTGAGAACTAAAGATAAAAGTATTTACTTTGAACTAGAAATTCTAATTCACTAATTAAACATTTATAGGAAACTTGTGATACTAAAAACTAACATAAAAAAAAGTTTAGGAAAAATTCGTTATTTGTGTTTATTATCTTTATATCTTTATTTTTATATTATAAAAAAACAATTAAATTTGAGGACACATGTATCACTAGATTAATTATCATCAGAGTTTTCCCGCTTCTTTCTCATATTAATTATAATTTGCTCACTTAATAAATGCTAGGGATTTTAAATAATTAAATATTAAAATATAAATTTTCTTATTTTAATAATTTAACATAACTTATTAATTTTAAGATTTTAATTATATCTATATTATAATTTAATTTATAACTATAATTCTTCATTATTTGTAATGACTTGAATTTTAGATATGAAATATAATTTGATTAACTCTAAAAAAGTAACAATTTAGCTCACTTCTCTGTTACAGAATTTCATTACTAACAAATTACGAAATTGAATATTTGTTGTTGTAATTTGGTCATTGTTTGAACTTAGATATAACATGAAGATAATATAAAATAATTATATTATTAAACATAGATGATATAGCATGGAAGTTTAGTATTAATGTTATTTGGAGTATGTTTAATATTAATAGTTTATTGAATGGTACATATTGTTTGTAATTGTACCTATAACATATGTTTCTACTTTTTGTCCATAACAGTTTGAAAAAAATTATATAATTTTGTTTCATCGGGTATGAAATGCAATCAACTGAAGAGTTTAAAGAAGTTGTGCATTGATCTCTTTGTGGTCCTCGTCGTGGATGATTATTATTTACAATAACATCTATTAAAATATTTTATGTAAATCTTTAACGTGAATTATGTATTAAATTTTTAATAATTAAACCCGTGTAATACACGGATTCTATCCTAGTATGTTAATATATCTAAATTTCACGTTAATATATTCGTCTTGTGAATATCTAAAATTGCACACTTATCTTCGTCTTTTTGTATTAAATGTTTATTTCTATCAAAGGTATACTAGTTCCACATGATAAAATTATGTAAATTTAAAAAACTAGATTCTAAGAGGATACGTGTTCGTAGTTAAAAAATTCTAAAAACATTAAAAACTAGTAATTAATATATATGTGGTCTTAACTTATGGATGAAATGCAGGGTGGGAGACGTGATGGCAGGGAGATTTTGGTTGGGAGGTGGCCTACCTATGACTTCATTTCTGGATCTTTTTAGTTTGGAGTCCTCTTTTGATTTCTTCATTGTTGATAGAATTAAGTTTGGATCTTTTTAGTTTGGAGTCCTCTTTTGATTTCTTCATTGTTGATAGAATTAAGTTTGTGAATGGGAGTCTTGTGGTCGCATGGTATCCAGTGGCGGACCTACTAAGGTCCCAGGGGTAGCGCCCGCTACCCCTGAACTTTTACCCCGACGTGCAATTTTTTTTTTTTATAGGTTTTCGGTTTTTCGCGACCCCTGAAACGAATTTTTCGCGACCCCTGGAAGAAATTTTATGGTTTTTACTTAAAAATATGATCAAAAGCCCCTTAAAAATATGATTAAAAGCCCGTTAACTACCTAAAATTTTTTTTCGGGGACCCTGCCCCCGAACCCCCGTTAGTCCCCGCTACCCCTGATATTATTTCCTGGATCCGCCACTGATGGTATCTAGTGACCTTTCTTCTCGGGTGGAGGAGATACTAGGATAAGGCGAAAGACTTTTGAATGGGGTGGTTATTTTTTTATGTCCACGGCTCATGGCGATGGGGTATGTGAATGGGGTGGTTATTTATTTTTTATGTCCGCGGCTCATGGCAATGGGGTATGGTTGATTTGTAGGAATTTGAGGTCAAAAGTGTGAGGAATGAAATACAACGTAGGTTTATTGATCATAACGATTTTAAATTCTCTTGGAACAACTGGATTTCGCAAGTGTGTGTTTTAGCATGGAGAGCGGGGTTGGATGGAATCCCTTCCAAGACGAATCTAAGGAGGTGTGGGGTTAATGTTTGACACCGTTTGTGTGGGTTGTCAGGCATTTGACGAGTCATCAGATCATCTTTTGATTAATTGTATTGTGGATAGAAATGTTTGGTGGCTAGTGTTAAAGTGGTGTATGCTCCTAGCGGTGATTTTTTTATCGGTTATAGATGTTGTCGGTTGTGTAGATGGTTTGGTGTTGAAGAAACATGTCAAGAAAATTTACCTTGGCAAAGGTTTTCATTATCGATATCTACAGGCACGAGTCGGGTTTTGGCAAAATTAGATATCCCTCTCTCTCTCTCTCTCTCTCCCTCCCTCCCTCCCTCCCTCTCTCTCACTCTCTCTCACTCTCTCTCTCTCTCTCTCTCTCTCTCTCTATGGTTAAACATAGAAGTAAGTTAACGTGCTTATAGTGAGATAGTTGGAATAACTTCTCTTTCGTAACCAAATGTTATCTGGCTTCTTGCTAGTGTTTTTAAATGTATTTAAGGTGTTAAAAAACTATACAAAGTGTAATTTGTGTACAAATGGCAATAAGTATCCGGGACGCACTACATGTATTTTAGAAAAAGATGTAAGCTTGTCTTTGCGTGTGTATGTTAAAATAAATTATTACGAAAATTAGATAATTATCACGTAAGCTATTGTTAAAATGATGCAAAATATATTTTATATTAATGCAACATATTTTACATTTAGGTCATATAACAATTACACCTGCTTATATAAATAATCATGCAACTTATATTGATAATTATGTAACAAATTTTATAATCACGCAAGTTTTTAAAAAAAATTCAAAATTATAGCAATTCTATATTCAAATTAAAAATAATAAAATACTCGATTTTATGGTGTAATTAAAAAAATGATGACGTATAGAAAATTAAATGCAAGTTCAAAAGTTGAGGGAACTTGAAAACAAAAATCAAAGTAAGTTCTTCCAATTGTACTCTCATGCTTTTTCACGTTTGAAACTTTCTTATGTAGATCTGTACTAATGTTTTTTTAGATCAATCTCCCAAAATCTTGTTTATACTTTGTATGTAAAATAGACTTTATATTCGGGAAGGATATTATGAAAACGCTCGAGTTTAGAAAACTCTCAAAGCTATGCAAAAACGGGGTCAAGAAGTATATTTTTTCTTCTTAAAATTTTATGATGGTTTTATGCATTGTATCGATCCCCTGGTGAAAAAAAATGTCGGACAGTTTTTTTTATAAAAAATTCTGAAATTCAAAATTTTACAAGTTTTTTCGAACAGTTCCGAGAGTTTTCTAAACTCAACTGAATTTTCATTTAATAATATCTATCTCTCTCTATATATAGAGAGAGAGAGAGAGAGAATTATAAATAAATTATTTATTTTAATTAATATATATATTATCTATTTGATAAACAAAATAAAACGTTAAGTATACATGTACAATAATTAAGCTATTGGGCTTTGTCCTAAAGGCATCCGAGTATGATGGATGACTCCCTGATCGAGAGGTCGGGAGTTTAACTCTTGAGCCATAATGGTTTTACCCCAATTGTGGAGCTCGATCCTACGGGTGGCCCGGTTGTGTGATTTTTCTAGAGAACGGTCCTGAGCTTGATCCGTGATATTTTCAGAGATATTAACGTACCTTTATTAGGGCTTGACTAGAGCTCAGTTTTGTGCGGACTATTTGCCGTTCTAAAGTAAACATGTATAATAAAACAATAATTAAAGTCAGAATGTAGAGTAGATGGTCGGAGATAAGAGTTTAAAATTATATATATTTCTACAAAAGATGGTGTTTTTTATCTTTAGATTCAAAGATGAGAATAAAATTATAATAAAAACAATTTTAATAGAGTTTATTCCATCTTCCTACGGTGGTGGTTCTTTTGGAAGTAGCGAAGACATTTCTGCAAATTTAAGATTCAACAAAAGGTCAAGTGTTTAGCCAATGGTTTGATGCCTAATATATTTCTTCTTTAATTTTTTAACAGCATTATAACATTTAAATTTTTTGAAACAACAATATCTCATTTTGAGGTCGCTAAAATACTACGAAGCCGGTTTTTAAACTTTGATGACCTATAAAATGTGTGCAACTTTTATCGCCAGGCTACTAACCTATATTGCATTTTTTTTTTTTTTTTTGAAACGGCACTTTCATTATTGCATAAATAAATATCGAATGGGAGAAGCACAAAATGAAAGAGCTCGAGAATATTCTCACGCAAACGTATAACCTATAGGTAATTAGGTATCATGACTCATCACAAACTATTCCATTAATCCAGTGCGATTCTTTGAACATATTGGTTGTGCTATTAATTTGTTTATAACAATAATTCTTGAGATTTCTTTTTATTTAAGATTAAATCACCCAAACCGGTTAACCCTAAACTACTCGAACGTAATATCTTTTAAAAATAAAAAGAAGTCATATGTACTCGGCTCGTGTGATGGGTGATACTGGATAACTACCATATTGAACACCGCCCTATGGATGTTACCATGGGGCGTGTTGATGGTGCCCGTGAAGATGGCAATTCTGGTTTGCCAAATTTATTTCTTTTTTCCTTTAATCATAGCATTTACACAACCATTATTCACAATATCATTGAATTGTCTACGTGACAATACTTTCATGTCACACACTTTTATCACTAGAGGTAGCATTATCTATCATCAAGATGTCTCCTTTTTTTTTTAAAAGAATGTATGATTAAATACTAGGTTAATAGTGATTCTATGCTTACTGTTTCACTAATTAGCAGTTTACTTGTTTTTTTTTTCCTACCATAACGATTGAACCCCTTATCATTTAAAAAATAAAGTTTTGTACAACACTAACACTAAAATACTGCTAGGTCAAAGACCCTTTGATAACCGTTTACTTGTTAAATTATTTTTCTTAGACTATGATCACTGCTTGTTGGTTTTTTTTTCTTTTTCTTAATAATCGATTTCTATTTTTTCTATGGCCCAAAGAGAACTAATAATAATAGAAGAAGGGTTTACACTTCCAATTGGTTTTACCTTTGCTTCGTTGGTGTTTTATTATCTTCACCTCTATGATCTAGAGGCTTCTGGGTTTACGGGTTAAATCATTTAACTCGAACACGCTCACATTTTATTTGGGTCAAAATCATCAACACTAACTCGGATACGAATTAAATTGTGTGACCCACACATTAACGAGATTACAAATTGTAATTAAATTATAAATGTGTTATTGGTGGGCTATAACAAATTAAATGAGTTGGTTTAAACATCTCGTAAACGGGTTAACGAGTCGATGTGTTTATTTAAATGGACTTAACATGTCAACCTGAGAAAACCCGTTAAATCAAGCATGTCAAGCCAAGACGTAACTCATTTACCCAATGGGTTAAATGTAAAAACTCAAGACCTGGTTATTTTTATATAGGCAAATTGGATTTAAATAATCTCAAGTTTCAGTAATTGGCCGACATTAATCCCAAGTAACGAAATGTTTATTACTGAGCCCAACTTTTAACCTATTTTCCTACAACGACCTCTGACTGACGGAAACTTAACGGCGTTAGTTTTCATAAAACTTGAGATTATTGCCGGCCACGTGATGAAACTTTTGATTATTTTTTGTGAAACTTGGGATTATTGTCGGCCATTTGATAAAATTTTAGATTATCTAAATCCAATGTTTCATAAAAAAAATAGCGTTGTTAAGTTTCCGTTAGATAGGGATTGTTGTAGGAAAATAGGTTAAAAGTTGGGCTCAGATTAAATATTTCGTTACTTGAGATTATTACCGACCAATTAATGAAACATGAGATTATTTAAATCCAATTTGCCTTGTGTCTTTTTGTTGTCTTAAGTGTTAATACTCCTATATTGTTTCTCATCAATTTTTGTTGCTTCTCATAATGTACCACTCTAGGATTGCATAGTTTTAAAAGGGTAAGCCTAAGGCTATCCGTAGTGGATGGAGCCCCTTGTGGGCGTTATGCGCCATGTGGCGTCCACGTCATCAAGAGGGGCTCCATGACTAAAGTGGTGTAGTGGTAACCAATTTATAACGTCCCTCTAATTATTACCCAATTATTATTTAAAAAACCCATTCAATTAAATCTATCCAATAAAAAAAAAAAAATTCAACCAATCAAGAAGGAGGGGGGAGGCGTTATTAACATGGCGCCGGTGAGATCCCATCTTCTAAGATGGCGCCCAAGGGGGGTGGGAAGGGGCTCCATGAGGGGCGTTATATTTAACATGGAGCCCCCATGGAGCCCCACTACGGATGGCCTAATACACCTAGTAAAGGTGGAAGGAGTCCATTCTTTCCTGCCACGTAGGCCTGTATCCATTTGTCCCAATGGCATCCTCGAGTGTATTCGGTATTCCTTTTTTTCAAGGTTGAAAGTTGAATCTCTGAGTTACCAAGTTAGGTGGAGCTTGAGAGTTCAAAAAAATCTAAGTTTCATGGTTTTCATGTGAAGTTACACTAAATTAAGGGTTTTAATCGGGTTTTGTCTTCAGATTTCGGGTTAAACAGGCCAAAATTATTGGGTTTTTCATAGTTGGAATTCAGCCCATAACCCGACCTTGATTGACTCCGGCTTGTTTGGTTTTTGGGTTGGGTTATTCAGGTTAAATAAAAATTACATCAAAATATATTGAAAATATAAAAAAAGCAAAATAAAATGTTTAAGAATTGTGAAAAATATAAACTTTAGGATATACTTCAATTCTTTTTTTCACATATATAATAGAACAAAATTTATCAAATACATCACTTTATATTTCTTACATCTGATACATAAATCTTCCTGACAATAATGTGTTATTAATGATAAGGATAATTCCTTAATACATATATGCATGTTTAAAGAAGGAAAATTGCATGAATTAGAAACACGATATAGAAAGAAAGAAAAAAAACATATGGAAATCGATACAAAATGATCAAGTATGGATTTAATTATTTGAAAATTAAAATATCTACTAAGGGTTTGAAATTAAGGGTTAATCGGGTTATACGGGTTGACCCGAAATACCTTAAACATAACCCATTTGCCGACCCATTAAACTAATTTTGGTTCAATTTTAAGTCTATTCTGGTTCGGATGATTGGAGTTTACAGTAATTCGGGTCGATAGGTTCTAGTGGGGTTCGATGATCGAGTTTAAGGTAAAAACATCACCCTCTACATTAAGTTGTTACATTAAGTTGTTATCTGTCATAAATAACTACTACCACCTAGCAAAGCCCCACCGTATTTAATCTATTCATGCCAAGTGGCGACAGGCCTTACCACAATTTCCCACCAAACTATAAAGTCTCAAAATAACATGTGAACATTAAAAGGATGAAAATCATATATCCCCATCCTTATCGAACAAAGTTGGAAGTTTTCCTTATCGAACAAAGTTGAAAGTTTCTTTAATTTCAACTTGGAGATATTATCACATGTGATAATCGAAAGTCAATGTGTTTAATATTAATGTGCTCTTGGTCCAAACCGACTGGACCCGTCGTTCGAACAGGACCCACCAGACCGTACCGACTGGACTGGACAGACTTGACACGTCGGATGACCGCACTCGCCACCCGAACCGGGCCAACCTGACTAGTCGCCTAACCGGAGAAGCCGACCTGACCCGTCGCCTGACCCCCGGATATGACCGACCAGATCTGTCACCTGACTGAACCCGAACGGACCGCCCGCCCAGACTGGACCAGTCGCCTGACCAACCCGACTTGCCTTCGGCCCGAAGCGAGTCTCCGACCGACCAGGAAATTATTTATAATTCAAAAATTAACTTTATAGATTAATATTTTTGAACTTCTTTCTTTTTTATAAATTTAATTCCATATCAAATTCCTTCTGATTCCAATTTCTTCAAATTCTAATTTTTTTCAAATTTCAATTTCAATCCCAGTTCAAATTCAAACTACAAGTTTAACAAGAAGTTGCAATTTGCGTTATACATTGAAAGTTTATGTATGTATTAATTAATTAATATGTACTACTTTTATAGCTTTTCAAATCTGGGGGCCCAAAATAATTAGGGCCGGGCACAAAGCGTAATTTCTAATACTTCTAGGCCAGCCCTAACTGGAACAAAAAGTTGGGCTCATGTACTCTAGTTGGGGGTTAGCATGACTCATGAGAGGCTTTACCTTTATGAACACTATTTAAGAGAGTCATAGGGCATGTTTGATATGCTCTTACCTAGTCCAGACGCTTATTGCTGATCAGGTCAGCAGTAAGTTTGTTTGATTCGTCGCATAAGGGCTCTGACCAAGTCAGCCCCAGCTGACCCACAGTCAAAAAAGGCCTGACCGAGTCACGGGATGAAAAAATAAAGAGGGACCGAGTCAGTTTGGTTGTTTTTCTCAAACATGGCCTTAGATTCAAATATGAACAAGTGTAATATATAGGTGTACTTTATGAGTTAGAGTAAGATAGATTATCGTTAGAATAAAAGAAGTGAATTGTATTTTACGTTCCTTAGGTTTGGCAAAATATCCTGGTTACAACCCTTGAGTTTATTTTTAACACTCGTGTCTGGTATCGGAAACATCACCTTGCGTCTCTCTTTTAATAGGGAATTAACTTGTATTTTGCAAAACCTCGACGTAAACTGTTCTTTTCTATAAGAAAATAAGAAGAATTCAGGCTTTAGTGGAACTCTTGTTAAGTGGGATCATTAAATGGCTGGGCTTCTTTATTTCTTATGGGCTCGTATTCATATCAGCTCAATCTGGACTCAAAAATTATATGATCCACCTAAAGACAAGCTGATTTCGATGAGACAACTTAGGTGCTGTTTGTTTTTGAAGAGGTAAAATGTCTGCAGTCTGCGGACCACATCTGCAGACATCTGTAGCAGAAGAGGTGGATTAAACCTCTGCAGTCTGTAAGAAGAAGAGTGTTTGTTTTTTAACTTATGCAGACTGCTAAAATAAATTGAAATTTAAATAAATCATTTTTTAAACTTATACATAATTCAATCATTTTATTTCTTTCCGTATATTTTAGCAAACAATTGCTTTTTAAACAATTTTCTTTTAAATAAAATATCAAAAATATTTTATAAAAACTGTTCAAAAAAATGTTTTTTAAACAGTTTAAAAACGTTTTTAAATAAATGTTTAAAAATTTTTGTTTAAAATATTTTTTTCTTAAAATAATTGTTTAAAAACGTTTTTTAAAAACAAAACTTTTTAAAAAACAATTTAAAAAAACTAATTTAAAAAAAAAACATTTCAAAATTTATATTTTAAAATTAATTGTTTAAAATGTTTTTTTTTACTTTTTTAAAAGACGATTTAAAAAAAGTGGTTAAAGAAGTTTCTTAAAAGTTTTTTAATATATTAAAAACTTTTAAAAAAGTTTTTTAAAAAGGACTTAATAAAATGTTTTTTTATAAAAGAATTAAAAAAAACTGTTTAAAAATGTTTTTTTAATTTAAAACAGTTTAAAGAGAAGGTTAGAAGATGTTAGAAGATGTCAGAAGTGACTGGGTCACATCTGCACCAAGAAGAGCCTGCGCAGACATTTTTTAATGAAATGTCTTCGAGAAAACAAACAGTCTGCAGACCTAAATGTCTGCGCGTGGTCTGCGCGGCGCAGACAGAAGAGGACAGGAAGAGCTTTTGCAGAAAAACAAACACCACCTTAGATGCCTAAATCTAGACCCATAGATATATGTCTTCATTCTACAATGTACATCCAATTCTACAATTTATATAGGATGAACTAATTAACTAAAGATGATTTCAGATTCGAATCTCACACATGTTAAGCTAAATTTACCAGATCAACTGCCACAAAATAACACTAGAAAACATACGAATTAAACAGTTTTCTTTCTTTTTTTGAAGGGCCTAAGTGCCTAATTCCCTAATCACAATACAAGTAGACCCACAAACAACCTCCATACTTAAAACATGTCAATGTTAAGTACATATGCATCAAGAAACAAACAACTTATCAGCTAAAGTGAGTCACTAGGATGCTTGATAATCCTCTGCAAAATCACAGTCCTCGCCCTCCTTGTATCCCTCACGCATTTCTCCGAATGCTCGCTTAACTCATCAATCGTTTTCGCAAACACGCCCACCGTCTTCTTCATCTCATCCACCACCATCCCCACCACCTCCACTTCATCCTCCTTAACCGCAAAATCCGCATTCCGCAACACGCCCTCGATATCCGTCCCCAATTTATCAACCAGAGCTTTGATGTTGTCCAAATCCTTGATCACAATATAACTACCAATCTGCATTGCACCCATCATCTCCCTCTGGTCTCCAAACACCTTCTCATACTTCTTCCACAAAGAGCTCACCCACTTCCCCATCGGTCCCAACGGCACGGCCAGCGCCGCCGCCAGTGCCGTCACTAGCGGCGGAGCTGACACGGCCGCCGCCACCACCGAGCAAATCAACACCGTGCTAAAAGCGGTCACGAATATCACATTACTCAGCCTCCTCCATGTTTTTGATGATTTCACCTTCTTATCAACTTTTCGCTTTTCGATCTGCAGTTTCTTCAGCATTGCAACTTGCTTTTCGTAAACCGATTGAAACAGTTCGAAGAACTCGGTTGAAAACGGACTGGCTAAACCTTTGAATTGTTTGAACTGTTCTAGGGTTTGTAAGTTGTTAGTATCATCCGCATCGTATTGGTTGATTGCGATTTGGAGAAATGATAAGCTAGATCTCGCGTTTTTCAAGCAGTTTTCGAGCGAGGTGCAGAAATCTAGGGTTTGTAGGGTGATTTGGAAGAAATCTTCAACCAAGGAGAACAACTGGTCGTTCGCCCAAATGTCCTTTTTGCATTCGAGAATGACTTTGACTACTTCCTGATTCATATCGAGTAAACTTCCGGTGACTTGGCGGAGGGAATCGAGGGAGAGGGAGCGGACCTCGACGCCGGCGGCGAGGTTGGTGATGAGTCTGCTGGTGCGGGCTTGGAGGGTGGAGTCGAAGGATCGGAGGTCCGGATCCGATTGGCAGGCGTCTTGGTAGGAGGTTAGATCTGGAGTGAGCTCTGCGTTTGACATCGGTGAAGAAGATGGGGATGATAATGTTGTCGGATTGTTGTTGGAGTTTGAGTTTGAGTTTGAGTTTGAGTTTGAGTTTGTGCTTACAAAACAGCCCATTCGATTGGGAATTTGGTGGGGGAATTGGAGGTGGAGTGGAGAGCAAGCAAATCAGGGTGTTTTAGTCAACATCACTCACAGCTTTGGCTTACATGTTTCAATCGGACATTGAAACCTCAAAGTTTGTGATTGTGATGTCCGTCAAGGAATTGAAAGGAGTTTTGTATGACTAAAGTTCTATATTCTAAAAAGGAATAAAGGGCTAAAGGGCAAAGCTAAAGCTCTTACGAACGTATATATGGTATCTAAAATTTTAAAAAACAAAACATGTCGTTGTAGTATAGTGGTAAGTATTCCCGCCTGTCACGCGGGTGACCCGGGTTCGATCCCCGGCAACGGCGATTTATATTTTTGTTAGCTTTTTAAGACTCGGTTTAGCAGAAGAATAGCCCATCGACTTTGGCTGTAATTCATAAACTTATTCGATACTCAATATATAGACCAAACTCCAGTATTTGAGTCAGAATATGTGTTAATATTGAACACTAATCTAATATGTATATTATTTTGCTTACAATGATTGACTTGAAATATTAGTTAGTGGTTTTTGTTTAAGACGAGAGTAATAAGGAAAGCAAGTGTTTTTAGCAAAGTTTGAAGGAAAGTTTGTTTATGTCTATTTACTTAGTTTTGTTACAATAAAATTGTACTAAAACTAAATTGGTTTTTTTCCTTTCTAAATTGGTTTTAAAAATCTAAGTTAAATCACATTGTAGCGAGACTACTTGGACTTGGTTCTCGCTGCTTTTGGCTTCGCTTTTCGATTGGACATCAAGCCCAACCAACCTCCCGCTTGGTAGTTTTCACTGTCTTTTAAGAGTTTAGATCTAAGATTTGACTAGTTACCCAAGTAATTCTTGATCGAATCATAAAGAAAGGAAGTGTTTTTAACCAAGTTTACATATGTAAACCAAATTATCAGTTAGTAGTTTACAAGTATTTCTTGATCGAGTCAAGGAAGTGAATCTTGAGCAGCTGAAAGTATTTTTGATTTAGCACTAAAATATCAGTTTGTGGTTTTTGTTTAGGAAGAGAGTAAGAAAAAAAGGAAGTGTTTTTAACCAAGTTTACTAGTATTTCTTCATCGAGTCAAGGAAGTGTTTCTAGATCGAGTCATTTTCATACATATAATCTTATTTTTATCTTCACTTTGTGAATTAGTGAATGTATAATGATTGTTGAGCCCACATAACCTCATCATGCTACTTTGGACTTTGGAGCATATTCCTCACAATTGCTTTGTTAAAGATTCTGCAACGATGACTTTGTTATGTATTTGCAACTTTTTATAGGTAGTTACCTAACTTGAAAAATCCAAATGTGGTCGTTGTAGTATAGTGGTAAGTATTCTCGCCTGTCACGCGGGTGACCCTGGTTCGATCCCCGGCAACGGCGTTATTTTTTGGTTCCAAAGGATATATGAATCTGTTAATATGCTCTGCCTTTTATTTTCATCAACTGATTACAAACAGACTGAAGAATCATTTTGATCCTAGAACAATGCCAAACAAAATACCAGAAAATGATATGACAACATGATTTTCTTACACACTTATGATATATCGTAAACAAATCAGTAATTTTACATCGCTAACTTTGCCTCTCAGTCACAGCTCTGAAAATTGGATAAAGTTTACTCTATTGATCCTCGGAGAACATCTCCTTTGCCAACTGGCGGTGATATGATGCCAAGTATAACAAAACCCCCCAAGATAACAATCAAGACGCCCAGAATATTCACTAACATTGCTTCTGCAGAATACCGAGAAATTATGTTGTTGGTTTGAAGAAATGTAGCTTTTTCTAAAAGGCCAGTAGCACAGGCAGCAACTGCAAGCACATAAATGTAGACTCCAAAGAAGACATGCCATGGCAGCAATGAAGACCTGCTGTTTCTTGAACCACCAGGATACCAGAATGTTGCAAATCCAGCTCCCCACTAAAATTTCAAATAGTTCAGGAATTGACTTTCTTTGATCAATATAAATAATAGAGAAAAATGTGAACCTGAATGGTGAATAAGAATAAACAAGCCAGGCCCAGCCATGAGTGCAGGCTGTAGAAATTGTCAATGCCTTTATCAACGTGGAATTTCCAAGCAGCCCATAAACCAACTATTCCAAAGCAAAATGCAAGAAACTGGAGTGAAAGATGGACCAGTTTTTTGTAGCCTTTTGTCCCTGATACTGTCTTGTATGCCAACATGGCTGCATTGATCAAGAACGAGGAATTAGAACATAAATTTTCCAAAAATGGTAGGATTCTAAAGTCCTGGATAAATTAGGGTCTTTCATGGTTCGGGTACAAACTGTGAAGTTAATGCACAATTCCCAAACTGTACTGAACGGTTTGGTTTACGTTTTAACTCAAATCAGTCGGAAAAAACCTTTACCATACCATAGGATTTTTGGCTATGCAACTTTTTTATATTTCGCTTGGGTCTTTAATTGTTTTAAGTTAGACTAGACATATAATTGGGCTTTGCTTACCAATACGATAAAGGAATTGTTTTACGTTAGACTAGACATGTGATTGGGCTTTGCTTACCAATACGATACAGGGGGTGGTCCTTTTGTTTTTCAAACGGAAGAAAATTAACGCTTCTTTATTTTGATTGTATTTTATGCTTTTCTTTTATTATGATGACCAAATAAGCCCAAACGAAGAAATCAAACCGAATCCGAACCACTTGGAACAGCAGACACCTTTAAAGTTTTCTTCCTTTTTTTTTAACAGCGAACACCCCCTAAAATCTACTCCTAAAATCCACCTAATGCCCAATGTGAGAGACTCGAGCCCACACCACTTTGTTGAGGATAAACACCCAGTGGCACAAGGCCAAGAGACCATCGGCTAATACCACATTTTAAGTGATACAACATTGGACCGTTGAAAAGAGTTCAGAGAACAGTTTTTGTATATGAGACTTCCTTCTTCATCCTCAAAACAGAGGAACATTGTTGGCATTACCTTAACAAGGTTAAAGGGCACTCAAGGAGCTATAATCATGAAGACCCAACAACACAGATAAATAAAAAGAACAAATTCACAACAAAGATACCAAATGTCTAAAATGTAAAACTTTAGAGAAGAGGGTAAGTTTAAAATCCAGTCACCTTCCCCGTTTAGAAGAACAAGACCAAGCACCATCAGAACAGGATGAACCTGCAGTAAAAGAGCTTAGCTAAGAAAAATGTATATAAAGTTTGTAAATCATGATACACTCAAACTTTACCGATTAAGACAAAAAATAATGTTACCCTAATTTATAGAAACACATAAAGGATTGCACAAATGATCCACCAAAACCATCACAAATTCCTCACATATATACAACATTTTCTTTATCACTGATATGGATATCATGGATATAAGAAGAGTGAAGTAAATTCAAATAAAAACTTGTACAATAGGTCCTGGTAGCTGTGCAGAATAAACACCCAAGAGCTCAATCGAAATCATTTACAAAAATGATGAATAACAACAGCAGATGAAGACACAAAAGCCCCTAATATTTAAAAGAAATCCTATTTTACAATTTAACATGCCCAAGCCAATCAATCAAAACAATGGAACTGAATGTGCATCTAGCAGTATTAATAGAAGATATACAAAACATGAATCCAAATCATGCCCTTAATTCAAAACCTAGATCACAACATTCATGGCATTGACAAAAAGTCAAAAACAAAAACCTAATTATATGCAGCAGTCATAAAAGGTTTAGAATCAGGAATAGGTTAATGGAATTACATTGAAGATGAGATTTTTGTCTTCTGAGATAAGAGCCAGTCCTCCTCGGTAGCGAATATTCCATATGAGAACCAACGCAGCCACAAATACGCCTAGAACCCGCACGCATAAGAACAGTGGGAATTTCACCACTGGAACCGTCATCTTCCTTTTCCACTGGACTCGGAGTAGCAGGGGTTTAGAATTAGGGTTCCGGGGAGGTTAAAGTAGGTGATCGGAGTTTAAATTTGGGGAAGGTGTGATCGATCACGTCGTGCGACGAATTAACAAAGTTCGATATCAAGTGACGCTATGTCTCTGAGATTTTGGGGAAGAAAGATCTTGACTTTTGGCAAAAATATTACCGATTAATGCTTATGAGCTTATCTATTTTATTTTGAGTAAACTCCAATTTAGGTCGTTCCTAACACTATGTTCCCAAGTTTACTTAAGGGAGGAAAAGAAAGGAAAGGGAAGGAAAAAGAAGGAACTTTGTGTTCCCAAGTTTCATTAAAAGAAAGAAAGGGAAGGGAAATAAAAATTATGTGTTCCCAAGTTTCATTTAAGGAGGGAAAGGGAGGGAAAGGGAGAGAAAATTAGGCAAGTTTATAAGGTTTTTCTTTCCTTCCGATTTGGAAGGAATTGGAAGGAAAGCAATCCCTCCCTTTCTTTTCTTTTCCTTTCCCCTCTTTTCCTTTCCTTTCTTTTCCTTTCTTTTCTTTTCTCTCCTTAAGTGAACTCGGGAACATAGTGTAAAAGAAGAAAAGCTAGTTTAAAAATTACATTTTAGGTGTTAGAATCGAAGGAACTCGTTTTTATGAAAGGTTATTTGGTATCGTCTTTTTAATTAAGCGTCGAACCAGTAAGATGTCTGATTGAATAAGAGATTTTGAACCAGTAAGGATCTGTTTGGTTAGACATCTAAATGAGATTTTAAAAATAACAAACAAATCTTAAAAATTTTCTTTCATTTACCTTGTACCACATTGGTGTGGAAACAAAAACATGGTTAGTTTATATATGCAAACATTCATGACATAATAAGTTTTTGTGTTACGTTTGACTCTGGCATCTACCCACGCGTAGGGGAGATACATATTTGGTTAGTTTTCCTTGAAAACAATGTAATGCCCGCACGAATGCAACTCCGAAAACCTGGGTTCGTGGGAGCCAAGTTTTTGTTTAACGATACTTCCCTCTTTCTTCCTTTTTCGTTGTTTTTTACTTCCTTGTTCAGCTCCCAGCCCCTCGTTCGACCCTTCCCGGACGCATCAGCTACGGTTTAGCGACCTCCTGGAGTCTGATCCGGACACAAGCTACGGGTCTGATTCGGTCAGACATGTAGCTCGCTCGTTTAGACCTCAGCCAAACACCTCTGAACCAAGTTTGCCTCTGATTCAGTCAGATTCAGACCTTATTCAGACCCAACCAAACAACCCATAACCCACACTTGACGTGTGGAGTATAATTGACATTTCAATTAAATATTTCTCAACACTCATCCCAATCTCTTCCTCCACCTTCTCCCTGTCGCTGTTATAAAAACTCACATGTTGTAGTCGTTGTAATCGCCCCATGTGGATGTCCTCGTCACTCTCCGCATTAACATTACTCACTTTCGTATATTCTCTATCATCATTAGTCATCATCATCAACGTCGTCATCTCCATATGTCATATTCACCTTCACCGCCGTCGTTATTACCATAAGTCTTCATCGTCACCATCCCCACCTGAAACATTGAAACCCACTAGATAAACAATCGAACTCAACCTGAAACACCATCGAACCACGGCCTAAATTCAAAATGTCACAAAAGATTCTTGATTTACGATGTTATGAGGTATATTTTGACATTAGTAGTGATGATTTATATATGCTTTCTGTTATAAGTTCTTTAGATTGGTTGTACTATGAGTGATATGGGTCAAGCCGAGGCTTGAACAATTGATTAGGAGCTTCATAATTAAAAGCATATTCCAAAACATCCAGGTCGTACGTAATCTTCATACTCGGTGTACTCGTCATCTTGTTCACATCCATTGTAGTCATCCTCCTCTTCATATCAGGTGTAGTTACCGTTTGACGGGTATTTAGATTCAACTGAGAGAGGGTTTACAGGTACAAGTGTGGGCTAGTCATCTCATTGTAATTTAAGTTCTAAAAAGTTCTTTGTTAACACAATATATAGATGTTACCAAAATATGAACATTAGAAGTTATAGTCGTTTGGAAGAAAAAAATTGCATGCAGATATATAAAGTGTTAAACTTAAACGTGGTGGTTGGCGATGGCATGCATGGTGGTGGCCGTTGGTGGTATATATATTGCATGCATGGACGAAAAGTGTTAAACATATTAATTGGTATGAGGAGGGATTTAATGTGTTAAAAATTTAGGGTAGAAAGATCATTTAATATTTAACAAAAAAATTAACCCTCTGTTAGGAGCATGGATATAATCTGATAATTTCCTTTAGTTCAGACATGTAAAGTTAAATTATGTAATTGTAGGGACGTAACTTGATTTACGGACAAAACCATAGACGTAAGCTGTAGTTTACTCTGTTACTTTTTTATTGTGTTTTTTATTTTTAAATGAGTATAAGACATCAATAGTCCAGAGTGCTATGATTTACCCGATAATAATTCAAACTTACAAGATGATTAATAATACAACCCAAAACAATCATAGTATAATGGATATATGTTACACCCGTATCAACTTTAAGACGTTTAAATAACGCTTACAATTTTGATCTCAAAAAATTCGTTTACTTTAATATAACATCATACTTGATAAGAAGTAAATCATCAAAAAGACAACATTGAAAACATCATAGTTACATTGTTTTAGAAAGATGATGCCATGTTTGTTTACATATAAATAATATTCAAAATCTCGTATTCGGTTTTTGTTCGATTCTCTTTTTTATCTTGATCATGCCCCGGGTGCTACATCTGATTTTTACCTACTATAAACACCACAACTGATTTTTACCTACTATAAACACCAAAGAAGTTAATGTTTATGTTATTAGGACCATAAGAAATTAAATTGTTACAAAACAAAAAGATAGATTGGGACCTGATGGTCGTCGCGAGCACCACCAGTCCAATCCTTCGTGTGGCACCTACGGGCTTGCATTTCGTGAATCCTGACATCATGCTCCTCGTGTGGCGTAAGGAGGCTGTTCGCTCAAAAGGTTTTCCAGTTTCTTGGTACTTATCTAAATTTTATAATTTTTCAGTACCGATTTCCCCGAGCCACTATTGTGTAGGGCGGTGTTTCCCAACATAGAAAACCAGCCCCATCCGACCTTTCGAGCTTCTCCCGATGGTGCCCTCCCACCCCTTATACAGACCAAATCGTTATAGAAACATGTCAAATAACTTCTGTTTACAAACCACAAAAGATTTGTACCTCGCTCTTATTGCTTTTGATACGATGCTTTAACTATGAGCATGTACGTTATGATGTGTCGTGTGTACATAGAAATATTAGTAGATGAATCGTCCTTAAAGGAGCATAGTACAGGTGATTAAGATGTAAACCATACAAATAAAAGATTAGAGGTTTAAATGTTGTAATAGTTCATACATAAATGTAATTTTTGCTATTAAAAATGATGGCTCGTTTTCATAGCGAGAGGTGAATATGAGGTTATGGACATAACATGTTACTAACTAATGGCTCACCCATCCTTGTGGAGTGGGACTCCATGTTTTCATGTTTTTGTTTTTATGTGATGTAGATGAAGCGAAAGTCCTCATTCATCGAATAAAAGATTACACAAGGTCTTTGCTTAGAGTACAAAAACATGAAATTTTCTCAAACAAAATCAACTATATACTTGCATGCGACATGATAACAATTTTATTACTCACAAAAAGAAAAGAAGATGAAGTATAAAGATCGAGTAATGTTTGTAAATTTGTGTCTTTGTTGCATGTATTCTCTATTTATTTATTTGTTTAAACGA
Source organism: Deinandra increscens subsp. villosa (assembly GCA_039602395.1). NCBI lineage: Eukaryota > Viridiplantae > Streptophyta > Magnoliopsida > Asterales > Asteraceae > Deinandra > Deinandra increscens. The sequence continues at coordinate 15,471,904 of JBCNJP010000019.1, read as the reverse complement.
CAATCTATTTTACTTTTATAAATACCTCAATATTTATAATGGCCAATGTTTAAACATGTCTAGTGTCCCAAGGATATTTTTTGGTCCCATACTTCACCCAGTCAGCACATGCCATGTGTTAAAATAGGTCACCGTTTTGCCACCTAGACATTTTCGGCAACCTCTGAGCCGGTGGCTCTCCAAAGCTTTGGGTTTTGCCACATGTCCTCCACATTGTCGTCCCCAATCCGTTATGGCTCACCCCTGAACGACGCCACCCTCACTCTCAAGCCGGCTATGACCTCTCCCCCAAGCCGGCTCAACGACCAACCTGAA
>JBCNJP010000019.1:15431614-15471089 GCA_039602395.1 Deinandra increscens subsp. villosa | reverse complement strand
ACACGAAAATGACCATTGTTGACTTTGAAACTATAGTTTTGACCCTTTGAATTCGAATTCTCCAAACTGACCCCTACCAATCCCACGAATACAACTCACTACTTCCGTCTTAAAATTATTTTTGACATTCAATGTCAGCTTGACACGTTTACACTCTGACATACATGGGGCATAATGGACCCCCCCCCCCCCCAAGACCAATTAAAATTTGACAGTTGTATTTTCATGCAAGTTAATACTCTTAATTCCGAAGCATCCGAGCCAGACACGTGTCCCCGTATAAAACCCAAATACAATACCGGCTGAATACCTTGTAGCCGGCTAAATTCAGCCGGCTAAGCCTACGACTTAATTTAGTCCGGTGGAGTCTGAATTTAGTCTGGGGGTGGGGGTGCCATCTTCAAGTATACAAGTTACTTTCTTTTGAGTTCCATAAGCTCGAAGCCTCTCTACAAAGATTCTGCTGGATTTAAATGTCGTGTGTTTACGTTGCTGTTTATGTCGGTGGGAGATGGTCAATTAATAACGGTTTGTTTGATTACCAACCTTATGACTGTACTAAACGTTTTTTATGCTTTAACTCTGGAATGAGTTTCTTGGAGATGAAGAAATTGATTTCAGAAATATTTGTCATTAGCAATATATCAAGGATTTATTATAAAATGTCAACTATTACGGATCCTATTGATATATTTGATGATCATGATGTTAAAATATTTTTTAAAATGATACAACTATCCCCTGATGTCGTCTACAAAGTGTATGTTGTTGAGGAACCAGGTGTTGGTTCATCTACCCCTACTAAAAATCCGAAGGAAATGCCTGATTTAAACAATCAGCTCACTATTGATTTACCAGAATCTTTGAATCTATGTGAGAAACCAAATAGTGTATTTAAACCCATCCCAATGCACCCTTCCCCTGCACGTAGTGTCGCCAAAGTTAAGAAACAGATATTATCAAATGCACGTGTTTTTGAAGGGGCTATTTTTAAGGATAAGGCTGAGTTGAAGTTACAGGTTGGATTAATGTGCGTTGAAGACTGTTTCCAGATTAAAGTCGTCAAGTCATCTACGAGAAGATACCAAGCTTTTTGTCAATCAACAGGTTGTGAATGGGTTATTCGATCATACAGGTACAGTGAATCACAGAAATTTTATGTAAAACATTTCAACAACCATCACACTTGCTCTAGGACACAAACATATCCCCATATACGGCAGGCTAATAAAAAGGTAGTAGCCCACCTGATCAAAGAAGGTTTGGATATTGGTGGTCGCACCTATCGAGGTAAGGAAATTATCCATGATATTCGTGAAAAGTACAAGGTACAGATTAGTTATCGGCAAGCTTGGCGTGGTAAATCATATGCGCTAGAACTCTTGCAAGGAACCAGCGGTGACTCATTCTGTCAGTTACCATATTATTTCTACAACCTAGAATTGTCAAATCCGGGGACCGTCACCGATATAATGGTTGACGATGAAAATAGATTTGAAATGTGTTTTATGGCTATTGGTGTTGCTGTAAGTACATGACTTTTTAATATATTTGTTTCTTATACATGTTTATTAGATGGGCCTCATTCTTTGCATATTTTTATCAGGTCCAAAGTTACATTAACTGTTTGAGACCTGTTATTATTGTTGACGGGGCACATCTAAAGGGTGAATTTAAGGGGACAATGTTTCTGGCTGTTGCCATGGATGGAAACAACCAGATTTTACCACTTGCATATGGGATTGGTAAAACTGAAAGTGGTGAATCATGGACATGGTTTTTGTCAAAGCTTAAAGAATGTATTGGGAGCCAGGAGCCATTATCAGTTGTTTCTGATAGAGCTGCTTCAATATCATTGGGTGTTCAAAACGTATTCCCTCAAGCATTTCACGGCATATGTTGTCGTCATCTATTAATGAATCTAAATCTGGGGAGTTCTAAAGCTGCCAGAAAACACAAAGCAATGTGGTGGAAAGCATGTAAATCCTACAGAATATCTGATTGTGAAGAAAGTTTGCAGGAATTATGTGTCGCCGTCCCACATGTCAGGGATATTCTTGAAAATGCTGATATATCGAAGTGGTCCAGAGCTCACTCTCCGGGTGCACGATTCAATATTATGACCTCTAACAGTGCTGAATCCATGAACGCACTATCCGTGAATTCCAGACATCTGCCAATCACCAAACTTCTGGAGTTTTTCCGTGCATCTGTTCAAGAGTGGTATTTTGAACGACGACAAAAAGCAGGTAAATCATTTACAGCATCTATGTATTTTGTTAATATATTATCCATTTTTTATCTTTATATTAATTTGCAGCCGAACACCCAAACCAAGTTCTTACAGACTGGGCAACCAAAAAAATCGGTAAAAAGATTCCACATTGTGCAACATGGAAAGTCTCTGGCATTGATCCTACTCATTTCCAAGTAGCCGATAGGTTCAGAACTGGTTTAGTTGATCTGGACGACAGGACATGTTCATGTCGAGTTTGGCAGCTATCTGGTTTACCATGTGGTCATGTTATCGCGGTGTCAAGATTTTTAAGGCAGACTGACGTCAGTAATTTGGCTATGGTTTGGTTTACGAGGGACGTCTACAAACTTACCTACACGCATTCAATAAAACCACTACCTGATGAATCGGAATGGGAGAGGCCCCATCACCTAATTAAGCTCCTACCACCGCTCATGAATAAACGCCAATCGGGTCGCCCCCGTGCAAATAAAAGAATTCCATCTCAGGGGGAGGAAATAACTCAAGTATCATGTACGAGGTGTGGTGAAGCAGGTCATCATCGTGACACGTGCCAAAAGCCAATGCCCTCCCAGGTGTTAAAGCAATCTGACCCTTGTGAAGCACACCAAGGACCAATTAATGTGGAGCAGTCTGATTTTAGAGAGTTTGTATCTACAAACACACATGTTGACCACGTTTACCGACTTGGCGATGATAACTAGTATCTGAATGCAATTGTACTTTTCTTATTTGGTTTGTTACAGACTTAATGTAAGTTTATTGACTTAGACCGGACGTATTAAATGTCCATCATCCGGTGGATAGTTCACCCGGATAGAAATAAGATTTTGTACCGGACATATACAATGTCCATTAACCGGCGGGTGGTTCACCCGGATTTAAATAAGATTTAGACCGGAATTATACAATGTCCATCAACCGGCGGGTGGTTCACCCGGATTTAAATAAGATTTTATACCGGAATTATACAATGTCCATCAACCGGCGGGTGGTTCACCCGGATAGATAATTGTGTTATGATGTGCAGTATTATAGAAGAAGAATGATAACTTCAATATATAATTATGGAATGAATAAAAAAGTAAAATAAAATTACAAATTTAAACTAGTAATATTCTTTCAGAAAAGATAACTTAAAATCGCCAGATGCTTGAAGGGCTCCGACTATGTTGGTAATCTTGCGCATCTGGTCTATATCAGTCTTCGTAATGTTTGACAAGTATAAAATTACCAAATCTCGAGAAGCACTACTTGGAAGGATGAGTAGGCTTTTTTTGATCTCATTCCTTTCTTCGATCATCTCTCGTATATTGTCGAAGGTTCTGTTGAGAATTTCGATCATGTGCTTTTCCTTTTGATAGTCGATCAACAACTCCGTCTTCAACTTTGTTTTCTTGAATAAATCTCCAACAGAGTGGGAAGATGAAGGATCCATCGGCAAGTTTTAGAATAGGGGGGGGGGAATGGGTAGGTGGATGATTGCTGCGTGAGTTAAACAAAGCGAATCAAACCCTATTTTATAGGGGTGGAGACACGGTGGGTAGACGGAACGACAGAAATTACATGCGCATCTGTAATTATATTTATTGTGTAATTAAGAAAATAAATACGTGTTTATAATTTAATAATAGTAATTATGTGTCTCTTCGTTTCCCTCCACCCAGGTATAAGTATGTATATACCTTCTTGCAGTTTTCATAGACAACTTTATCTGAGAATTGACCATTTCCCCTTTTCCTATATTTCATCTTAAAATGGCATCCTCTTCACATGACTACATCAACTCAAAATGTCCTGAGGCGTTAAAGGCTTTGGAAGATATATGCAACATCGAAGATACGATAGCACGGAACATGAACAGTTCTGTCGTAATGATGCTCGGTCTTACTACTACTAGCCTAGAAACTCATCAAAAGTTGCTTGAGGATTTTGATGGTCATCCTGCGAGTGAGATGCAAACGGCTGCTAGGAAGTACATTGTTGATCAACTGGAATTGAAGAAAGAGATTCACGATATGCTTCTTACGTTGAACGATAGCATAACAAAGAAAATGGAGGACCAAAAGGATAACGTGGAAGAGATCAAGATGTTATAGACACCTAGTTTGAATAGGTTGTTTGTAATTTTAATTGAATGAAAGTATGAATTTTTAATACAAATCATGTATTTTCATTTTGTTTTAATGTATTTTTATCATTCGGGGCAATTGCTGGAGTGTCAAACGGTTGAAATATTAAGAATATATTCAACCGAACGAAGGACAACTTTCTTCCGGTTGAAGTGTCAAACGGTTGAAATGTTAAGAATATATTCAACCGGTTTTTTATAACAAAGCATATCCGGAGGAAACTTAACCGGTTGTATAAACCGGATATACCTTCTCTTCTCTTAGCCGCTCCAATCTTCCTTCGGAAGATTCCAATCTTCCTTCGGAAGATTGTATTATATCCGTGGGTCATTTGCATATATCCCCCTCTAAAGTTAAGAAATTGCATATTTACCCAAAACATGCTTTAAGACCATTGTACATTATGCATTAAAAACATGTATTTTGGGTATATATGCAATTTTTTCCCAAAGTAGGGGGATATATGCAATTCTTCTTATATCCCATAATAAAATATAACTTTTTATAGAAATTTGAAATAATAAATAAATATAATTTTAAAGGAATCAACTCATCGTTCACCCGGAAAATTTAATTAAGGCCTAAAAATTAAAATCTATCTATCATGGTTGCTGACGTATGCATTGTGTCTATAGGTAATAATTAGACTCATTTGTAGAGTAGATGTATTTATTGCTCCTAAATAGGTTGTGGTAGTTATTAATGCGTGAAGTTTTAATGCGTGAAGATTTAACACAAGTTATATAAAATATAATAAAAATATTAATTATATTTTTTAATAAATCAATCAGATCATATTTCGAATATGTGTTTTTAAATCATTTAAGAAGAGGATTTTATGTTATACCTCCCACTCTATAGCGCCTTTCTCTCTGAATCAGGGTCTGTCGACAGGAACCTTCAAACAAGCAGGCTTGTTATGGCAAATATACATGGTTTTTTCAAGATTATTCTACAACCTGAACTTGATTTCTTGGTTAGTATTTTAATTTAAAAATAAATTTCATCTGCATTTTATCTCACTACTAATACACAATCACTACCAGCCATTGCCCCCAGATGCAGTTCAGCTCCACTTCCCAGGCCTTCACTTTCCTAATATTCCTCCCAACCACCGTATTACTCTATGGTATTCTGAGGATCAGCATTGGGAGGTTGGATTTGGTATTAGAAATATGTTGTTGTCTTTCACCCACGGTTGGAGCGATGTCGTCCAGGGTATTCCCCTGTTTCAGAACTACTGGGTGACATTCACTCGAATTAGTGCCGAGAGATATGACATGGTGGTCTACTCTCCTGATGGCTGTGACATTAGGGACTTCATTCAGAATGAACATGGAGAAGTTGTGGATGTAGATGCTATCGATTTTGCGGATGTGGAAGCCGGTGTGGATGCAGAACATGGAGAAGTTGTGGCCGGTGTGGAAGCCGGTGTGGATGTAGAAGATGCTAACTCTGAAAATGAAGAAGATGAAGAAATCCCTGAAGAAATTTTGTTTGATAGGGTCATCATAGCTAGGGCTCGTTTTGTAAGTTTGATTTCACCTAACATAAAAAAAGTTCTAAATTTTTTTACAGCACGTCCCAATAAGAGATACGTTCAATTGGTTTTGTTTGGATATTGATTTGATTCAGAGGCTGCCTCAAGACTTTGTTCCCATCGCACTCCTGGAACATCATACGGTTTTGATGTTTAGATTTGAAGATGTATACAGTGAAGGCCTCGTGATCAACCAGGAGATGAGTAGGGGACGTCAAAGGTAATGTTGTTTTTAACGGTACATCTATCATACCCAAACTGTTTTCACTATAGTTTTTTAACAATACCTTTAGAAGATAATTTGTTTTCTATATAGGTTTTGGGTATCTGGTTGGACGAATTTTGTGAGGTGTAGTGGAATCCAGATTGGACAGCAAATGCGGTTGAGGTATCGTCATCGTGCTGTGACCTGGGAAATTCTCCTCTCAAATGTTTAGGCTGGTTGTTGAATTGTATTTTGGCAAGTCGGATATATTTGCGGTTGTTTTTAAGTAAAAATCTTCGATATGTATATTAAATTAATTAGTAATATCCTGAAAGATGGAAATTTTGTAATGGAACAAGTTTAGGAGGGATATCCGTTTGAAGGAAGTCACCGTTTGAGACTACCGCTTGGAAACACTGTGTTATTTGAGACTACCGTTTGAAAAATTCAGCCGGGATATAAATGATGTTATTTGAAAAATTAACTTATTTTAAAATTCAATTTTGAAAAAGTAAGCCGGAATAGGAATATGAGAACTCCGTTTGAAGCAAGTCAACCGTTTGAGACCACCGTTTGGAAAAACAATGTTATTTCAAACAGACGTTGGAAAAAGGTCACCCGGGATGGAAATTCCGGTTGAAGTGCATTTAAACTATAACATCAAACCAAATATAATCCGGGTGAAGTGCATTAAACAAACGGTGCCATAGAGACCACAACATTCAGGGGTTCCGGGTGAAGTGCAATTAACATAAAACCAAATACAATACGTCTGAAATATCGTAACAAGTATCACCACAATAAACATGTTAACGTCAAAACAGATGCCCCCATTATAATTCTACGAGACCTTATCCCCAACCCATCCCTACCACCAACCAATCCCTACTCTGCAAGTCTATGTTCGTAGAAAACCTTCGCCATCTTCCGGCGGTATTGTAGAGGATCATCCATCTGGTCTTCATTTTTCTGTTTCACTGACTCATAAGATGTCAACCGTTCAAGGAACATGCACAGCCACACCCCGCAATCGCTTGTTCCCACCTGTTGTGGGACATCTTCATATATCCTGCTAAACTCCTCAAACTCCGTCGTCTTTCCACGAGCGGTGTAGAAGTCAAAAAACCACAGCCAGTGACTAAAGCGATAAACAAGTTCCTTGGTGTAATCGGTCACAAAGGTGCTCGTATTCGGTGTTTCCAGGCTAGAATTTGGGTTTAAGATTGTTAGTCTAGTTGATACAACTATTCACCTTTTAATTTTATAGATATTCATCATAAATAGAAGCGTATCAAGTTCATACCTGTCGTAAACGGTGTAAGTCCAGTGGAGAAGGTCAAATGCCACGAGATACCAATGGGCACACATGTTAACCGGGACATATACCTGAGTGAACAAATACAACTCTAACATTCAATTACTTACAAAAAATAAACCTTTCTAATAACGCATAATGAAAAACACAAACCACATCCGTCTCGAGAATCGAAGGATACGGTTCTTCCGTCCCGTCGCCCAGTGATTTAATCAGCTTAGTATTATGGAACCAGGGTGGTAGAATGCTCCACCGTTCCCTTGGCTTGCGCGAGTAGTAAAGGTAATTTGACCATGCCCATATGTGCTGATTAAAAATCGAACGAGTAAACAAACAACCAACATATTTAACAAAAAATATATAAAAGTAGATGGCTTCCCACACTCACATCATCCATCAGCCACCCTGAGTCACAGTTAACCTTTAACAGCCTTGTCCAAAATTCAGGTCCGACTTCCACACCGTTCGTCAAAGACAGTTTAGTGGTCTGACCTGTTTTTGAAAATCTAACAATCTCATTATCAGATGGGTTAGTAATGTTAACCCTCCTCTTCAACTGGTATGTGACGTATGGGGATAGACAGGCAGGTCCCAGTTTTCGTCGGCGTTTTGGTCTGCCCTCTTCATCTTCAACAGCCTACATAAACCAATTTAGTACCTAAGGTAGATACGGTCTCATACAAACCGGTATACTTGTTGTATAACTCGAATTACCTCATCCTCATCTATCAATGTGAAGTCCAAACACCGCACAAGATCTCCATAATCATGTGCCACGGTATTCACAGCCCCCGTAGGGGTGTGGTAAACATCAGTAACCTAAAATATAGCAGAATCGACATAATTAGTAATAAAAATTAATCATATTGTCATGAATTGGTTAGTGTAAATATACCCCATCGGTCACAGGGCGCTCAGGAGCCTTTCCTAAATCACCAGGGGTTCTCCACTTAGTCCCAGCCTTTAAAACATAATAAAAGTTAACAGCATAATAATTTGGGGGTTTATTAACGACCATTTCAAACAGAGACTGAACTATTTTACCTCCAATAGCAATGGATCTTCTTGTATGTTCCCACCATTACTGGAACCAGTTCTCTCCTCTACAACCTAACATAAGAAATTAATCAATATACAATCTTTGCTACAATTAACTAGCACAATGTGAATGACACAATCTAACATTTTTCTTAGAGGTTGAGGGAGTTGTTGCAGAAGCACCATCAGCAGACTGCATTTTCAGGCCCTGCGACTCACAAACACATATATGAACATAGTATGTATAACTGGTAATATTACAGAGTCTATAAACTACTTACTTCCAGTTTACTCATAATCTGGTTTAGGGAATAAGTATGTTCCCTCAGGGTACGGATCACCACCTCCATCTGCATTTCCTTCTCTGTCTGAGGGACTTCCCCTAGGAACATATCTCCCTGTAACATAAACGACACGTCCTCCTCTACTCCCGCTGGGATAACAATTTCTTCCCTGAATATGCTTCCACCCACGAAATCCTCCTGGTACACCGGTTCGCTAGGTCCAGCTTCACATGTAGGATCTTCCTGTTTCCATTCAGTACCACATATCGCCAGAAAACTGAGTCTCCACCAGACCTGCCTGCCCTCCTCGATGGTTGGACTAAGTAGACACGGTAAGAATTCTGGGTTCTATTAAACACAACAGAAAGCGATTGAAAATTATTCAGTAACTCTTCAAGTGACTTGAACCGGAACTACTAAAATCCGACCCAACTATGTTACCTGCAACGTACGACTAATTTTTGCCGACCCAGACTATATCCTATTATTAATAAATTCAATATATTCTTCAATAAAATAATTAATCGCTTACGTTATCGGCTCGCGTCATCATCTCTACTGCATCGGCCCACGTGATTATTGGGCATGTTCGAGGACCCAAACAACGTGGGATTTTAGGAACATAGTCACGCTCTCTTCTTCTCAGGAGTTCCGGGAAAGTCTCTAGTATCCACATCTGGCCAAATAACACCAAAAAGGACCTTTATGAGGATTAACTAAGCATTTTTTTATAATGTAATTATTAACTACGAAGATTAACAATGAATATTACCTTCAAGGGGTATAGAAACCCAGCGGCGGAGTATTGGAAAACTGGGACTTCTTTGTTTCCAACATGAGCCTTTCCCTTCCTCGCTTTTTCACGTTCAGCTCTTGCCGCTTTCTTCCTGCTTAGGATGTTTCTAACCTTGGGATAGGTTAAGTCCCACAGATATTCCCCCCACTCGTAAATGTTCCAGTCCTCAAATCTCTCTACCAACTCTAATAAAACCTCATCAATTTTACAGGTTTCTTGTGAACCCTTGAACCCTATTTCCACCAAACATAATAGGCACACACGTACTGTATCCTCGTCTGATAATAAGGTCTCTGGTGTTTGATTCATTTTTGAAAATATTAACCTTAGTTTAGATACCCTAGGTTCAGTAGTCTTAAAAACCCGTTTACAAAAAGAGGTTTCTGATTGTATGATTCCTTTTTTTAAAAAACCAGACTTCCAGAAACTAAACCCTGTCATCAAGCAAAACTGTAAAGGACCAAATATGTAAGGCTTCCCGCCAAACTCGTAGATGAGCCCATTTACACCGTCATCTACCAACACCTCATGGTGGAACAGTGCATGGCATATTTTTGAGCCCGCTGATACACATCCGGCCGAGAGCCACTTATGGAAACACGTGCTGTCCCATATAACAAACTGGTCTTCGTTTAGCTTGTCCCGGATCTCATTTATGATGCCTAGGTTGAACCGTATTCTCACGTCAGCCTGCATTAAATACCAGTTATTGCAGGTATGTAGTACATAATCATCATAATTTAGTACATTGTTGTTATTGGTTCTGAGTTTTTACCTCCCCGTAGGATCTTGGTCTCATGATCACCTGTAAATCGTGATCGGCATCCATTTCTGTTACAAACACACCGGATGATGAAGAGGGAAACGATGGGTTAAAATGTGAAGATCTTGGGAGTAAAAATGGCGGTAGAGGGTATGAACATATAACTTCAGCCGGATTAGGGTTATGTAAGGGTAGATATTAATGGAGATGGGCCCACTGATTATTTCGACGGCTCCCGTATCTCAAGAAATTTAATGCTAGCAGGAGCATTAATACATCTCTTTTCTCCCAATATACCCCGTTGTTTTTAATCACTTCGTGTTTTCATGTTTATCCATTGCAATTTTTTTAACAAAATTAACTTATAAAAACCACAGGTCATCTTTAATTTTATTGTTTATATATTATATCCAAAAATCTATTTTATTTATACATAATGTCAAAAACAACGAGGTGTTAATAAATAAAAAGTCGGATATATATATCCAAAACTTATCTTTTGATAGAAAAAATAATTTTTTTCAAATAATTAAATAATTTTGATGGTGATTATCCCTACAATAAATCTATTTTATTTATACAAATAACTAAAAATAAGGAGGGATGATTTAGGAAGGAAAATTATTATGAGGTTGAATGTGAGAATGACATGTGTCCCAAAAATTTTCTTTTATAATAATAATATAAGAAATATTTTAACATTGATTTGTAATTATTTTTATTTATTACTTTACCTATATTCCCTATATTATTCCACATACCAACATTCTCCAAGAAAGCATCGTCCTTAAACAATACCCACAGTTGTTCATACTTACAATGTCAACACCGCCACGTACAAGTTACGATAATATACGACTAGTTCTTCTCCCTCCTGATTTGGTACCCCCTCCATTGTTTGTTCCATTGATCGAACTACATCCACCCCCCTCCAACCTCCACCTCGAACTCAACCTCCAGCCTTTGACGATGACGACGATGACTTCTGGAACTGGGCTTTTGATTATTTGTTGCCGGAGAACCAACCGGAGTACCCACCTGAGGACTATTCTCTGTTTGATGATGAAGTCCATCTTCATAACGTCGATAAGGCTGTTGATCAAGATTATGAGGAGGACTGGAAAGCCCTTGATGAGGTTTTGGAGGGAGAACGCATGGACCAAGAATACGAGGATAAGGTCCGGTTCGACTCCGATACTGATTACGATTATTGGTCGGACTGGTCGTATTAGTTTTACACCGTCTCCATTTAATGTGTGTGTGTTCTAGGGAAATAAATAGTATACATCCAGAATGTAACTTTTAGTTCTATCATCCAGGAAATAAATACCAACCACATTAAATGACAATGTTGAATAGAATGTTATAGACGTGAGGGTACACTACAAAAATAGTGTACCAAACACATTTACTGATCTAACAAAATACTGCGACATTTTATTGAAAGGGAGTTAACAACCTAATACTGACGGGGTAATGAACGAAAAAAATAGAACTTGTCTGCCATGAACCTCCGGTACTCCATACAGGAAACTTTGAAATCGGTGTCACGATCGATGGGCTTTCCGGACACTAAGTGTTCCATAAGCATACAAACATATAACGCCTCGTTGTTTTTGACATTATTATTCGATTGTATAAATTCCTGGTTATCATCGTAGATCAGAACATTCTCAACGGTTTTCACCTTCTTCCAGTAACCAAGTTTCACTAGGAGATATGTGAAATAGACGTTCATTCTAGTAAATTTAGGATGAACGGAACGTCTGTACTTCTCACCATCAATCTCTTGAGGGTAATAAATCAACAACTTAAGTGAGCGCATGTCAAGACGAAATAGTGCCCACATGTTAGCCTCCAAGCACACGGGTAGAAATACATAATCTACCTCTAATATAGAAGGGAATGGCTTAACTTTCCCAGAACAATAACTAATTGCGTTCTTGTGGCATGAGTCAACCAGGTGTTCATAAAATCTTGGTGGAAGTATAGTCCAGCGTAGTTTAAGTTTAGGATCACCCATCAACTGTCTATGTCTCCACTGCATCAACCTACCAACCCAACCTTCAATATGCTGAAATGAAATTATAAATAATTTAATAATTACGATCGGAAACATTATCTGCTTAATTAACTTGAAAAGATATGCTTACAATTGTTGACAAAGGACCATAGCCCAAGAGTGGACCCCAGAAACTTTTATCAAGTTTTATTTCTTGAAAGAACAATGCAGAGTAACAGTATGGTTGATCACCATTGTTATAAAACTCTAGAACATCCTTCGACCAATTGTCACACTCGTCATCTGGAATGGCCCATCTTCGTCTTTTAGCCAAAGGTTCAGTAGGGGGCTTTGCTATGAGTTTCTCTTGAGCATAAACTCGAGGTTCAACCTCTTCGATGTCCTCATTCCTTTCGCTGCACCCTGATGAAGATGAAAGGTTTTTTTTGGAAAACCTCCATAGGGGACGTATCAAATCGGAATTGCGATTGGGTTGGGAGCTGTATTGATGATCCATACTTTCGCCTCTTTTTTTTTATTTTAAATAATTCTATTTTAAAAATGGTTTTTTATTGATGTTAAATAGGTACGTCATTTGTCTTGGACACGTCATAAGTTTCCCCTAAAATTAGTCGGCTACATAAAATATCTATATTTTAGCACCCTACGACTAAATTTAGCCGGACCCATCTAAATCAAACAGTTGCATCTTTCCCGCCAAAATAGTTAGAAAGACATCCCACCTATAAAACCCCTATAGTTATCGATAACTTTCAAAAAACACCGACACCTTGAAAAATGTGGCCCGAAGGGGAGAAAATGTGTTTGGCACAAGCCTTCTTGGATGTGAAGAACGCCATGAGTGACGGAGAGAATGATGAATTCTGGGAGCGAGTCGTCAACCATTTCCATATGCTGCTTGGTAAGGAAGTACACCACCGAAGTAAAGATGTGTTGATATCCAAATGGGCGGCTATCCGGTTCAAGATAACCATGTTCAGGGTTATATACAATATGACGGTGGACGAGGATGAAGACAGGCTATTAGACAGGGTCGAAGTGGAATTCTTGTGGGAGTATAAACAAGAATTCAAACTACGCAACGTGTGGCCACTGCTGAAAGACGAGAATCTCGATGGACCAGAGTATTAGGCTGATGTATCTGTAGTTTTATGACCGTATTAAATAATTTTGTTCTATCAGGGTTTCTCTATAGATATGTTGTCCTGTTATGTTTTGTATAATATTCTCGATTGACCAGATTATTAGGGTTGATGTATCTTTTTTGTTCTACCGGCTGAACTTTCAACAAGACGTGCAATGTTGTGCAATACGGATGAACTATCACCGGCTGAAAATATCATTATATACTCAACCGGATGACTCTCTATGAACCGGATTATGAACACCGGTTCAAAACTTCCATCCGGTGGAATATACAGCCGGTTGACAATTCCATCCGGTGGATTATACAGCCGGTTGACACTTTTTGCTACATGAAGACTCAACTTAATACTTAAGATCACAAGGGAACTCCAAAAAAAAAAACTTAACATCACAATGATAAAAAAAAGGTATAAATTAAACAAAAGCAACTGCACTTCCAACACAATTATATATTATTAAATATTATTACTATTATTATTATTATTATTATTATTATTTTAATTATTTTAATTATTATTATTTTTATTAATTTTAAGTAAACACAAGGTTGCTTTCTGATCTACAAGATGGGACGCATGCTTTGTGCAGATCGTTGAAAACACGTAACAGGTGAATATACATCCGGTTGACATGTTCAAAACTGAAACTTTTAATACTTTAAACCTCAATTGAATAAACGAGTCAACTAGCTTTTAACCAAACTAATTTAAACCGAAACCTTTTAAAAATTCCGATATAATACACAACCGGTTGAGACACGGTATATACTGGAATATATAATCCGGTTGACAGTTCAAAATTAAGACTTTTATTACTTTAAGACTCAATTGTGTCGCAGTAAATCATTCCATAGCCTACCGGGTGAAGTTTTAACCAGACGTCCCGGCTGACAATTATCTACGGTTGAATAAACAGTTAATGCAGTAGAATACCTATTAAATCTCAAACATATCTTAAAAATAAAGTATAAATGTATAGAACTTCCAACACTCCCAATTACATATATAATCTAAAAAGAAATGGTTTCACTAATACACAGATCTTAAAATGTATAGAACTTCCAACACTCCCAATTACATATATAATCTAAAAAGAAATGGTTTCACTAATACACAGATCTTAAAATGTATAGAACTTCCAACACTCCCAATTGCATATATGGAAGAACCAAACATTATGACAAAGTAAAAAACATCAAAAGTAAGCATAATGACGTAGTAGAATCGGGTTATAGCGACCCACAAACGGAGAGGAATCGGCTTAGGATGATTCTTCTAAGTGCTGCAGACCACACATGTGCCCCTGGTTTATAATTTTTTAATAAAATTATACAATAACTTAAAATCTGCTCTCACTAAAGCGTTTGTATGGACCGCAACAGACTCCTCGTCTCGATGGTTACCACAATAACTTAAAACCTGCTCCCAGGAGAGACAAAGTGCAATCTTCCCCTGCACAAGTAAATATTACAAACTCTGAAAGTAAAATCACTAGCATTCTTTACTAGATCCGGGTGAAAGCTAACCTTTTCCACACTCAGAGGCAGCGGCTCCAACATTTTTAAACTAAGATGTTGAAAGACAAAATGATAGAATAACATTGTAGAAAGCAGTCAAGTTAGGGATAAGGATGAATAACAAAAACGTTAACTATATATAGATACTCGAGGGTGTGGTAGATGGAGATAAGACCAAATATTT
Organism: Deinandra increscens subsp. villosa; assembly: GCA_039602395.1. Classification (NCBI taxonomy): domain Eukaryota; kingdom Viridiplantae; phylum Streptophyta; class Magnoliopsida; order Asterales; family Asteraceae; genus Deinandra; species Deinandra increscens. The sequence continues at coordinate 15,455,890 of JBCNJP010000019.1, read as the reverse complement.
ATTATTATTATTATTAATTAAATGAACTGTTATAACCAGATGTGACGGATACAAGATGGGACGCATGCTTTATGCAGATCATTGGAAACACGCAACAGGTAAACATATAGTTTCATTAGAACTTGATCCATTTATTGTAGTCCGGATGAAATTTACACCGAATAGTCATTCTTTACAAGATCCGGGTGGAAACTAAGTTGGGAAATTATTATTTTATACGATATATTATTTTATTTTACCTAGATAAATTATTTTTATTTACAAGATCCGGGTAAAAATCTTCCGATTATCCTAGATTGTAAAGTTTATAAATATATCAATTTTTATATTTTTATATATTTTATCGAGACAAGTTTAAAAAAAATATATCTTTTAAGAAGATGGGACGCATGCTTTATGTGCAGATCATTGGAAACACGCAAGGGGTAAACATATAGTCAAGCCATTTATTGCTTTAGTCCAGCACTCCAGCCACTTATTGCTTTAACATTAATATAATTCTAGGGTTGAAACTTGTTAAACTTCCACTTTTAAGCATTCCGGATGAAATTTACACAGGATAAATTCTTTATTTTAAATTGATAAATTATTTTACTTTAATACAATTTACAAAAAATGTTACAGTTATCGATACAAGTTTTATTAAATAAATATCTATCAAACCAATTATCCTTTAACATTAGTTAATAATATCTCAAAAATATAGTAAAAAATAAGCCAACCAAAGCAGCAACTTATTGCTTTAACAATAATTATAATCTCCGGTTGAAAATTGTGAAACTTCCACTTTTAAGTAATCCGTATGAAATTAGAACGGATATGCATTCTTTACATGTTCCGGGTGAAAGCTAAGTTTTTTTAGAACTCTGAACTATAATATAAACTATATATATTATAACCATTTTATAGTAAAACTGGTTATTTAGAATTTCCCAGCTCAAGTTTTAATCTGAACTATTATATAGCAATACGGCCAGCTCAAGTTTTAATCTGACCTATTATATAGCAAATATAAATTATAACCATTTTATAGTAAAACTTCAGGATTTTTAGAACTCTGACCTATTATATAAACTATATACAGCAATAAGGCCCAAAGAACAACGATTTATATAAACTATATGATAACAATTATTTAGAACAATATTTTATAAAAAGTATATATAAAACAAATTAAAGTCGATAATTGTAACTTAACAGGCCATAGCAGAAACCCATAACATTTGGGAAGGCCCAAAGATTTATTTAATAGTAAACGATAATGATATTTTGAATTATTTTGAAATTTAAAGCGGACCATATCCACTTGCCCGGCTAGCTGGCTTATTAACTCCGGCTAAAAACTGGCAAGGCTAAGTATTAGCCGACCGTATTTAAATCGGATGTACAATGAAACGTGGCAGCCTCGGGTGCTACGGATGAAATCCGGCTAAAATTGGACTGTAAGCAAAACCTACGGCTGAATATTAGAGAGAACAAAATATATGTCAAGTTCTTATTGGCGATCAGAAAGTTCAAAGATTGGGAGGTGGGCCCGTGTTGTTGCCTTATTGTCAGTCGAGTACACGTGTAGACCTCCCATTGTAGGATTCAGAAAGTTTTTAGACGGAATTGGTGATTTGTCTGCTTCGCATTCGTGGGATTGGTGAGGGTCAGTTTGGAGAATTCGAATTCAAAGGGTCAAAACTGTAGTTTCAAAGTCAACAATGGTATCTCGGACCTACAGAGGTTCAACGTAGGAAATCTAAGTATCAAGACATTGGTGGTGACAGAAAAGATGGGAGATTTCCAAACATTACATCTTTTTACATTACCAACATCCCTGAAGGCTGCTCAGCTGATAGATTAGGTAGAGAATGTGCTAGGTTTGGAAGAGTAGAAGACTCTTTCATCCCTTTCAAGAGGAATAAGATGGGGGGAAAATTTGGTTTTGTTAAGTTTTCTGGAGTAAAGAATGCTGTGGAGTTAGAAAGGGTGCTGCGCAAAATCAAGATAGGTGGTTCAGTTCTTCGTGTGAATCTTGAAAGGTTTGATAGGTGTGGAATGCCTATATCTCCGGGTGGTCGTCCCCCGGAAAAGAATGTGGGGCAGAAGGAACCAGATGAATGCAAAGGCAAAGCTAAGATCACTCCTCAGTTTGTTGGTCATATGAGAGGATCCTTCGTTGATGTTCTAAGGGGAAGGAAAACGCGGGACAATGCGGAGGCTTCCGTGGTTGCGTTGGATGCGTATAAAGGGAAAAGTATTATCGTTCCGAATAAGGAGTTTCAGGCGGCACAGGTTTGGAGGAGTTTCTCCCTAGTTGGCAAAGTGAAAGACTATGCTACCCTTCTGATCCTGCATTCCAAGCTAGTGGAGGAGAGGTTCTTGGAGGTTCAGATTAGATTCTTGGGTGGTCTCCAAGTTCTTCTCTCTTTCAAGGATGAAGTGGCTATGGAGCATTTCCAAAGAGTCATGGGGGCTGAGCTCTTGTGGTTCAGCCGGTTGTCTAAATGGATTGAGGAGGAGGTGATTATGGAGAGGTTAGCTTGGATCAAGATTATGGGAGTTCCTCCCCATTTATGGGATGAGGAAGTATTTGGGTTGATAGGTGGCACCTTTGGGGAGGTGGTGTGTACTGGGGACGCGGATGCTTACGATGTTAACCTTGCATGGAAGATCCTGGGAGTAGTTGTTAACTCCGATCAAGTCATCAATGAGGTTGTTAACCTGGAGTGGAGAGGGAGAGATTACAAGTGTAGGGTTCTTGAACAAGCTGAGGAATGGGTTCCTGATTTGGTGCATAATCAAAGGAGTCTGATGGAACCGGTTTCATCTCCGGTGAATAAGGTGGAGTCTCCGAGCAAAAACTCCCCTCTGATGGTAGCGTCGGCTTTGGTGGGTGTGGAGGCCCATGCGAGGGAGGCGGTGGTTCCGCCGACGGTCACCATGGAGACTCCGCCGGAGGTGACTGTGACGGTGCCTCCAACGGTCCCGAGACAGTGTCAGGTACGGAAGGGGTTTTGGGAAGGAAAGGTGACGGCGAAGCTCCTTTGCTCCCTGCAGGGTTACACGATTGTGGTGGGGGTGTGTCAGAAAAGGTAAAGAGGCTCGAGGATGGCAGAGGTTTTGTTTTTTCTGAAGTCAACGATTTGACCTCTCTTCCTAGTTCAGTGAGTTCTGGGATAAGGGAGTCAGAGGGGTTAAGGAGGGGTACTAGAAGGACCTTCGAAGATGCTTTGGCTGTTGGGCCGTCTCAGTCTATTGGGCCTAAAAAGTTGAAACTAATCCACTTACCAGATTTAAATGTCCCAGACAATCTCATTAGGGATGACCCACCCCTAAGGCCCAAAGGCATGAGACGGGGTATTAGGGGGAACAATTGTAGGCCCAATAAAAAAGTGAAGAAAATGTCAGGGGGGTCGAACATGGTTTGCGAAGGTTTCCCATGGGTTTTTCCGCCACACCCTTTGTCTTTTACAGGGAATGCCGTGGAGCCAACGCCGCAGCCCAATCGGAGTTTGCCACCGGACTCCGATCTCCCGGTTAATCGGTCAATCCAGGAGACTGCCGATATCGCTATTTTCAATGAAGTTGCGGCTACGATTCAATTGGCGGCTTGCTTGGGAGTTCAGGCTACTGGTGAGGATCAGAATATTGCCAAAGTAGTGTTGGAGGAGTCCAGATTATTTTAATGGATCTGCTTTCGTATAATATCCGTGGGGTGAGAGATAGAAAGAAGGTCAGTTGGTTCAATAAATTAATTCAAGCGAATCGTATCCCTTTTGTTTGCATTCAGGAGACTATGGTTGGGGATGGAGGAACTATAAATGTCGCCGGTTTGTGGGGGAACCGTATTTTCCAGGCAGAATGGGTCAATGCGCAGGGGCTGTCTGGGGGTATTTTGAACATATGGGATCCTTCGAGATTTTCTTTATTAAGTGTGGTTAAGGACCAGAACTTTCTAATCACTTCGGGTAAGCTTCATGGGTTCGATGTCATCCTAAATGTTATAAATGTTTACGCCCCGCACGACGGTGCCTCGAAGGATAGAACCTGGTCGAAATTAGCTGAGTGGATGAAGAAGCTGGTTGGGTGGTGGATTCTGGCAGGAGACTTCAATGAGGTCAGATTTCCTGAAGATCGTTTGAGGTCAAACTTTAATGTGGGGAGGGCAGCCATTTTCAATTCCTTTATCGAAGATATGGGGTTGATGGAGTATTCGATGGGTGGCGACAGGTATACTTACATGGAAGGTAAAGGCAAATCCTTTAGCAAAATAGATCGTGTTTTTGTCTGTCAACAGATTTTTTCCAGATGGCCGTCGGCTTCGTTGAGGGCTCTCCCGAGATTTCTTTCGGATCATAAGCCGTTGTTGCTGAAGTTTGAAGCGGCGGATTTTGGTCCTTCACCCTTTCGTTTTTACTCCTCTTGGATTTCCAATCCGGAGCTGGAGTCTGTTGTGAAGAGAGGAATTGATTTGGTTAAAGAGGAGGATTTTCATAGAGCAGACCTGCTTTTGATGGCCAAACTGAAAAGTATAAAGAGTGTTATCAAGGAATGGAGGAAAAGAGTTACGGCCGAAAACGAGAAAATAAGGGAGGAGGCTTTAAATTTTTGCCATCAAATGGAATTAATTGCCTCCACGATGGGCCCTGCTTTTTGTGATTCCCATTTATGGGATGAGCAGAAACAAAAGCTAATTAAGTTTGAGAACGATCAGTTGGCGGATTTGAAACAAAAGTCACGGGTTAAATGGCTAGTCGACGGGGACGAAAATTCGGCCTTCTTTCATGGTCTCTTAAAAGCTAATATCAAGGCAAGCAAGATCAATGGCATTTCAAAACAGGGGCGATGGATATCGGATCCGGCCACAATTAAAAAGGAAGTTTGGGGTTTTTTTAAAGATAAATTCAAAAAGAAGGAGAGGTGGAGGTTAAATATAAAGTGCAGTGGTATTAATAGACTTTCTCAGGAGGATAGTGATTGCCTTTCCGGACCCTTTTCAAAGTCGGAAATTAAAGAGGCGGTTTGGGATTGCGGGGGTAACAAGGCCCCGGGCCCCGACGGTTTTAACTTTAATTTCTTCAGATCGTTTTGGCACTTGTTGGAGGACGATTTTTGTAAGGTGATGGAAAGTTTTTATTTGGATGGGTCGGTCGGTAAAGGTTGTGGGGCCGCTTTTTTACATCTTATTGCCAAAACCAAAGACCCGCAAAGTCTCGCCGACTATCGCCCCATTAGCCTCGTCGGGTGCATCTCCAAGGTGGTTGGGAAAGTGCTAGCGAACCGCTTGAAGAGGGTTATCGGGTCCCTAGTCTCCAAAACCCAGCTGGCCTTCATTCATGGGAGAAATATTCTTGATGGGGTTTTGTTAGCTAATGAGATTGTGTCATGGGCGAAATTTAGAAAAGTGCCGAACTTGTTTTTCAAAATTGATTTCGCTAAAGCTTACGATTCTATTGATTGGGATTTTCTTGATTCTTCTTTGGATCAAATGGGGTTTTCGGATAGATGGAGAGGATGGGTCCGAGGAATTTTGAAGGCTTCTAGGACTTCGGTTCTTGTGAATGGTTCACCAACCTTGGAGTTTCAATGCGAGAAGGGTTTAAGGCAAGGAGATCCCCTCTCCCCCTTTCTTTTTGTTCTTGCTATGGAAACTTTCAATTGGATGCTCGTCCGGGCGGGCTCGATGGGAATTTTTACCGGAATCCAAATTCCTCGTGTCGACGAGAGGGTGTCCCATTTCTTCTTTGCGGATGATGTGCTTATTTGTGGTGATTGGTCACGGGCCAATGTGATGAATCTTGCACGTATTTTAAGAATCTTTGGGATGGTCTCCGGGTTAAAAGTTAATCTCAAGAAGAGTTGCCTTGCCGGGCTCAATGTGGAGAGTGGGGAAGTTAATAGTATGGCGAATGTCCTTCGGTGTGCGGTTGGATCCCTTCCTTTTGAATACCTTGGGTTGAAGGTCGGGGAAAATATGAATAAGATAAGAGCGTGGAATCCGTTGATTGAGTTGGTGAGAGGAAGGCTTTCTTCTTGGAAAGCTAGGAATCTTAGTATGGGGGGGAGACTTGTCCTTATCAAGTCCGTCCTTGACTCTCTTCCCATTTACTACTTGTCGCTCTATAAGGCTCCTCTTTGTGTTTTAAACAAACTTGATAACATTCGTCTCAATTTCCTTTGGGGGGGGAGTGGGGACCCCGGCTCTAGGAAAATCCATTGGGTGAAGAACTCTGAGGTGCTAAAGCCGGTCAAATACGGGGGCCTCGGTTTGGTTCCCTCGGTCATAATAAATCATAGCCTTCTTGCCAAGTGGGGATGGAGATTCTTTAGTGAGCCGGAGAGCTTGTGGAGGAAAGTTATATGTGGCATTCATTCCACGAGAGGAAGGGCTGACTTCCTGCCCTCAAAGAAAGGCATTAGTGGGGTTTGGGTGAATATCTCTAAAGTGGAAAGTTTCTTTAAAAACTTTAATATTCATCTTGATAGCCTTATGGTTATGGAAGGTGGTCGTGTGGTTTGGAAGGGTGGCAATGAGGGAGAGTTCTCGGTCAAGACTCTGAGATCCTTGGTGTGGAATATGGGGCAAGAAGAAAATGGGTTGGTCATGACATGGAACAAGTTGGTTCCGTTAAAGGTTAACCTATTTTTTTGGAGAGCGTTAAAAGGGAGAATTGCAACTTGTGATGGGTTGATAAAAAGAAACATTCCGTTAGCCTCGGATGTGTGTTCTTTATGCAATGAGGTCCCAGAAACGACCTCTCATCTTCTAACGGGATGCTATTTCACCGAGAGGATATGGGCCCTTATATCCGATTGGTGTAAAGTGCCGCGATTCTTCATTTTTGATGTTCCGGACCTCATGCTCGTTGTTGAGGATTCTCCTTTCGATAGAAAAAAGAAGATGATTTTCTACACTATTGTCCTCGCGGCGTGTTGGATGATTTGGAAGACCCGTAACGAAGCCGTTTTCGAGAAGAAAAAGCCGGTTATCGAGTGCACTTTTAAAGAGATCAAGGCTCTAAGTTTCTTTTGGATACGTAATAGAGGGAAATGGGGGGGATTACCATGGGAGCAATGGGAGTCCTTTAACATGTAAGTCCGTTTTATTTTGTTGGGTGTTTGGGCTGTTCAGCCTTCTGTTTCTTTTGTATTTGTTTGGCTAGGCTTCTTGCCTGGCTGACTTTTCCCCTTGTTGGTTGAATGAATGAGCTGTTAAAAAAAAAAGGATTGTATGAAAATAATAAAATATAGTTGGTCTTCACAGAGTCAGATCGTACCTTTATGAAATAGTAGGATGGTACTTTATGAAATAGTCTGTGAGATAGTGATGTTCCCAAATGTATACACGAAATAATAAATTAAAATATTAAAAAAAAAACTAATAAACTTTGTCCATTTATCACAACATATCATGTAACCATTTGGGTGGGTACAAACCGAAATAACCAAAACGACATTGGAATAACCGACAAAAACGAACTAAAAAAACCAAAACTGATATTTTGGGTTCGGTTTCAGTAGTTAGTTTTACAATAACCAAAACTAAACCGATATTGTGTATAATTATATAAAATATTTACTAGCCTACAAGAACATAATAAAATTATTATAACTCAGAATTTATACAAAAACTCCCTTTAGCAATGTTGGTATTTGTTTGTTTGTTGCTTTCAATAGGACTAAATAACTAATAGGTCCACAAATTTGACTCATTTACCGAAACCGGTCAGTTTTTAAAACCAATAAACCGAAGCGTTCGGTTTCGGTTTAAGCTAAAATCCGAACCGTAAACATCCAAGGGAGGTTTATGTGACTTTATTTAATAGTGTTTTCAATTTGTTTAAAGTAATAGAAAAGTAAAATTTTTAAAATGAGTTAAGTTATGTTAGCATTAATAAATCTAAATGAACCTATCTCATCGTTTTGTCCTATGGTTGTTTGGTGCTCTGCTTTTTGCTCTAATTCATATGGCCGTTTGGTGCATTGTTTTTTGCTCTAATTATGTCACTCACACTCTATTGGTGGTTGATTGTATTTCTTCGTCCAACCACAAGAATAAACTTTACATGTTCGCTAGTGTTGACAAGCCACATAAAAAGTTATTAGCTATTGTTTTTGTTGATTATCATTGCTGATAATCGTTCGCCTTCCTATTTTATACGAATAATTGTTGTCATAAATCGTCCAGGTTAGTCATGATGATTAGTTGTTGTGAATGACTTGATATGAATCGCCGATGATATTCAAATCTTTTTTCCTAGTTTACAATTAACGGAAAAAAAAACGTTCTGATATCACTATTATCATAGAAATTAAATACAAGTCTACAAAGAAAGAAATACTCAAATCGTCCATGCCATCTCCTATAGTCCAACTCCTATACAAAGATTGGGATTAACAAACTAACCAACCTTTTAGTTTGTTGATTACCACTGACCCCTTTATTATTACAATATTTTCATTTTGGCCCTTCTAATACTATTACCGTAACAAAAGAGTAGAAAAATGTTATTGACAGAAAAGATTTATTTATGGTTGTCATTGAAACATTGTGAAATTATTGTAATAGTAAGTGCTGGGGATTCTCTAAAACAGCATTTACAATCCAATCCATGCACATTCCACCTATGTACTATAATTCAAGTACATTTTATGAAAAGCATCCAAATTATCACTATACTCGTTCCACAAAATAGAGATTAAGGTTAGGACATTCTCACATTTACTCACTATTCATTCCCTATATTTATTCATTCTTATGAGATGAAAAAAGAGAAAAGACGATACAAAAAGAAAAAGAAACATATATTATTTAACTGAATATGAACAGAGATATGGATCTCTTCAAGAAACAACATAAAACATTTTGAAGAAAACATGTTTTACTTGCTACTACCCGCATTCTTGGTTAAAGCGATCGATCTCTTTCGCATGCTGCTGCCACCACTTTGCAGATCATCTCCTTGACCTTCATCAATAATCTTCGCTCCAGTTTCAACAATTTCCTCCTGATCATCATCATCATCACTTGTGCTTTCTGGCTCCATTAACGCCTTCCCCTTTGCTTCTGTCTTTTCTTCAATGCTGCTCTCATCCTCTGAAGAAGCGTCAGTTACTGTGACACTCTCATTTTGTCCACTTTTAGAAGAAAAACTCCTTCTTTTCTTATCAGAGAGCGGAATGAGGGAGTCTGACTGTGGGCTTGCTGCATCTTTACCTAAACTGTAAGTGGTTGAGAGCTTTCTCTCTATACCATCTCTCTCTTTAACCAAATCCCCAAGTTTTTCTAGCATTTCATTGGTTGGTGATCCCTCAGCTGTTTTCTTCTCCAGCTCAGTGATTGTTCTTTCAACTACCTTTTTCTGGAGCCGAAGCGAACTCTGCAAAACAACATATAGAATTTACATGTTACAAAAGAGTCATCATTTGGTCTACACAACATTTAACAATTATTAATGGATACAAAAAAGAAAGGCCCTTACTCTCTTTTCCAGAAAGTTTCCAAGTTCTTGATTTTGAAGCTTCTTTTTCCGCCAAAAAACACAGCAAAATCGTACCAGGGCTGCTAGTAATATCAACAGAATTGTTTCACATAAGAGAAACAATGTGATTGCTTTCTCATTACCTAGGAAAAACAAAACAAGTGTGTTAATTAGTTGATGTAAAATATGAAATTGAGTGGTATGTTTTACCTGTGTAGATGCTAACTTTCTTGATGTCTGTCATTGAACAGCTTGATGCAAGCTTCTGACCTGTTAAACTTAAAAGATTATGACCACATGATTAATTGAGTAAATTATAACAAAAGAGCTACGAGGTTGTTACGTGTGCTAAAGCATGAAAGCGGATTTCCTGTACCTGCATCAAATAGAAAAAAATGAAGCTGTGAGCTCAATTATATACGAATTCAATATGATGATCTCTCAAGTACCCAAAAAAAAAAAAAAAAAACTTACTTGAAGCAGAAAGAAAAGCAAGAATAATTGTTTCATCCACAACAAAACGCCTTAAATCAGTCCCGAGGAACAAACTTGATACTGAACCTATTTCAATTCCAAATAATAAAAGGTCAAATTATGTCGTTTTCGATCATATAATAAACAAGTCAAACTTTTGATGACTGTGAGGAAACCGGATCACCAGGATAACTTTCAGACCAATAAACAGTTCCTGTTGCAGGAACCAGCAATGTGAAGATAGTCTTTAACGGTTTCATTGCTGTAACATAAGTGTCTTCACCCTTAGTAATGCTAATCTTTCCCTCCATTTTTGTCCGAGATATATAAACTGCATAACCAGAACAATCAAGAACCGGTTTGACTTGAATCACAGTATCCAGATTCTTTCTTTGAGGGAATTTCCTAACAAACCCTGATGGTGAAATCGAGTAAAGATACCCATCTAACGAACCGACAGTTATCCAACCTATAAGTCGACCAAAATTAAAAGTTAAAACATAAATATTATAACCATGTATCATCATAAATGCTTAATAACTTGAACTACCATTAATATCAGCAACTGATGCAGGCTCTAGTGAACCTAACGGGCCGATACTTTGCTGCCATAAAATGGTTCCAGTCAACACATCTAGAGCAAGAACAACGGATCTAGCCGGCACAGTGACATACAGTTGACCATTGTTTCCAGCAGTTATAGTGAAACTCTTATCAAATGAGCTTAAATCCTGAATCCACTTAAACTGAGGACTGTGAATCGACACCGAATAAAGTTCCCCTTGATTATTGGCAACCTGCATCAGTAAAAAAACATGAATACTACCACAACAAACTAACACTAATCTTTACTAATAAAAGCAAAATCGACAAATCTTACATATAAATTAGCATCGCAGTGATCAATTACAGGGACCGAAACAAAATAACAGCCTGTGTTATTTTTCCTGCAGCCTTGACGGTAACCCATTCGACTAATTGCGGGCCCTATGCTCCACTTTAGTCTCCCATCAAACTTGTAACCAAACAGCCCTGTTCTATCTATATTGATGATAACACAAGAACTAGAAATGCTCACTGTGAGCCCAATAATCTCTTTCATCCCTTGGAGACCTGTTTCTGGGCCCAATAACACCTCCCCTGCAGATTCAGGAGGTTTGGTGTTCATAGTATTGATTTTTAGTACTCTATTTTCTGCCACCAAATATATCTACCAGATAAACAACAATCATTCATCAGTAGCAACAGAAGTACAGTAAATCAAGAGTGTGTTAAACACTTAAACTGTTAAATTTTAGTGAAATCCTACCCTTCTTGAAGCACCAAAAACAGGTGTTATGCCAACATTGCATGTGTAATTGAGAGGTATCTCCTTCGAAATCGAACCGTTACTCTGAAAAACCAGTAACTTCTTTTCCAGACACATGTATATCTTCCCTTCATCGGTGATCAAGGGATTTGAGAGCCTAGGTGTGGATTTAGGGCGGTACGGTTGACCTAATTCAAATCATAAAATTGGTAAAACGGAAAAGGAATTGTATCTTCACTTGATATGATTGATTCTCTTCGATTTGCACCGAAAATCGACTTAAAAAACAGGAATTTCAGTGTAAAATGTGCATTTGATCAGGATATATTACACTGTTTTTTAATGAAAATACAATGATTAAAGCTACTTGGAAGAGAAAATAACCTGGAATCAAGGGTTGTTCTGGAGTGGGATTTAGAAGATCTGAAGCAGCAGGGATTATTTGGAACACGTAGAGTGTAAGAATAGGAGACAGAATTTTAAGAACCGGGGACATGGTTGAGTGAAGATCGAAAAGTTTTTTAGGGTTTTCGTTGGAAAATGAAGATGATTCATGTGAAGTTTTTCAAACGGAGGAACGGTTATTTAACCGCCGCTAGACGGCGGGAAATGGATAGAGATAGCCGAGGGATTAAAGTTTGCAATCAACGAAAACAAATATATGGAGATTTATAAACAGAATTAAATTATTTATTTCAAATAGTTTGCTTCCAGACTAATCCTATCCTAGTATTAAATTACATTGTGTTTTACATTGTGCTTGGATTCAAACTCTCTCTCATATAGACTCAAATTGTTTACATTGAAGAGTTGCTTAAAACTAAGTGGCAATTAACGCGCGTGCTAAACATTGTATATGCGGACATACAAAACAATTAAAGTGACTGAAAAAAATAAAAAGTATCAAACATATGAGCTCAAGATATTAAAATTAAAATCGACCATCGAGCGTATGAGCTGAATGTTAAAATTAAAAGCGAACACGAGTGATGCCCCTCATCGTCGCCCTTCAAAGGGTGCTTGCTGACTAGGCCATGGGCCTCCTATGTTGGACGGCCTAAGTCAACATGCCATTTATAATCCTATCATAAATCAACTGACCATATAACGAATGATGTTTTTTCGAATTAAGTTTGTTAGTTTAGCAGATTGTCGATTTTGGTTAATATTTTTCCTTAGAATCAAAAGTTGAATCTAAACTTTGATCGCAAAAATCTTTGTTTAGAACTAGAAGTGCTTAGAAAAAGCTAAAAGTTAAAGGCAACCTCTAACATCCAACCCCTCAAGGTTAACGGTATCTTGATCATTAATAAGGTGTACCTCCTCTAAAGGTTGAGGGTCAAAGTCTGACACTGACACTAAACAAGCGGTGAAACAAATTCTTATTCAAAAAAGAAAGAAAAAAAACAATTAACCCCTCAAGACCTAAATCAACCAATTTTGTTATCTATATGAGGAGCTTACAACTTTGTTTTTGTTTTTTACTTTTATACGTAAACTACACAAGAGGTCACCTTAACTGTTTCCTCGTAGCACACTTAATTACAGAATTCTCTTCGGCAACTGGAATACCCAAAACATGTTATGATATTTCGGACGAAACATACGAAACATTCCTTATGGCTTTTGTAGACTGAACAAAACCCAAGATTTCAATCTATTGCATATAACTCTTTAGGCAAACCTTATCAAACAACAATTTCAATGTTAATACAACATTCCAAAATTTAAATCCACTATGTTATCCAATACCTCGTTTTCACTTCACAAGATTAAACCGGATTTTGCAGGGCCTGATTGCAGCAGCTTCCGTGTTAAATCTACAAACTGGGTTGGCTTAAAAGGGACTCACCATACCAGCTAACTTCAACAAGAGTTCTGGACAAAGTCGCTTTCGTGCAGGTGCCGTTGCAACCTTAGCAAGTGCGTTAACATCACCAGCATGTATGTAACCAACTATATAGTCAAATAGCTCGTCTTTGCCACCTCTTAGAGGATCCTGTACAATTCGTCAGCAACCAAAAAATTCAGTTAAAATTGTAAAAAAAAAATTATGAAAACTGCAACAATTTTTTCTTTTCTTTTACCAATTTAGATTATATTACCTAGATGATGTCCAATTTCATTTCATATGCAGGATAAATGAAATCTTACTTGAACAAATAAATCTGTATGGGTTTTTCCTTTGTATAGTATTAGCTCAGCTGGCACACCAGCTCTCTTAAGAGTTTCCGCAAAAGTTATACTGTAAAATACAAAATATTTTAGAAGTGTTCATGTATTAAAGTAATAAATGAAATAGAGGGTTTTGACTTTTAAAGGAGTCAAACCTTGCATCTGCTGGTATCGTAAAATCTTCAGTACCATGAAAAAGGATAATACGGGGCAGGATAGAAACAGTGTTTTTAGCACTGGGATCCTCGATTATCAATTCAGGAGAAAAATGTTTCAAGGATTCCTCCCCTTCCATCATACTGTCATACCATGTTACTATGTTAGTTACCTGTGAAAACAACGATCGGGGTATACCAATTCAAAGAGTATGCTATTGGAGCATTTAAGGAAAATAAATACTATTAGTACCTTAAAAATATAGAACGGTGGAGGCCCCGTTGATTAATATGTTCAACTAGATTGGGTAGATTGTACCTGTTGAGTTACAAGAAACAACAATTTTATAAACCAGCAAATCTTGATTTATTTGGTTAATGGAAATGGTTAAGAGATAACAAATATTTTTAAGAGAATGTTTACACTCCAGATAAGCCAAAATACGCTTTAATCTGGGAGATACGCCAAGAGATGCTATCTCCCTTGAATTCCTTGATTGCCTGCAGAAAGAGTGCACAGGAAGAAATATGTGCACCAGCAGATTGCCCCATTAGATAGATCCTATTTGGGTCCCCTCCATATTCAGAAATATTTTTGCAAACAAAAGATATTCCTTGAGAAACATCTTCAACCATATGGCTGATTGTACCCTGAGGAAAGTTCCTACATGCAAAACAAATCTCGGATTAAATTATCAAGTCTTCAGATAGATCTAACAGAAAAAAGATAGTTGGATTTATGAAGTCACCTGTAATCAATGGATGCCACAATAATATCTCTTTCTGCTAATTGAAGCCCTAAAAGGGCACCCCATCCTTTATACCCTATGATCCATGCTCCACCAGTCACAAAGATAACTACTGGTTTAGGGCAATCTACATTATTTGGCAAGTATAGATCCAGCCTAAAGAACAAATTTGCATTCACTGATATGATAAGGTTAAATACGCATAAAGAAACATAATGTGCTACCCAAATTACAAATCAACCTTACCTATTTCTAGGCTGATCACCATAAGCTATACTTCTACGGACTTGGTTTGAAACACAAAATTGATATACAACTGAGAATTTGTAGTGGAGAAAGTTAGCTTGCAAAATATGATAACTTGAATCAAATATTTAAGGTTGAAATGTTATATGAAAAGGCTACCAAAAGGTAGCCAGTCAGCAAACAAACCTCTGAGAAAGCCAGGCAATAAAAGCATTGCATATAGGCCTAGGGCAAGAAACCTCAGCATCCACCGGCGCCCTAACCTGGTGGAAAAATATAATTAGGAAAGACTTTTAATATAAATGAAATTACATTTTACTTGATATATTACCTAATTGTTTCAGACCATGGACTGGTTCAAAGTTTCAGTAACTAAATGTGGATCGGACCATACATTCAATAGCCATGATTTATCATTGTTGAAGGCCATCTTCACTGGTCGGCGGTCAAAAATCAATTTTTTTTGTAATATGAGATGTGGTGATGCAGTTTTTAGGTCAATAACATTGCATTGGCTTTAGAAGTTAACCTAAAGATCTAACATCTTTATCCAAATTGTAATCCATTTTCAGATTCATATTTGGTGTTCTTATGTGATTATTACCACCAATGGTGCATCAAAGTATCATAAACCCAAATTCATGTTTCTTCACCAGATAGGAACTTCTCTTGTGCATTCAAGTATTTGTGTTCATATATAGCAAAATAGCACATGCCAATCTCCTTATCACATAATAATTTAACGTTCGTACGAAACATAACGCAACCGATCTTATCATTCATCATGAGCAGCTCCTCGATCGTTTTATATCATAAACATTTCTCGAAATAATATGTTACGTCAAAAAAACACGCTAGAAACATCAATCGAATGAAGCGAGATGCTTCTCAAATTAATTACGAACTAATGCGAATAATTCAAAATCAAATGCTAACCGGAGTATGCTAGAACGGAATTGTACCCTAGATAACGGAGGAGAGTGAAAGCAAGGCGAGTAATCAAATAAGTTTCACTAGCAGCACGCCCGATCTCGCGACTGAATGAATGTGATCGACTCAGGCAAGGAGAATTCTTCGCCGGCGAAGCATTGCCGTTATTTTTCCGAGCGGTGGTGGTCCTGAAAGCGTAAGGAATCAGAGGTGTCTGCGGTTTTTGTGTCTACGCTGGAGGATCTGGATTCAACCGGTAATGAGTTCTCCGGCGACGCCATGAATCAATTTCCGGCGAATAAAATTGGAATGATCGGATAAATTTTGAAAGGGGGATGGTGGGCAGCTATTGGTTGGTATTTGCGGGTAAGTGAAGGCAAACAATGTTCTTGTTTAGCATTTTTAATGGTGGAGTGATTTGATTTGAATAGGGTTTGTGTATCTAATCTAATCGATTGATGTTTCTGGACGAATCAAAAAACCAAAAGGTGTAATTTAGTACTTTCGCTAGAATGTATTTGGTTCCCGAATTGATCCCACTAATCAGCTAATCAACGTTTCAAAATTTGATTGAATTAATTATTAGAGTAAATTATGATAATTGTTCATGCGGTTTTCTCGGATTTCATCTTATTTTATATGTTTTAAAAATTACAACTATGATCTGATAGCTTATACTTTTGTAACATCTCTGATGCTAACTGTCATTAGATTTTTTCGTTATGTCATTGTAAACTAACAGTTATACCCCTACATCTTTTGTTCCTACATTTTAAACATTCTAATTTTAATGTCGTTATTTATATTTTTGTATTTTCATTTTATATACATAGCATTATATCACAAGTGCTTCGTAATTTCATATACCATATACTAAATACAATGTATTATTTTGTCATTTTACGGGTTTTTTGTTTTTATTATTATATATTTTTATTTGTTAGTTTTCTTTTTTCTTTATTATTTTTTGGTAATTTTTATACAAGTTCAACAGCTTCAGCAAATGAGTTGGTAGTGTAACATGTATACTCGTGTAACATATATATTTTTCTTAATTTGGGCTCAATTGAGTTTAGCAAAGGATTTGGTGGTTTTAATTTTAGTTTCACATCGTTCTTTTAGGTATCTAAGTTTTTGTAGTGTTATATTTAATCGGACTTCTAATTTTAACGTTATTGTGTTGTTTTTTTCATTGTTCTTTTTCTTTACATTGTATTTTAGCATTATAGTTGTTTTGTATACACACGTTATTCTCGTGGCAACACACATGTAGTAAAAACTTAGTTTTAATAAAGAAAATTAAATTATATATTTCTATTTGAGTAAATTACAAACAAAAAAATCATTAATGTTTTATAAAAATTATGGATTAAGTCTTTTAAGTAGTGTAATTACATAAGACGTCCTTTAAGTTATATGTTTGTTTAGAAAAAAAAAATATATGATTTTTTTTCAATTAACTGACCTAATTACATAAGACGTTCCTTTAAGTTATATCGTTCTCTTTTGATTTTTTTTTAATTAACTTTGTAAAGATAATCCTTTACATGAGGGATGGTTTTGGTAATTTAGAGTTTTTTTTAATAAAACTAAAAAAAAACACCTTTTATCTCTCATCCTCATCACTCCACAAGAACAAGTTCAGTCACATATTCCAAACTTTGATGGAAAACACATAAATTCCAAGAAGAATCCAGCATCTTCTCTGTTCAACAACCATAAATCCGATCAAATAGACGTAGGGAAAAAGCTTAAATTGCGAGAGTTCCCCATATGATTATCAACAATATATCATTAGGGTTTTGCACAAACTAATTTAACTTGGTCCGCGTGCTACTGGAAATCTATCATTAAAGTTGAATTAGGGTTTGTTGTAGTGGGTTTCCATACCGGAAGCTCCGCAAGTTCATCAATGGCAGTTTTTTCCCTTTTTAACAAGCCAATCGACGGATTTGCGAGGACGTTCATAGCCTAAACGATCATGTACGTCGTAGAATTGGATAGCAACGTGAGTCGTACACGTCGGTCACCAAAGCTCCTCAATCCCAATCTCGACGACACACTTGCTTGCTGTTGCTGTTGTTGTTGGAGTTGTTGGTTATGATACTGTTACGAATCATCTTGGCAATCCAACAAGAATCCGACCCATGAGAGTGTTGAAAGAGACCTAGCAACATATAAGCAGTAGAATCGTGAACACAAAGGATATGACAAATGTTAGAATGTTGTTGGCTTCTTTTTCTCAACACCAAATCTAAATGGTCTGATCCTCTCATCCCCTTATTGTTCTTTAATTTATGGTGTATTATTCCTATCAATGTCAATAGAAACTTCCATATTTAGTAGATATTTGTATTATCTAGTTAGTTCTGAAGTATCAGTTCAATTTAAAATTCATATAATGATAACTTTCTTCACTTTTTTCTCAGCTGCATATTCTTCTTCGGCCTGGTTGAAAGAAGAGAAATGATCCGACAGCGACAGTTGAGCTGCCATACCTCCTAAGCCGCCGTGAAGAACACGTTGGTTGGCATGTGGGTTTTCTTTATTTTGGTGAAGCTGATCATGATTTGATGAAACCCATGAAAACCTATTTCTTCTATTTGAACTTCTTTATCTTCCTATTCCTTTCCTGAATTTAACAGATGTCAGACAACAATTGTTTATAAAGATAAAGATGACATCTCTTTGAGGATCTAATACCAGACCGTTATTATGATTTGGTTGTGGTTATGGAAGAAGAACTTAATAACAATAGATTAAAAGGGGTATTTTTTTAGGTTCATTTAAAAAAAATATATAAAATATCAAAACTACCTCTCATTTAACAAAGCATTTTTAACGGAGTTAAATAAAAAAAATATTTTTTCCAAAACAACCTTATAAACTTAAAAATGTCTAATAATCTATAATTTTTATAAAAGAGATATATGACCTTTTTTAATTTACTCTTTCGTTTTTTATCCTATTAATTAATCGCTTTTCTGTTTTCTTATTAAACTTGTCTTAACCTACCTTGCCGACTAATTTATCAGAGTTCCAAGCGAACCATTGAAAGGCTGAACCCTAATCGAGACTTCGCCGAAGTTCGACTAGATCAGACTCTTCTCCGGCAGTCGCAAGTCTCACCCGGCCATTCCGCTCGGCTAGTCTGCGGCTCCTCTGCTCCGTGATCGAAGTCCGTCCGCCCGCTTCTATCTTATACTCAGGTATGGCCTAATTGAGCATTCTCCAGTCAATTACTCAATTTCTCCCGCCAATTGAGGCCTCTCCAGTCAATTTGGCTAACTTAAGTAGATCACTAAATCTGGCGTTTCGAGATAACTGCTATATTGTTTATCCTTGTGGTTTTGTTTGGTCTGTGCCTTTTTTTTAGCGTTTTGAAATTTGAGCATTCATGTTTTCTAGCATTATAAGTTATTTAGCATCCGGGGACAGTTACTGTTTTGTACTCCACAGTATGAGTTGATATTTTCTGTTCCACCCCTAAGTTTTGATTTTCTGTTACACAACATTAAATGCTGATTGGTTTTATCTTGAATGAAAGAAACTGGTATGTAAGTCCCAAACTTAATATCAAGATGACACAAAATTTAGGCGGTGTTTGGTGTTTGATACATTGACTTAATAATTTTGTTACTGAATTTGGGTTTTCTGGTGAAACCGCATTCGGAATGAATTTTCGAATTCGATTCTCGGTTTCGACAGAAAAAATGCCAAACCTATTAATACTGAACCGAATAAACCGAATACCGCACTGATGAACATCCCTACGGGTAGAACAGCTTTCGTACATACTTCGAAATTAAGCTTCTTCTTAACATTATCCAGTTCATCTACCGGAGAAAATTCCCAGTATCTGTGATTTGATCCATCATGCCTACCGTCGGTGTTGGAAGGGACCTTCTTTTCCAAGCCCTAGGGCGCACTTACAGTGAGTTTCATTCTGAATTTGTCATATTCTCTTCAATTTCAAACAGTTTCATCTTAATATTCCTTTATTGTGTATTTTTGTCAGCACAAGATGAATTCGATGAACTATGTTTCCAATTCGGAATCGAGCTCGACGATGTGGTAAGTATCTGCATATCCTAATTCCTAACCCACTTGTATATAAGTTAGATTTGCATGTTTTTGAGTTTAAGTATGATATACCAGACAACTGAGAAAGATATTATAAGAAAGGAGAAACATCTAAAAGAAGATGATGAAGTTGGTGGTAACGAAGAAATAATCTACAAAATTGATGTCCCTGCCAATCGGTAACTTTTAACCATGACATATGTTGCTCATATATTGAACAATTTGACTTCATGTGTGATTGTGTGATCTGCTCAACGAATAGTAATGCTGCTAGCTTTAGCCTAGTATGAGGTTTGCCAAACAAATTAATATGGCTATGGGATGCATCCTTGTCAAATTGATTTTGAGATGATGCATTAGATTAAGAATACTCTTGTGTAGGCGTGTAGCCGAGTTTAGGAAAAAAATGAAGGTTTTTTTGTTTTTGTTTTTTTTTTCATGTCAAATGAGCCCTATTTCTGAGTGAAGATCAATATGAAATCAAATGCTTAACATGACCCCTTACCTTAGTTTAAGTTTAAAAAGGCATGCTTAAAGTGTTCCTAGGCACAAGGTGAACTCAGCCGCGAGATTGGGGATGGTGTGAGGCGACGTGCATACATGAGGTGCACCCATGAACAAACAGATTTTGTGTAAGGAGAAGTTGTATGTAGCCTTTTAGATTGTACATAGAGGTTATTTATATACTAATTCATATATATATAGGTTATTTATATCTAAATTTTTGGCACATGATACTAGAAACCTATTTATATATCAATGTTGTAGACTTGTAGCTTAATTCTTGAACTCCATAGCCTCTATACATTTGAGAAGTTTAAGTTCGAACAAAACAATTAATGCATGGCTCATTTAAAATGCAGATACGATTTGCTTTGTCTTGAGGGACTAGTTCAGTCACTGCGCATATTTTGTGGTGTTGACTCTGTACCTAATTACAAACTTGCTGGTATTGGTAAGGAATCTATGCTGAAAATGCATGTAAAGCCTGAGGTATATATCTCATAAACCAAATCTGTGTGCTGTGTTTGTTTAAAGCAACATGAGCTCTTCATTTTCATATATCTGGTAGATAATCTTCATTTTGTTTCATTTATTACAGACATCTGTTATACGTCCATATGTTGTTTGTGCTGTTTTGAGAGGTATAACTTTTGATGAGGCAAGATATAACAGCTTTATTGATCTCCAAGATAAGCTTCATCAGAATATATGCAGGTAATATATGTATTTTACTTTTGTTGCGAATTGTAGTGTGTACGATCCATGTATATGTATGTATATATGCATATATCTGATCTTTTAAGATACTTTCTTGTGTTGGTACCTTTATATTTTTCAGGCGAAGAACTCTCGTTGCTATTGGAACACATGATTTGGATACAATAGACGGGCCATTCACCTATGAGGTTTGTGATTTGTTAAATACGACCAGATTTAACATATGTGTGAGAAGCCCAATAGGCATCTAGATGCCCATCCGCACTCCAAAGAACATATAAATATGTCATTACATTTTGGTGATATCTTCTGTTGCAACTTTAGAAAGGTTGTTTCACTTTTTTTATGACTTAATGCTTTATCTTTCTTCTCAATTCGTTCAGGCTTTGCCGCCGTCAGAGATAGAGTTTAAGCCACTAAAACAGGTAAAAAGGAGCATTATTTAACTAGATTTTTTTTTGCATATTAGCTTACATTAAATATAAAGTCACTCACATCTACATTGTTTTACCAATATATCAAGATAAATTCATATGTAACATTGGAAAATTACGATTTTTATGATCAGTGGTCATTAATGTTTTCGTCACCTATTTTCAATTGGTTGTAGAAAAAAATTGCTTATGCAGTGGTGATGACTTATTTTATAGGTGGAAACTTTCAAAGCTGATAAGCTGATGGAGTTTTACAAGGTAGGTCATGTGTATATATGCATTTAAGGAGTGCCTGACTGTGTATACATTAAAATCTTTGTTATTCTTTCCGCTTTTCTGGTTGCTGAGAGAGTGATATGTGCTTTCATTTATTTTCTGATGCGTTGTTTGCCTTATTAAATGGCAGTCTGATATGAAATTGAAGAAGTACCTGCACATAATTGAAGACTCACCTGTTTTCCCTGTTATCTATGACCGAAATAGGTATTTTATTTTTTGTTTTTTAGTATTCGTGGTCAATTACGTCGAAGTTTTATGTTTTAGTATCTCACAGTTTGTTGTCATTAGACTGTAAATGGTCAAATATATTACAAACAGGTCACTTTGAATTGTCAACATATATTTTAAGGTTCAACATGACAACACTTATGATATTATAGTATAACTCCCTATAATTGTCATCTTTATTTGCCGTTACGTACTATCTGTAAGTGGTTCTAGTTTTCTTGTACTGTTCATGCAGTTATATTATAATGTAATAGTCTTGTGTTTGGTAAGGTGGACTTGTCCTCTGATATGCGTACACAAATTGTCTGTAACCTATTTTTTTTTTAATATATCTTTTTGGAGATTATATGCGTTAAACATAGACTTTTGGTTAACTTTCCACCTGTTTGACCCATCTTTTTATAACCCATTCTTTTTTTACCAATTAAAGATAAAATTAAAAAGACCTTGAACCTAACATTTATATAAACATGGGTTGATATTGCGATCTCTAGTTTTAATACATATGTTAACACATGTTTTATAGAGAAGATTCTACCATACTTCTTACCTTAATTTGTAGGTCCCATTTTGCCATGTGTTTCAATTTGATGATCATTTAATATGCAAACTACCAATTGATTTTTGCAGAATCGTATTGTCTCTTCCCCCAATAATTAATGGCGCACACTCGGCCATCTCTTTGAAGACCAAGAATGTGTTCATCGAGTGCACAGCCACTGATTTGACCAAGGCCAAGATTGTTTTGAACACAATGGTTAAGTGTAGAAGAATTCTTTTACATGTTTTTTCTCAGTAATCTTTCAAGCCATTTAAACCACAAGAAAGTGATAAGATTATGCAAAATTATACTGCAGGTTACAATGTTCTCCGTATACTGTGAAAAGAAGTTTGAGGTTGAACCAGTTGAAGTAACATATCCTGATGGGAAATCCTATATTTGCCCTGAATTATCATCCTATGACATGAAGGTGTCTTTATCATACATAAATCGTATAGCTGGGGTTTCATTAGAGGCAAACAAGGTACATAACATGCCTATGGTTATATTAGTTTTTATAGATAGAGACATTACTAAAAGGAATGAAGAGCATGAATATGTCACACTCTTGCTGTTAGATGCTATTTATTTGTACCTTCCTTCCAGGTTGCTGGGTTGTTGAACAAAATGCAATTACAAGCTAAACAATCTGTTTCAGAAGATAATGAATGCACTTTTATTGTGTCTGTGCCCCCAACCAGAAGTGATGTTCTTCATGCATGTGATATAGCAGAGGTATGGAATGGAAGTACATTTATTATTTTTATTATTATCATTACTATTATTATCATTATTATTATTATTGTTATTATTGCTGTTGCTGTTATTATATTTATTTTTGTATCTTATCTATCCATTACTAATAATGGCTCTTTTATAATATAACTGACATGAAATCTTTGTTTTATCGTTACAAATTCCACAGGATGTGGCGATTGCTTATGGTTTTAATAAAATTCCAAAGCAAGTACTTGCATCTTTGAAGCCCTTCCCTCTGAATCAGTTTAGTGACCTTATTAGAACAGAGGTACATATTTTGCGTTAACATGCGGGACTTCTTCTGTTCTTCACTAGCAGGATAAGCTCAGTTACTAATTTTGACCCATTTACTTATGAACGGATTATAGTTGTCTCCAACTGGTCAAAAATGGTAAAAACAAAAAATTAATTAAGAAAGAAAAGTGTGAATGGGATCAAGGGATGGGAAGTCTTGCAAAATGTATTTTAAATGCATATATCCTTATCGTTAACGAATAGATTACCATTGAAATATTATGTAATTAATTATCTTTGGTAGATTAGACACTTGTAATTTAATTTTTTTGGGTAAAAAGTGTTCTCGGTCAACTCATCTCCACCAAACCAAAAGTACAAAGCGTACTTCTATTAACCTGGTTCACAACCCATTTATTTTTTCCACATCTACTTTTCTATTTAGATATCAAATAATTGTTTCCAGTGACAACATCTTGTTCTCTTGCCTTTGTTGCACAAAGGAAACCACATTCAGTGAGCACCTGTTCTTCTTTTCTCTTTGTTGCACAAAGGAAACCACATTCAGTGTTTTTTGGGATCTTTTTAGGGTTAGAACCTTAGAATGTCATCCAGCTATATGCACACATTCAAATGTAGACATGTATATACAAGTGCATATCCATAAATCAAGTTATAGTTTGAAAGATGAATGAAAAAGGACAAAATAACTTCTTGCCTATATCTTGTTAGATCATTATTGCTACATGTAACATTCTATGTTAATTGTTTGTTGTATGTGCTTGATATGTTATTTTTTTTGGTTTGTTTTTCTCTTTAGATTGCATTGTGTGGTTATACGGAAGTGTTAACATGGATCTTATGCTCTTACAAAGAGAATTTTCCCATGCTGAACCGTAAAGATGACAAATCAACTGCAGTTATCATTGGAAATCCTCGCTCCGCAGATTTTGAGGTTTGCTTCCATTTTCACTCTTGTGTTTAGAAAA
>JBCNJP010000019.1:15404988-15431114 GCA_039602395.1 Deinandra increscens subsp. villosa | reverse complement strand
ATTAATCGCTTTTCTGTTTTCTTATTAAACTTGTCTTAACCTACCTTGCCGACTAATTTATCAGAGTTCCAAGCGAACCATTGAAAGGCTGAACCCTAATCGAGACTTCGCCGAAGTTCGACTAGATCAGACTCTTCTCCGGCAGTCGCAAGTCTCACTCGGCCGGCCCGCTCGGCTAGTCTGCGGCTCCTCTGCTCCGTGATCGAAGTCCGTCTGCCCGCTTCTATCTTATACTCAGGTATGGCCTAATTGAGCATTCTCCAGCCAATTACTCAATTTCTCCCGCCAATTGAGGTTTCTCCAGTCAATTTGGCTAACTTGAGTAGATCATTAAATCTGGCGTTTCGAGATAACTGCTATATTGTTTATCCTTGTGGTTTTGTTTGGTCTGTGCCTTTTTTTTAGCGTTTTGAAATTTGAGCATTCATGTTTTCTAGCATTATAACGTTATTTAGCATCTGGGGACAGTTACTGTTTTGTACTCAACAGTATGAATTGATATTTTCTGTTCCACCCCTAAGTTTTGAGTTTCTGTTACACAACATGAAATGCTGATTGGTTTTATATTGAATGAAAGAAACTGGTATGTAAGTCCCAAACTTAATATCTAGATGACACAAAATTCAGGCGGTGTTTGGTGTTTGATACATTGACTCAATAATTTTGTTACTGAATTTGGGTTTTCTGGTGAAACCGCATTCGGAGTGAATTTTCGAATTCGACAGAAAAAATGCCAAACCTATTAATACTGAACCGAATAAACCGAATACCGACTGATGAACATCCCTACGGGTAGAACAGCTTTCATACATACTTCGAAATTAAGCTTCTTCTTAACATTATCCAGTTCATCTCCCGGAGAAAATTCCCAGTATCTGTGATTTGATCCATCATGCCTACTGTCGGTGTTGGAAGGGACCTTCTTTTCCAAGCCCTAGGGCGTACTTACAGTGAGTTTCATTCTGAATTTGTCATATTCTCTTCAATTTCAAACAGTTTCATCTTAATATTCCTTTATTGTGTATTTTTGTCAGCACAAGATGAATTCGATGAACTATGTTTCCAATTCGGAATCGAGCTCGACGATGTGGTAAGTATCTGCATATCCTAATTCCTAACCCACTTGTATATAAGTTAGATTTGCATGTTTTTGAGTTTTAAGTATGATATACCAGACAACTGAGAAAGATATTATAAGAAAGGAGAAACATCTAAAAGAAGATGATGAAGTTGGTGGTAACGAAGAAATAATCTACAAAATTGATGTCCCTGCCAATCGGTAACTTTTAACCATGACATATGTTGCTCATATTTTGAACATTTTGACTTCATGTGTGATTGTGTGATTGCTCAACGAATAGTAATGCTGCTAGCTTTAGCCTAGTATGAGGTTTGCCAAACAAATTAATATGGCTATGGGATGCATCCTTGTCAAATTGATTTTGAGATGATGCATTAGATTAAGAATACTCTTGTGTAGCCGAGTTTAGGAAAAAAATGAAGGTTTTTTTGTTTTTGTTTTTTTTTCATGTCAAATGAGCCCTATTTCTGAGTGAAGATCAATATGACATCAAATGCTTAACATGACTCCTTACCTTAGTTTAAGTTTAAAAAGGCATGCTTAAAGTGTGCCTAGGCACAAGGTGAACTCAGCCGCGAGATTGGGGATGGTGTGAGGCGACGTGCATACATGAGGTGCACCCATGAACAAACAGATTTTGTGTAAGGAGAAGTTGTATGTAGCCTTTTAGATTGTACATAGAGGTTATTTATATACTAATTCATATATATATAGGTTATTTATATCTAAATTTTTGGCACATGATACTAGAAACCTATTTATATATCAATGTTGTAGACTTGTAGCTTAATTCTTGAACTCCATAGCCTCTATACATTTGAGAAGTTTAAGTTCGAACAAAACAATTAATGCATGGCTCATTTAAAATGCAGATACGATTTGCTTTGTCTTGAGGGACTAGTTCAGTCACTGCGCATATTTTGTGGTGTTGACTCTGTACCTAATTACAAACTTGCTGGTATTGGTAAGGAATCTATGCTGAAAATGCATGTAAAGCCTGAGGTATATATCTCATAAACCAAATCTGTGTGCTGTGTTTGTTTAAAGCAACATGAGCTCTTCATTTTCATATATCTGGTAGATAATCTTCATTTTGTTTCATTTATTACAGACATCTGTTATACGTCCATATGTTGTTTGTGCTGTTTTGAGAGGTATAACTTTTGATGAGGCAAGATATAACAGCTTTATTGATCTCCAAGATAAGCTTCATCAGAATATATGCAGGTAATATATGTATTTTACTTTTGTTGCGAATTGTAGTGTGTACGATCCATGTATATGTATGTATATATGCATATATCTGATCTTTTAAGATACTTTCTTGTGTTGGTACCTTTATATTTTTCAGGCGGAGAACTCTCGTTGCTATTGGAACACATGATTTGGATACAATAGATGGGCCATTCACCTATGAGGTTTGTGATTTGTTAAATACGACCAGATTTAACATATGTGTGAGAAGCCCAATAGGCATCTAGATGCCCATCCGCACTCCAAAGAACATATAAATATGTCATTACATTTTGGTGATATCTTCTGTTGCAACTTTAGAAAGGTTGTTTCAGTTTTTTTATGACTTAATGCTTTATCTTTCTTCTCAATTCGTTCAGGCTTTGCCGCCGTCAGAGATAGAGTTTAAGCCACTAAAACAGGTAAAAAGGAGCATTATTTAACTAGATTTTTTTTTTGCATATTAGCTTACATTAAATATAAAGTCACTCACATCTACATTGTTTTACCAATATATCAAGATAAATTCATATGTAACATTGGAAAATTACGATTTTTATGATCAGTGGTCATTAATGTTTGCGTCACCTATTTTCAATTGGTTGTAGAAAAAAATTGCTTATGCAGTGGTGATGACTTATTTTATAGGTGGAAACTTTCAAAGCTGATAAGCTGATGGAGTTTTACAAGGTAGGTCATGTGTATATATGCATTTAAGGAGTGCCTGACTGTGTATACATTAAAATCTTTGTTATTCTTTCCGCTTTTCTGGTTGCTGAGAGAGTGATATGTGCTTTCATTTATTTTCTGATGCGTTGTTTGCCTTATTAAATGGCAGTCTGATATGAAATTGAAGAAGTACCTGCACATAATTGAAGACTCACCTGTTTTCCCTGTTATCTATGACCGAAATAGGTATTTTATTTTTTGTTTTTTAGTATTCGTGGTCAATTACGTTGAAGTTTTATGTTTTAGTATCTCACAGTTTGTTGTCATTAGACTGTAAATGGTCAAATATATTACAAACAGGTCACTTTGAATTGTCAACATATATTTTAAGGTTCAACATGACAACACTTATGATATTATAGTATAACTCCCTATAATTGTCATCTTTATTTGCCGTTACGTACTATCTGTAAGTGGTTCTAGTTTTTTTGTACTGTTCATGCAGTTATATTATAATGTAATAGTCTTGTGTTTGGTAAGGTGGACTTGTCCTCTGATATGCGTACACAAATTGTCTGTAACCTATTTTTTTTTTAAATATATCTTCTTGGAGATTATATGCGTTAAACATAGACTTTTGGTTAACTTTCCACCTGTTTGACCCATCTTTTTATAACCCATTCTTTTTTTACCAATTAAAGATAAAAATAAAAAGACCTTGAACCTAACATTTTTATAAACATGGGTTGATATTGCGATCTCTAGTTTTAATACATATGTTAACACTTGTTTTATAGAGAAGATTCTACCATACTTCTTACCTTAATTTGTAGGTCCCATTTTGCCATGTGTTTCAATTTGATGATCATTTAATATGCAAACCACCAATTGATTTTTGCAGAATCGTATTGTCTCTTCCCCCAATAATTAATGGAGCACACTCAGCCATCTCTTTGAAGACAAAGAATGTGTTCATCGAGTGCACAGCCACTGATTTGACCAAGGCCAAGATTGTTTTGAACACAATGGTTAAGTGTAAAAGAATTCTTTTGCATGTTTTTTCTCAGTAATCTTTCAAGTCATTTAAACCACAAGAAAGTGATAAGATTATGCAAATTTATACTGCAGGTTACAATGTTCTCCGTATACTGTGAAAAGAAGTTTGAGGTTGAACCAGTTGAAGTAACATATCCTGATGGGAAATCCTATATTTGCCCTGAATTATCACCCTATGACATGAAGGTGTCTTTATCATACATAAATCGTATAGCTGGGGTTTCATTAGAGGCAAACAAGGTACATAACAGGCCTACGGTTATATCAATTTTTATAGATAGAGACATCACTAAAAGGAATGAAGAGCATGAATATGTCACACTCTTGATCGCTGTTATGATGCTATTTATATGTACCTTTCTTCCAGGTTGCTGGGTTGTTGAACAAAATGCAATTACAAGCTAAACAATCTGTCTCAGAAGATAATGAATGCACTTTTATTGTGTCTGTGCCCCCAACCAGAAGTGATGTTCTTCATGCATGTGATATAGCAGAGGTATGGAATGGAAGTACATTTATTATTTTTATTATTATCATGATTATTATTATCATTTTCATTATTATTATTGTTGTTATTGCTGTTGCTGTTATTATATTTATTTTTGTATCTTATCAATCCATTACTAACAATGGCTCTTATATAATATAACTTACATGAAATCTTTGTTTTATTGTTACAAATTCCACAGGATGTGGCGATTGCTTATGGTTTCAATAAAATTCCAAAGCAAGTACTTGCATCTTTGAAGCCCTTCCCTCTGAATCAGTTCAGTGACCTTATTAGAACAGAGGTACATATTTTGCATTAACATGTGGGATTTCTTCTGTTCTTCACTAGCAAGGATAAGCTCAGTTACTAATTTTGACCCATTTACTTATGAACTGATTATAGTTGTCTCCAACTTGTCAAAACTGGTATAAATGAAAAATTACTTATGAAAGAAAAGTGTGAATGGGATCAAGGGATGGAAGTCTTGCAAAGTGCATTTTAAATGCATATAACCTTATCGTTTTATTCAACAGATAGATTATCATTGAAACACTATGTAGTTAAATAATTAATTATCTTTGGCAAGTTAGACACTTGTAATCTAAATTTTTGTGTAAAAAGTGTTCTAGGTCAACCCATCCCCACCAAACCAAAAGTACAAAGCGTACTTCTATAAATTTGGTCACAACCCGTTCATTTTTTCCACATCTACTTTTCTATTTAGATATCAAATAATTGTTTCCAGTGAAAACTTGTTGTTCTCTTGCCTTTGTTGCACAAAGGAAACCACATTCTGTGAGCACCTGCTCTTCTTTTGTCTTTGTTGCACAAAGAAAACAACATTCAGTGTTCTTTTTGGATCTTTTTAAGGTTAGAAACTTAGAATGTCATCCAGTTATATGCACACATTCAAATGTAGACATGTGCATATCCATAAATCAAGTTATAGTCTCAAAGATGAATGAAATAGTACAAGATAACTTCTTGCCTATATTTTGTTAAATCATTATTGCTACATGTATGTGCTTGATATGTCTTTTTGGTTTGTTTTTCTCTTTAGATCGCACTGTGTGGTTATACGGAAGTGTTAACATGGATCTTATGCTCTTACAAAGAGAATTTCCCCATGCTGAACCGTAAAGATGACAAATCAACTGCAGTTGTAATTGGAAATCCCCGCTCTGCAGATTTTGAGGTTTGCTTCCATTTTCACTCTTGTGTTTAGAAAAAAACTAGGTTTAAGCCGACCCGTGCGCTATGCAGTTAATACGGTAAAAATTCGGAATACGGTCGAGGACCGATATACGATATATCGGTTATCTCGGTAAAATATCGGTGGGATATCGGTCATTTTAATATATAGTTATATACATTTTAACATATATATATATAATATTGTTGGAAAAGTGTGTGTGTGAATTAGATGTTAATCTTAAAAGGTTACACCATATCCCACATTGGTGGGTAGACAAAACAAAGTATGGTTTAAATGTGCAATCATCCAAGAAAGATTTAAATCTTGTGCTATGTTTTACTCCGGCTACTACCCTCGCGCAGGGGGGGGTGCAGAAATTGGGAGTTTGGCTTGAAAAATCAAACTCATGCCCGCGCGACCTGCGGACACGAATGCAACTCAAAACACGGGTTCGTGCGAGACCCGTTTTTGGTGTTATTTAAACCGTTTTTTTTTGTTTTGGTGTTAATTTTTATAAAAAAAACAGCCCACCGTATTTTACCCATAATATCACCGAATTTTCAGAAAAAATACGGCGATATATCGGCAAATACGGCCGATTTTATCGGTACCGTATTTTTGGACCGTTTTTTTCACCGTATTTTTGGCCGAGGTCCGATATCCGATATCGGCCGTATTAACTGCCCAGTCCGTGCGTTGTGGCGGGCACCGTCTGAAAAGAAAAACAGCTAAATAAAACTTCACATGGTATAGCTGTTATAGAACACAGAAGTGAACCCATTATAAAATAAACTGGGAAAACGAGGAAAAAAAAGAAAAGAAAACAAAAAGGGGGTCCCAGGAATTTAACCTAAGACCTTGGACTTAGGATGATATACGCTTACCACTATGCTGAAAGCCTGAAACAACAACTTTGTTTATTTACGCCAAACTATGTATTTAATACAAATAGGTAGCGGAAAAAAAGGGTTCCCAAGAGTCGAACCTGAGACCTTAGACCTAGAATGATATGCGCTTACCACTATGCTAAAACAACTATGTTTCTTTTGCATGAATTATATATAATAAAATAAAAAGGAAGGAAAAAAGGCTTCCTAGGAGTCAAACCTAAGATCTTTGCACTAAGAATCCTAGGTCCTGAACACTTCATTGGCATGGAAATCATTAAATCAAGAAACATCAAATAATGAAACCTTTTCGTACTTATTAAGAACAATACCCACTTTTTTTCCGAGTTTTGACATGATACAAATGCCTCTTGTGAGGAACTTGATCCTTTTTGGCACGAGACATTCAAAAGGTAGAAACATGATTTTCATCTTTTGGTATTTTCATTCATATGAAGAAAATACTACCTTAAAAAAAACAAAAAATGTTTAAAAGAATCAGCTAAAGGACTAAGTAACACATGGGAACGGATAGTGAAAGTAATATGATGATCAACTTGGTTGTACTTTGTTTACGGGTCAAATGGCTTTAAGTGAACATATGTAACTAACTGAACATTTCAAATGGTTATAATCTATCTCAAAATGCAATCATATGCATAAAATCTTTTGAATTAATATAATGTAAAATTGTAAATACTAATCTACATTGAGGGGACTCGCAAAATATTTCATATGTTGCAACGAAAGCTTGAAAGGAAAGCACTTTCTGGCGTTTTTTTCTGCCAGTTTTTATAGCCAATTAATCATAATATTTTTGATCTTGCTGTTGATATGAATTTGTCACATAATGTTCTTCAGAATTTTGAGGCTACTTAATAAACCATCTTATCAATCACATGTTGCATGATTACCAAATTTAAGCACCTAATAATGTAACTATTTAAAACTGAACATTTGGGTTTTCTAGAAGCAAAAATGATACCTTATAACCATAAATTTACACTGCATAATTAATTAATCAGTCACACAAGCTCATCTGCTTGACTCAAGTTAGAATGTACATATTTGAAATTTTGTATCCCACCACATCTGAAAGGAGAAATAAAGAGAATTGGAAAAAACGTTGAAACAAAAGTGGACTTGGGAATAAACTTATACAGTCAAAATATTGATTACTGAATCATGCAAGGCAAATTGGAAAACTGATATTGAAAATCGAGATACAGCTCAAAATCTTTAATGAAATTGTGTGTGTGAAAAGTGAAAATTGGGTAGAAAATTGTTGACGTGAAATCATGAGATTTCTGCCAAGTAGCACCACTGTTTTTGTTAATTAGCGAGGAGATTATATCATGCCAAAAACTTGACTTGTCTGGCTTTTGAATTGTATAGGTTGTAAGAAGCAGTCTCATGGCTGGGATACTGAAAACAGCCGCACACAATAAAGATCATCCAAAACCTATCAAGGTAGAATGGGCTTTATCATCTTAAAAACATCAGGTCCTCTCCATGATATTAAGTTGGATGGGTACCTTCTCATTGATTCGCTTATGATTTAGCCCCAATGTTATTTTTACTTACTTCTCACTTGAACTTTAGATATTTGAAGTAGGTGATGTAACTGTATTGGATGAGTTAAAAGATGTCGGGGCCACAAATCGTCGCCAACTGGCAGCTCTTTACTGTGGCGCTACTTCTGGTTTCGAGGTAAAGTTATGCTTTCAGATAGTTGTTTATGTTTCCAATCTAACATATGAAAAGTACATATGTTAGATTCACTCGTATAGTACTCGTTAGTCGTTTAATGTATATAGTTTTCCTATTTAAGTAACTTCATTTTAGATAACCCGTTTCACCTCATAGTTGAAACTTGAATCTGATAATTGATTAGTGAAATTAACCTCCCATTTTAGATCTTTATTGACAAAATAGCACCTTTTTTAGAACATCTGCATGATTGGCAAAAATGTGGATCAATGATATTTTATGTGTCGATGATCTTTCATTTCATACAGTTTTATCTACTGATTTGATCTTGTACTCTCTGTTTTCTCTGCAGTTGATACATGGCCTGGTAGACCGAATCATGGAAGTAACAGGTACTCCTTTTGTATTGGCTGGGGACAATACTGGTTACTACATTGAGCGGTCAGATGTAAGTACTTCTTCATATTGCGTATTTACTTGCAATAGTCAGCTTGTTACTCATGAGTGGTTATGTTAATCTCAAGCCATCCATTTTAATATAAGTGACCTTAAAAGGAAATAGGTTCAAGGTGGTCCACTGAATCATTTTATGCAATTCTGTAATCATACTTGACACACTAAAAAACATTTTGGGGCATCTCGTGGCCCATATGTTGGAAATCAGACCCCTATTGATCACTCAAAGAAAAACTAAACTCACACAAATATTATGGAAAGAACTAAGTTGCAGGAAGAAAGAAAGCAAATAGAGAAGGAAAAGACTTGTACTTTTATTCAATGACTAAGTGGCTATAAATAGCCTACAAACAAACAACTTTACCATAAAAGATGGACCCACTTTCACCTATTCTAAAGCAACTCCCCAACGTTAACTTCCACCAAGACCGGTCAACCCATGACTTGGTCTATTATTTAATAACTAACTAAAACCAACTAAAATAACAATCAATAAAAACTAAATATTAAGTAACCTAAGTCAAGATTAAACCAACACTCTCCTCCTTAATCTTGACATCACTTCTTCATCAAAGTAGGGCTGGCTCATCATCCTCTATCGTTAGGTTAGCCATTTCTTCTTT
This sequence comes from Deinandra increscens subsp. villosa, assembly GCA_039602395.1. Lineage (NCBI taxonomy): Eukaryota > Viridiplantae > Streptophyta > Magnoliopsida > Asterales > Asteraceae > Deinandra > Deinandra increscens. The sequence continues at coordinate 15,421,714 of JBCNJP010000019.1, read as the reverse complement.
TGGATCTTGCTTAGGACATTCATAAGCATAATGCCCATACTCTTGACAATTATAACACTTGATATGTCTTTTGTCTCGATTCATCCCTTGCTCCTTTCGATCATTTGTTTGGAACCGACCACCTCTACCCCTTCCATAGCCTTGACCTCGTCCACGATTATCACCACCTCGACCTCTTCCAAACTGATCACGGTTAGTGTCACCATACCTTGATTTTTCTGGTCCATCATCTCTTGATAGCAGCAGCTTTCCTTGACCTTCATCATCATTAGCATCTTGCATTCTAACTCGTTCTTCAAACGCTTTAAGTCGCCCAACAGCCTCTTCAAATAGCATCGTCTCGATGTCCGAATATTGTTCAATGGACGCCACAATCTGCAAATATTTCTTAGGGACAGAATTAAGTAATTTTCTTACCAGTACCACTTCTTCAAGAGTTGAACCCAGATTCTTGAACTTTGCCTCTATGCCACTTATCTTTCCAGCAAACTCATCCACCGTCTCATTTTCTTTCATCCTTAGCATCTCAAGTTCACTTCTCAAAGTTTGTAATCTAGCTTTCTGAACTCTATCAGCCCCTAAATAACGAACACGAATGGCTTCCCACACATCTTTGGCATTCTTGTGTTTTGCAACTTGAAGCAACACATCTTCGGGCAATGATTGAAAGATTATCGCCTTCGTTTGGTAGTTCTTCTTTTCATCCACTGCTGCTCCGGTCACCGGATCTATTGCTCCCCACAAGCCATATGCCCTTAGAATTGTTTCAACCATAATAGACCACGAAGTGTAATTCGTAGTTGTTAACTTTGGACATTGCAAGGATATGTTGTTACTTTGGTTACCTGTTGTCACCATTGCTCCTCCTGAACCACCATCTGCCATTTTGTTTCTTTACTCAATTTATTAAAGAAAGCAACAAATATAGTACCAACTTTCTCGTACAGTATTAAATGACAACCCACCAAAGTTGAAAAAGTCAACCTAACAAATCCTTTTACTTCTTTAAAGATTTGTGATGACTTCTACTGCTCAACTGCTTCTTCCTCAATCCAATCGATGAACCACACAGGTTGGTTTCTTCACACAGCTTCTTTGTTTTATCACTTCTGATCACACAGATCTGCTTCACTTTGTCTCACGGCTGTAACACACAGTTACAGATCTTCGTCTTCACTTGAACACTCGAACCACACAGTTTTGCTTCTTTACGATCACACAGATCGTTTTGTTTTCAAGTTTCACACAGAAACTTAACTCCACTCGATCTCTTCTTCACATGGGTCTCGTCCACCCTTTTCTTCCTCTATCGAACCCACCAACAGGGCTCTGATACCAAATGTTGGAAATCAGACCCCTATTGATCACTCAAAGAAAAACTAAACTCACACAAATATTATGGAAAGAACTAAGTTGCAGGAAGAAAGAAAGCAAATAGAGAAGGAAAAGACTTGTACTTTTATTCAATGACTAAGTGGCTATAAATAGCCTACAAACAAACAACTTTACCATAAAAGATGGACCCACTTTCACCTATTCTAAAGCAACTCCCCAACGTTAACTTCCACCAAGACCGGTCAACCCATGACTTGGTCTATTATTTAATAACTAACTAAAACCAACTAAAATAACAATCAATAAAAACTAAATATTAAGTAACCTAAGTCAAGATTAAACCAACACCATAAGCCTACCCACGTATTATGCTACTTCAACTGTTAAAATGTCTTCTATAGTTACAAATTTGTTATCCAATGAAGGAGCCGGAGTTTCTCTCGGGAAGACAAGCTAGCATCATCTACAAAGGGAAGCGAATAGGAACTTTTGGCATTGTTCACCCACAGGTACTTTGAATTTGTCAGACTTTAAAGTTATTATTATTATTACTATTATTTTTATCATCCAACTGTTGAGATCAAAATGTCTTTTCCCTGTATTTTTCATATTCATACTTATGCTTTGTAGTCAAGTTGATGACTTGTTATCGCTCATCTTTACTTGTCAAGTTGATTCAGCATATTTTATGTTTTAGAGTTTCAACCCATTTACCTAGAAATGGGTTGATTCAGCTTATATTTTACCTCTAATAAGGGGGTCAAATACTTTACAAACTTGGTTAAAGTTTGGAACCGGTCAAATGGGTTGAAAGTGCCCCGCAGTTTACTTAAATTCTTTCAACCTATGTTATTCAAAAATATATCTTAGTAGTATATTATCAGTTTAGGTTTTAGTCATTTTTACAAAATCTGTTCTTTAAAATTCAAAGTGAAAAGGGACAAAATCCATATAATCCTGTCTTGATATTTTTGACCTATCATGTTTCATATAACTTACAGGTACTGATGAACTTTGACATACCTGATCCATGCTCCTTCGTGGAGCTCAATATCGAGAGCCTACTGTAGTGCTGATACCTCTTTGTATTATATACGTAAGAAGCATCGGCCTTCTAGGCGAGGAAAATCTTATTTGCTTAACTGAAGTCGCAGAAAATCTTGTTTTTACTGCTGAAATTGATAACTACGAGGTTTAAATTGTATGTTATGCTGGGATGAATTTCATTTACGGTTATACCCTTTTAGGTGATAAAACGAGAAAGAAGTACCCTAAAAACCACACAATTTAAACAAAACCGGGTAATGTTGGTTGTTTTGGTTTTGGGTCAGTTCAGCCTTCAGGTTTGATTTTTAGTTTGTAGTATTGTTTTATGTTCCTTTTGCTTCAGTCTATATCTATATATAACAAACAACTTGTAAGCTTCATTAATAAAATGCCACAGACACATTTATTTGATCTTTCAAACCCAGAATACCTGGGTTCGATTCTTGAGAGGCGCGTTTTTTTAATTATTTCCAAAGCGACCGCCTGTAAAGTCATTATATAATATATCATATATTGTCATTAAGTTTGAATTCAGCACCACACGTTGTTTTCCCCTTCCCCTCTTTCACACATGGCAACCCCCTTAACCTTCTTCCCCTTCGTCTCTTTCACCCAGTGCCACCATTTGAACCCGTTGACCTTCTTCCCCTTAGCCTTTTTCACCCAGTGCCACCATATGAACCAGTTGCCGTTGCTACTAGTCATCACACTTGGAACTCAACACACCAACACTCAGGCTTATCACTGTGAATCGTACGCTTATCCAATAACCTTAATGCCGTCTGTGTTTGTTTTGCACTGTTCATTTGTCACGGCGGCTGTTTCAGAACGGTTCACTTTCAACCGTCACAATGGTTCTTCACTACATCTGGCTCTTTATAACCCCTTCTTTGATTTCATTTTCTTGCAACAGTTTTGTATTCGTCTTCTCCTTTTGCCTCCCCAAATTAAGTTATTTTCTTTCTTCAATTTTTATTAACGAAAATCTGAACTGAAGTTTGTTCTTTCGTTGATAGCATGCTTTGAATTCCAGATTCACACACACATATAAGTTGCAAATGCATTTCTACTCATTCCATTGCTGCAATTAGGGATTTAGATTTCTGTATTGCATAATGAGATCATTTATGATTTATATAAATGTCAGCTTACGATGTAGTTGAATATGGCGGTTGTCTAATAATTACAAGTTGATTCAACCACCTATCTCATTTTAAGCAGATGCCTAGAACTTTTGTTCGGATGGTTGCCTAAACTATTGTTTTGTATTAGATCATTCAAGTTTCTGTTTAATGAGATTCATAATTCCAGTTTCTTATCGTGGATATGCACCAAAACCTTATCTTTTTTACTCGAAATCGTATTGATTCATTTCTATAGCTGGAGGCAGGGATTTAATGAAGTATGGAAGACAGTTGAAGTGTGTTATTAGGGATTTTGATTGTCAATTAGTAAGTGTTTGGGTTGAGTAATTGTCAATTATTATCACAAAACCTTTGATATCACGATTCTTTTGGTATTTTAAGTATCCATAAATTTATTTAGGATCAAAGGACTCTGATATGATTCATTCTTGGGCTAAATGACCAATGGAAGGTTATTGATATATTTAATCTGAATATTTTGATATATTGATTCCAATTTCTTGGATTGTGTGTTATCTGATTATATTTATGAAATTTCAAGTTAAGTTTTAATTCAATAATCTCCTAACTGATAATTTGGTATGTTGCTATACATGTTCAACCTTGCAATTTGACTATACATTAATAAGTTTTTTCATTGAGCAATATAAATTTTTACTACATACTTTAGCATTCATTTTAAAAGTTGGTTTCATATATATAAAAATTTTATCAAACAAAAAGTTGCTTTAATGGAATCATTTGACACAAGAGACTACAAGTATAATGATGTTTGGTCAAGAAAGATGCTACATATCTAAAAACCTGGATGTGGATCTTTGATTTGAAGTGCCAGTTAACATCCGATATAAGGTTCGTTATTGGAATGGTTTTCATATGGTAAAAAAACCAAATACTTTCTGTATCATCTAGGCCTATTTTTTTCGCGTGTGTGTAAAAAGCCATGGCTGCTTAGCTTCACTTGCTTATATGATGTTAGTTTTGGGTTTAAACACGCTCCTTTCGTTTCACCTAACTTACTAGTTTAATACAACTGATAGTTTCAAGCTCAAATTGTCTATTGATAAATAATTGAAGGACTCAAGTGGTAAACTTCTCACCGTACCCTATAAGGCCAGAATATATGATGCCACAAACAAGTGAAGGCAGTCCTCAAACCCAGAAATTAGGGTTTATAATGTAAACAAATTCCACTCGGACTAAATGAGGCTAACTCAGATGAGTCTGGTTTTTAGGGGCGGTTGCCCTCCTCTGTTGAAATGGAAGTTCGATTTTGACTTTCTTTAGTCAAAATCCCTCTTCTTGGCCGATGATTTCTTCGAATTTCAACAACCCCTTTGTTTGTTTGTTTGATAATAACAAATTAAATTACAGAAATCGTCCTTTATGCATTCATACATGCATGATTCATCATTCTTTCTTTCTTTCATCAATCGCATCAATCAAAGATTGATGATTTTCGGGAACAGAGGCTGTGATGATGATGATGAACTTCAATCTGCGGTCCGAGTGGATTGGGGCAAAGTTGAGATATTCCTCATCTTGGCGGGGTAAATCGGATAGATTTGCAGCCATGGGGGATTTATCCTATTTCGTTCCAATGTTTACAGATCTGAGCCTCCTATAATCATATTTCCTCTCGTTGATAAACAAAAAGAAATGTACTTCGATGATTAGAGTTAATTACATGATTGTTAATCTGGTTTTCATGTATTCTAATTTGGTTTCAAGGTATCAAGATTATAACTTTGGTCCTTACACTTCACTCCTGGGTAACGTGCTTGGTCTTTGAAGGGGATGAATGTGAATGAGCCAAGCCCGAGCTTGTTTAGGCTCGAGGTTGGCTCGTTCAAATTTAACTGAGCTCGAGCTCCTGGAGCTCGGGTCGATCCGAGCTTTGTTTCTAAAGTTCGAGTTTAGTTAGTGAAGAATTACAATTTTTGTCCTTTAAATTTTACCAAAGTATGAATTTTGTCCTTTTCTTTTCAAACTTGCAAGTATTGTCCTTTTGTTAAAAACTTATTACAAATTTTGTCCTTTTGGGTAACCATCAGTTAACACACCGTTAGTCCTCCAATAAATTAAGGACAATCTTGTAATTTTAATTACCTCTCCCCATGTTAACCCTAGCGCATGACGGCACATAATATTCATCTTCAAATCAACATTCATCTTCATCAACATCGTACCATAAACCGGCATTCGATCATCTTCATCTCAATGACGTTCATCTTAACATTTCTGCATCAAATTGAATGTCAATTTTTAACATTCCTGCATCTGAGGTAATTATTTTTTTTAACATTTCTGCATCTGAAGTAATTAATGCATTCTTAACATTTCTTTACCAACTACAAATCTCAACCTTTCAGCAGTTACGTCGAGAAGTAACTAATTAAGGTGGTGATTTTAGGCAATCAAGATTCATATCTTGGACCTCATCCCAATAAAAATCAATTCCTAGTTTGGAAGCTTCTAGTTGTGGGTTCAAATGAATATCATTTTCTGCAAGTAATTCACATGCATTGCGGATATTCCTTTCTCATTTTGTCTCGATAGGAACTTCATCATTTGTAGGTTTTAAGCCTTTTATAGTTGAATAAACAGCAGGACCTTTCTCATTGCTAAAATGGTTACCCAATACTTTCATTTTAATCCCTGAAAATATAAAACGTATACCGGAGTTTGAAAGATGAAGATGAACAAAATCTAGATTTATGTAATGGTTTACATACCTCATCAGAACACCCATAATTAGTACAAGATGTTTGGATTATCGCTTGCTTCCCACAGCCACAGAACACCATTTTCAATTTCGTTCTAAAAGGTTGAGAGCTACGGATTTAGGGTTTGCCAGCGAAGATGTCAAGAAGGTATAAATGGGGGATTTTTGTAGCAGGTTTCCGTTGGTTAAAAAAATAGATGAGGAAGTTTTTAAAATTACATATTTGCCCTCATATGTTGGGACACTAACGGTGGTGTTAACAGTTGGTCACCCAAAAGGACAAAAATTGTAATAAGTTTTCAACAAAAGGACAATACTTGAAACTTTGAAAACAAAAGGACAAAATCCATAGTTTGATAAAGTTTAAAGGACAAAAATTGTAATTTAGTCTAAAACGAGACTTGCGACCCGCGCGTTGCAGTGGGTGAGACGTTAGCCTCAGTATTTATGTTGAAAGAATAGCGATATTAAACAGGCCTTATATGATTACTATCTTTGAGTAATATCGAAGTTGTTGCCTTCGACCCAACCGATGCCGCTGCTGAGATCCGTGTTTTTAGTCTTTGATTTTCCAAAGAGAAAAAGACTCTCTTTTAATCATTTTATATAAACACATTTTAAAGTTTGAATAAAAAAACAAAGAAAAAAACAATTGTTTAAACTTTTTTTTCGTTTAGAAATCTATTTTGTGTTTTTCTAACAAATCTATTTTTTTCCATGTTAATTAATTTTTTAAAAAACATAATAGAAAGTTAATTGGCTTCATTTTGAACACTCACTTAATACTTTTCCTTTAATGCCTCTGAACTATTATTATGACTACAAATGTAATAAGATTAAGAATTGGTAACATAAAGTAAAATTATAACTACAAACGTAAGTGAAGACGACAAAAAGAGTATATGAATTTTGGTGTGTGTTCTGTGGTGTATTTATTTTGATATAAACTGTCAACATGTGTCACCATTTTCACCCTTTTTTATTCTGCTCTGCTGCCTTGCTTAATGTCCTTCCTCTGTCTCTCTCAAAGGTTATGTTTAATCACAGTGTAAGAAATGTTATGGTCAACTCTTTTACTTGAATATATTTCTTACTATTTTTACCAAATTGGGTAATCATATTTCGGACCAATTAAAAGTTTAAAACCACACAGATCTAATTTTCAAACATTGATTGGAATTATAATTTAGTTTATTTCAATTTTTATTTTTCTAAGAAAAAACGTGGCCATTGAAATGGCAAAATAATCCAGCACCACAAATCTCCCAATTTTATTGGCCCGATTTTAAATTGCTGCAATAAAATTCTGGTGCCTAAAATCGATTGGAAAAATGTCGGGTTTGGTTTGCAAAATTTAAATGTTATCTCCATGTAAAACAAAAACAACAAAAGAATAAACAACCAAAAAAATCACCACAAAAAATATGCAAGGCTCGGATCGTAGTTGTTCATCAAATACTGGTAAGGGGTCTCGGTGATGGCTGCGATAATTTCTATCGCCTCCGGCTCACCATGACCGTCACTTCCAGATCAGAAACAGATATGTGAAAGAAAATCATCATAGCCTCCGGATAAAGAACAACCGACATCAGTGTCTTTGAAAAACCCAAAACCAACGTTAAAGAAAACGTCAACCATAAAAACCAAAACCGGGAGCACCGCACAGCGGTCCAATAACATAAGGAAAACTGTGATGAACAGTGTCTTCCCTGAGTAGAACTCAGCAAACTCAAATGAAATATATATAACTTTTAGCAACTTTTGAAAACGATCTCAGATCTGTACATAAAAAAGATAGGAACAAAGTCTGTAATAACTCAGATCTAAGACCACAAAACAGTCTCGTAATGGAGTAACGGCGGCGGCAACCGCGACTGGCTGTTAGGGTTCCGCCGCAGGCGGCGGCGCCCTTTTCTAACACTTAGAAGCCAAACAACCTAAAACCGACAGATCCTTATACCGTCATCAGGACCACGTCAGAAAGAAGTCTGGAAAGTAACCAATGGCGGGGGCTGCCGCAACCGACGGCTAGGGTTCCGCCTCATCCGACGGCGGCGCGCTTTTTCGCACGCTTAGAAGCCGCTGAAGTTAAAGCACACAAATCGTCAAACAAACATCGGGACGATGTCACAAAACAACCTCGAAAGCGACCAACGGCGGCGGCGACCAGACGTCATTAACTCGACGGAAACGGAGCGACGGAGTCGTCGCTACGATGTTACCGGAGCATCAACATCGCCGACACCATAGATGAACGTCGCCGAACATCGAGGACGTTACCGGAGCAAATCCGACGTCTGGTTTTCCACATGAGAGAGAGAACAGCGGAAATGTGAGCGAGAGAGAAAGGAGTCTGGTTTTAAATATGAAACCACATACACGTGTTTGAAGAAAGAAGAGTACATCTGTTATGAAGTGGTTTATAGCCCATGGTTTTTTTAGGAATAGGAATGGAGAGTAGGCACATTGAAAAACCAAAACCGTGAGCACCGCCCAACGGTCCAATAAAATAAGACAAACTGTTATGAACAGTGACTTTTAAGAGTACAACTCAGCAAACTCAATTGATATATATATAATTATTCTTTTTATATAGAAAAATAGAAAATTATATATAACTATTTATTTATTTTATCTTAATTTTATATATAATAATAATTATTATTTAAAATATATTTAATAAATTAAATAAAATAATATAAATAAAGGCTTGTTATGACCCGTGAGTTGGTTCGAGCTCGCTACGTAAAACTCGGGCTCATGCGCGTTTAGTAAATGAGATCTATTCCAAAGCTTGAGCTTAGTTTAAGCTCGTTAATGCTCGACTTGTTTTGAACTTTTTATCGATTTAATCTGTAGCTTATGAATCACTCGGTTTGTTTAAGGCTCCTGCTATATCCACCCGAGGATTATACTAAAAACACCAAAACCAAACGATCGTTTTTAAGTGAAACGACCTTGAAACGACAGTTTCAACCAAAACGACCTTGAAACGGTCAATATAAAGGGGGCCCCCCTGAATTTTAAGGTTTCGTCGTCGCGACACGTGGCGGCCGTTTCAACTGAAACGACCTTGAAACGACAGTTTCAACCAAAACGACCGTAGGAAATGGGTGAATTTAGTAAAACCTTGGGTGTCTATATAACAACTCTTGTTTAAACCCCTAACTAAAATATTCTTACTATTTAAAAATAATATTAACAACATAATTACCATAGGAACATATTCTAAATGTTGATGTTAAAAGGAAATAGAATTATTTGACTTAAGCTAATCAAAGTAAAACTTTAATTAAAAATGGTTAAGATAAATTTTTAAGAAGAAATATACTTCCGTAAACAAATAAATAACAGGATTCGTTACTTGAAAAAAAATAAAAAACAATCATGAAGAATTTTATGAAAACAAAGCAGCGAATTAAAAGACCCATTATCTGAAGATGATTGTGTCCCTCACCATCGTTCCCCTACCCTGTGCTTGGTTGAGATTGAACAAGCTCCTTCGTGTCAATTTGATCATTAACTTAATATAATAATAAGATGCTTGCAAAAATCTCTCATTCTCGTCACTCTACTTAATTTGGTTTCGATTGAATCATTAAAAGCATGTTTTGTTTTCCATCAAGTCATTGGAAGTATGTTTCGTGGGTCACTTTTGTTCCATTTTGGCCACCAAAACAAATACAATTAAGTGTTTTAGTCGAACAAAAATAACCCAGAAAAAAAAACAACAATTTTAATCACTGAAATAAGCATAAAACTTGCTTTTAATTAACAAATAAAGAACAACGAACATAATGGCACATTTTTGTAAGGATTTTGCCAGTTGATGCAATCAACCAATAAGTTTATCAACCAATAAGTTTATTGTTTTTAGATGCTTTTTATATACAGTCAAGAAAAGTTTTAAACGAGAGTAAAAACGGGTCAATCTAAAATGGATCAGGTTGGGTCAAAACATGATCGGTTAAAAACAAACAATATTAACCAAATATGTAGCTAGTAAGAGGTTTTAGTGATCACTCTTCATATTCTCATCCAAGAATTAGTGCTTATATGCAATGACTTATATTTCCACACATGCTTATCTTTTTAGTGTCCCTGTTGGGATTACATAGTGCCCTGCATTTGCAATGTCCACTTCTCTAGTGCTTCTATTTCTACAACCACTTGGCCACCAAAAAAATTTGTAACTTTTGTAGGTGTACCCCCCACCCCCACCCCCACACTAATCTATTAGTGTTCCAACCTTCTCTTAATTATGGATAACTTGCACACATCTCGCAATTTCTCGTTGTTCTAAGGCTATGTGTAGTCATAATCTTCCTCTCTTAGGTGTTTTTTGACACGTGTTATCATACTCAGCGAGGGGCTCCATGAGTAAAAGTGGTGTAGTCATAAAGCCCCATAATGCTCGTCTAATTATTATACAATTATATTATTAAAAAACCCACTTAAAATTTTCTATCCAATAAAAAAAGGAAAAAAAATAAAGAGGGAGAAGACGCGACGCTGGCAACGCCCTTGGCTGACTTTAAACCCATAGCACCACGGGAGGCGGTGTGCGGGACGTTATGAGGCACTATGAAATGGGCAAAACGCCCATTATGGATAGCCTAATAAAAAGCTTTCATCGACTCAAAGCTCTACTTCACGAACATAGTGTTGGTACAAACTCATCGCATACCCTATGGTGTGAAAATCTAGGTGAACATGTCTCTATGCTAATACTATCTTGTGTGACATCTAGTCTCTTATGCCATGAAACATGACGAATAGTGCCACATGAGTGTCAGGATTGACAGTTTCATCAAACTCTGATACAACACTGGTTTTCTTGATTGGTTTTATATAATATATGTTAGGTTTACCCGAATAATAAATTTTCAAAACCTAATTGGCAGTTTTTTCAATTGAAAATTTAATCCATAAGCCCTCAATAGTATGCAATCATAAACATCCACTTACCATTTTAAACTTTTACTAAAAAAAATGGTGACAAGGTAAGATTATACTTCTCAAAGTTCTAAAGGTGTACAAATTACTTTTATTAAAAAACTCAACATATGGCAAAAATGGTGACAAGGTAAGATTATACTTCTCAAAGTTCTAAAGGTGTACAAATTATTTTTATTAAAAAACTCAACATATGGCATTCAATAGAATATATAAATTTTATCTTTTGATTAATTTAATTTTAGATAATCTTTATTGATGTAGAAGAAAATCATAAATAATAAAGACAGCAACTTTATAGAAGACTCTAGTTATTGACCGACAACTTGGGACGGAAATTGCAGTTTTATAATTTCACACCTTTACATATTACACTCTCTAGTAGTTTAGACTATTCAATTTATTAAAAAGAGAACATAAAACAAAAGTGAAGAATGATAAAGATTCTTACATTGTTAGAACATTGATGACAAAATTTACATGGAAAACTTGTCGCAAGACTTCCATAAAGAATGACCAAGATTGGCAACCCAACCACCATGCTACTATAATCATCAGATTTTATGTACACTCACAGTGTAAAGAAATCACACGAACAACTTCAAATCGCGTATCTAGCATGCATCTTGGTTATACTGGCAGCGCAAAAAACATAAGGTTGTTACGAAAACATGTTTCATGTTTCTTCAACTCCTCCAGCTGGTCTGAGAATTATTGAAATATTCAGAACTGTAGTCTTGACTACCGAACGCCATCCTTTGAAACAATCTAATCTGTGCAGACTGTTCTCTCGAGTCAAATATTTCACTCTGTCCTGGTTTCATCCCGTTCGACAAATCAGTTGTGAACTCAACAATCGAGTCTAGAGCTCTCACCACCTACATGAATTATTTCAATTTTTTTGGTCATTTCGTGGGAAAAATTGTTAATTCCTAGTCATGTTTTAATGAAATAATAGTGAAACGATTATTACCTGGCTCATTCGTGGACGTTTTGGGGCTAAATGACGAATGCAGGCTGCAGCGGCTTCGATCATCCGGAACATTTCTATCTGCACATAGTTCTTTCCCAGCCTTGGATCTACCAATCCTTCAAAATCCTCGTTTTCAAGAGCCTGATTGAGTAAAGGACGGGCCTGAAAGTACACGATCATGAAGAACAATGAACTCGGGTAAAAAAAAAAAAAAAGAATCAATTTCTGTAAATTTGAGTAGTTCACAATAAACCTACCCATTCAACCAGACTCTCATCACCAAGGGGTTGAGATCCATCAACAGGCTTACGGCCAGTTATGAGCTCTAAGATCACCACCCCATATGAGAAAACATCTGACTTTTCAGTCAACTTCCCGCTTGAAGCATACTCAGGAGCCATATATCTGAGCAAATTATAAAAAATGTCATTTTGTCAGATGTACAAAAGGGTTAAATAGACAAGTAACATCCGTGGTGTAAACAAGATGAGCCAGCTCACCTAAATTATGATTTGCGTGTATCATGTAATCCATGTATAATGTAAATATTTCTTATTTACAATATTAGCATTAAGGGGTGACTTATATATTCTCTTGATGAAGTTTATTTGTGATTTTGTTTTAATCGAGTTTCTTTTAACGCCACAGAGCTCATATAAACAATCCTAATAAGCAAAGCCAAGATTCAGCCAATATCGGCTGTAGGAACCAATTGTAGACAGAGCTGCACCAAGATTAATGTTAATATGAGATCACATGAACCAGGCCTATATGAGCTAACCAAGGCTCTAGCTTTAGGGAACCCAGGCCGGGCCTAAGTTGTGCAAGCTTGGGGAGTGAAAAGAAGATTCCGAGCCGAACAACTTTTTCATGAGCTGACCAAGCTCAGGATTAGCTCAACTCACATACAACAATATAGTCAAATCTTGCTCTGATGATTCTTAACAACCTTGTAATATAATAGAAAGAGTTCTATTCCTATTATAATAAGAAAAGGAAAAATACGTAAAAAAAACTACTCAACTACACATGCGTTCGGTTTAAAAAAGCACGAGGAGCTCAACGGCATTTAGGTCCCAAAGGCCAAGGCGCAAAATGTTGCTCTATGTACAATCAAAAGCCACGCCTCTCTCATTTGTTATACATATCAACCTTATCATCAAGAAAACCTTCCATAATTTCTTCATCCCATTGGTTGTTTATATATATATATTGGCCTCCTACAAACTCTAACTTTGACCAATTTTGACCCAGAAGGCCAAAAGTACCATGAGGCGCTGCCTCAAGGCCCTGAGACTTTCCTGATCATCTGGCGCGCCTTTTTAAATCAAGGACACAATTTCAATAGATAGTATGTTTTGACTAACTGGAAAAGGTTACTTACCCAAAGGTGCCCATCACACGAGTTGTGACATGTGTATTTGAATCCATTGCTAACTTGGCAAGCCCAAAATCTGCCACCTGCAAATTAAAATAACATATCTTATAAAAAGCAGTTATCAACTTTTTCTGACAATCTCACTTGGTTTTCTGTAGCTTTCAGATCATCATTCTTAAAGAAATGCAGAAACAAAGCTACAGTTTGCTAGGAGTGACTTTAGCACAAACTGAAGAAATTTACATGTAAATATAATCACCCTAGTTGGCAATTTCTTCCAAAGATACTAAAAAAACCAAGTACAATGATTCATATGCTAATTACTGATCGTAGGGAACAAAACGGGAGGCTTAAGGCCATAAGGGTACTAAATACAACTACTAAATCAAGTTGAAAAGTGTAAGATACCTGGGCATCAAAGTTTTCATCCAATAGAATGTTTGATGACTTAATGTCCCTGTGAATGATCCGTGGATGACCTGATACACAATATAAACTTCAAAGTTATAGACTTATAGAATATACATGATTTAAAAAATAAAATCTTGTGAGTCTGAACTTTGAACTTACAATCTTCATGCAAGTAAGCCAAACCACGAGCTGCACCGGCAGCAACTCTAATTCGGGTCGCCCAGTCCATAACCGGCCTGCCTTCACCTACAAAGGGACAAAAAAATCATTAAAAAATATGCTGATAATTGACAAAACATTATCTCAAATAAACTGAAAGATCCAAAACTTACCATGCAGATGATAGTGAAGGGTATCATTTGAGACAAATTGATAAACAAGTAATCTTTGATGATCAGAGATGCAATAACCAACAAGAGAAACCAAATGACGATGATGGACTCGACTAATAATCTCAACCTCAGCTCTGAATTCACGTTCTCCTTGACCACCACCAATTTTCAGTTGTTTAACAGCAACTTCTCTCCCATCTGCTAATAGCCCCTTGTAAACACACCCAAATCCACCTTCACCTAAAAGATTGCTTCCTGAAAACCCATCTGTAGCCTCGGCTAACTCTTCATAGCTGAACCATGCCCTTGAGTTTCCCACACCACCATGGTCAGGTGAGTACATTGATTTACTTAATGATGGGCTCCCGGCTAACGGGTGAGTTGATGGTTGGGACCTCAGAAATTGGGAGTCTGCAGATCAAATACAAGTTATGGAATTTAGTAACCAACTACCAGCAATAAAGGCACACCAAATATAAAATTCGGGTTGAGTAATAACAATGAGGCGGTTTAATAGATTACCTGATTGTTGGGAGGAAGCAGATGGTGAAGGCATAATGTAGTTAACATTAGGGCGTCCATTTCGTCTTTTTTGCCTTCGTTTGAACCACACAGCCATCAGGAGGAGAGAGATAGTAACAAACCCGACAACAAGACTGATTGCTACTACACCGCCTGTTTTTGATCCACCACCAGGGGACCCACCAGATGTCTCGTTTTGTCTACCGTTTGTGTTGGTGTTTGTTGCTCGAGCGGTTGGTTTCTCGGCGGGTGAAGGGGGTAATTGTAAACTAGGGGTTGTGGGAGTAGATGAATTGGTGGAGGTTGATAAAGGAGGAGGTGAAGATGTTGAAGATGGTGGGGTGATGGAGGCGTTTGAGGGTAGAGCAGATGGAGGGGGTGTTAGGAGCTGATTCGGTGGAGGGTTTGTGGGCGGGTTTGCGTGTGGTGGAGGGGGAGAGACAGAGGCTGGTGGTGATGGAACGTTTTCTGGAGGGGGTGGGGAAGGAGCAATTGATTGAGGAGGTGCTGGAGAAGGTGTTTGGTCGGGTGGGGTTGGAGCCGGTGGAGAAGCGGTTGGGTCTGGTGGAGGAGGAGAGTCAGCTGATGGTGGTGGCGGTGACAAAACTGGGGCAGTGACAGGAGGCGGTGATGGTGGAGTGGTTGCCGGTGGTGCTGCAGGTGGAGATGGGGGAGGAGAAGCGGGTAATGCTGGTGGTGGTGGTGATGATGATGCATCTGGTGGTGGTGGTGATGATGATGAATCGGGTGGCGGTGGTGATGATGCTTCTGGTGGTGGAGGTGATGCATCGGGTGGTGGTGAACTGACGACGGGTACAGAAGGCAGTGGAAGAGGTGGAGCTGAAACGATAGCAGGGGGCGGTGAAGTTACGGTGGCCTGATCAGGCAGAGAAGCAGGAGGGAGAGACGTAGGGTTCGAAGAAACAGGAGGAATTGATGAAGGTGAAGAACCCGGAGACGGTGATGTTGAAGCCATTTAATTAGGATTTAACTTCTCTTGTCAACAAAATACTCAATTTTACCCTAAATTCCCATCATTAATTCCACAATGCAGCAGAAAGCCAGAAAACACCAATCTTTATCTCAAGAACCCCTGGAAACCTTCACTCAGTGATAGGATGATTAGGATCTTCCCAGAGTATATACAGTTTAAGTACACACCCAGTACATAAAATCAAGATTTGGGGAAGAACGTCAAGAATGCTAGCCAATCGACCAAATTGATGATTTAGTAATCAGTCACCTAAATTTCCAATAATTCAACAAACACCCAGTACAAAAAAAAAAAAAAAAGTCAAGATCTTGACAAGAAAACCAAGAAAAAACTCAAACTGAAGATTCAAACATTTCAACAAACACCTGGTATGCAAATCTACAATGTAATCAAATCCCACATCTTAAATTCCAAGATTTTGACAATAAAGTTAAGAAAATTCCAAATTGCCCCAAACCCAAAGTCCCAACAAGTATTACACCCACCAAATCAAGATTCAGATTCAATTTCGAATTGAAATGCAAATGCAGCATGAAATCAAGTAAGAACTCTAGTAGCCCCTAGAAGCCCTAAAAAGAAATAACAGAAATGTTTAATTTTGCTGTAATAACTTACCTGATCTCCACCATCCATCCAACTACAGTGACAGTCACAGAATGGGAATGGAACGACGGTGATGATTGAAGTGGGGTTGTATTTTGTCTTGTCGATCTTGGGTAGAGGGGAAAATGGTAGGGCCTAGATTTGAGCAAAAGTAACGTGGGGGCGACTTTGAACAGGAGAGATGGAGGGTGATCGTAGAAGCGAAGTCAAATCAAACATGATGAAGGCGCATGTTAAGAGAGAGAGGGTTTGTTTGTGGTCTGTCATGTGGTTGTTTGATTGCGGCCACGATTACATATGTGAAC